>OZ025872.1:8489821-8602321 GCA_964019415.1 Ianthella basta | reverse complement strand
GCTATGGCCGACAAGATTATGGAAGTGGCAGTGCCCACTGTGTCTTCAGTCGCCACCCCTCCACCCCCTCCCAACCCCGAGGTCGCCCAACTTAGGGAGGAGGTAGCGGAATTACGCCGGCTCATCAACTCCCTCCAGGTGTCCCAGCCACCCACTGCCCAACGTTCCAGATCTCGTTCCCGATCTCGGCACAACAGTCCCTCTCGGGACAATTCTCCAGCAGCTGGTTTGTGCTGGTACCACCAACGCTTTGGTGAAAGGGCCACTAAGTGTACTTCCCCCTGTTCGTGGACGGGAAACACCCAGGCCAAGTGCTAATGGCGACAAGCACCTCTGGCCAAACACCAAGTCGCCTATTTTTTGTCTCCGATCGCACTACAGGCCTAAAGTTCCTAGTTGATACGGGTGCAGAGGTGAGTGTTTTACCCCCCTCCCGTCGTGTTTGCACCCCTTCAACTCCCGGACCTGCTCTACAAGCAGCCAACCAGTCCCCCATTGCGACTTTCGGCACGCGGACCCTTGTCTTGAACCTAGGACTCAGACGCCCTTTCAACTGGACATTTATCGTCGCTGAGGTGCGTCATCCCATCCTAGGTGCAGATTTTTTGGGGCACTTCAACCTCATGGTGGATATCACAGGTAGCCGTTTGGTCGACAACCTCACTCAACTGAGAATCAACGGCATTACTACCCACACCACCTCTCCTAGCCCCTCTGTTCCGCGCCCACCCTCTAGCAACCCCTTCTCAGCCCTACTCAACGAGTTTCCCACACTCGTCCATCCACCTCCCCCGGATCAACCAGTCAAGCACCAGGTGACTCACCACATCACCACCGAAGGACCTCCAGTAGCTGCACGTCCTCGCAGGTTGCCTCCAGAACGTCTTAAGGTAGCCCGTTCTGAGTTTGACCAGTTGCTCGCCTCAGGCATCATTCGACCCTCTGCTAGCAGCTGGGCTTCACCCCTTCATATGGTGCCCAAGAAGACACCGGGACAGTGGCGCCCCTGTGGCGACTACCGGGCACTCAACCACACCACGGTCCCTGACCATTACCCTGTGCCACACATTCAGGATTTTTCATCCTCCCTACGTGGCTCCATGATCTTCAGCAAGATTGACCTGGTGAAAGCGTACTACCACATCCCTGTGGAACCCTCAGACATCCCAAAAACTGCGGTTGTTACCCCCTTTGGTTTGTTTGAGTTTGTTCGCATGCCTTTTGGGCTGCGCAACGCAGCCCAAACCTTCCAGCGTTTCATGGACCAGGTCCTCCATGGGTTGCCGTTCAGCTATGCCTACTTGGATGACATCCTAATTGCCAGCAAAGATGCAGAGGAACACCATTCACATCTACGACAAGTGTTCACCCGGCTACAGGATCACGGCATTCAAATCAACCCTGCCAAATGCGTCCTCGGTGAACCTACCTTGGAATTCCTCGGCCATCTGGTTGACAAAGATGGTATTCATCCACTGAAGGACAAGGTCCAGGCTGTTCGTGGCTACCCACAGCCCACAACTCAACGTGAGTTAAGGCGGTTTTTGGGTCTTATCAATTTCTATCACAGGTTCATCCCAGGGTGTGCTCGCATTCTTCACCCACTGCACGCCCTATTGTCTGACAAGGCACCCAAGAACGCCACCCTGGAGTGGACCCGTTCAGCCACAGAAGCCTTCAACGCCATTAAAGAGGCTTTGTCCAATGCATCAATGCTGTGCCACCCTCAATCAGATGCACCAACCTGCATTATTACAGACGCCTCTGATGTGGCTGTCGGAGCAGTCTTACAGCAGTGCATTGACTCCATCTGGAGTCCCATCGCCTATTTCTCCAGAAAGCTGCGCCCAGCAGAGACCAGGTATAGTACATTCGACCGTGAGTTACTTGCCATCTACCTTGCAATCAAACATTTCCGACACTTTGTTGAAGGTAGACCTTTCCACATCATCACGGATCACAAACCCCTGATCTTTGCTTTCTCCACCAAGCCCAGGCACCAATCCCCAAGGCAGATCCGCCACCTTGACTTCATTGGACAATTCACCTCTGACATCTGCTACATAAAGGGGTCAGCCAACTTGGCTGCAGATGCCCTCTCACGCATTGAGGTTGATGCGGTCCACACACTGCCTATCCCTGGCATCGACTTCAAGGCCATGGCCGAGGCCCAGCGTCAAGGTATCCCACACCATGACTCCTTACAGCTCCAGGAGTTGCCTGCCCCCACCACAGACGCCACCCTGCAATGTGACGTGTCCACGGGAACACCTCGACCCTATGTACCACAGCAGTTCCGGCGAAGCGTGTTTGACAGCCTCCACAACCTCTCTCATCCTGGCATCAGGGCAACACAACGCCTCATTGCCAGTCGTTTTGTGTGGCCTGGCATGAATGCTGATGTACGACAATGGGCACGCTCATGTCTACAATGTCAGCGATCCAAGATCCATCGACATACAACCACTCCAGTGTCCACTTTCAAAACCCCTGACAGCCGTTTTGACCATGTACACATTGATTTGGTTGGACCACTGCCACCACAAAGAGGCTACACGTACCTGCTCACTTGTGTCGACAGGTTCACTCGCTGGGCAGAAGCACTGCCCCTCCCAAATATCACCGCTGACACCGTAGCCCACACTTTTCTACTAGGATGGGTAGCCCGTTTTGGGGTGCCATCAACTATCACTACGGACCGTGGAAGCCAGTTTGAATCCGACCTCTTCCGTCAACTCACTCGGTGGCTGGGTTCCCACAGGATCCGCACCACTGCCTACCACCCCTCGGCTAACGGCCTAGTTGAACGCTTCCATCGACAGCTCAAAGCAGCCCTGATGGCCCATTCACCCACTTTCAACTGGCTGGATGCTCTCCCAGTAGTCCTTCTCGGGATACACACTGCCTTCAAGGAAGACATCACCTGTACCAGCGCAGACCTTGTTTATGGTACAACACTTCGTCTCCCAGGGTCCTTCTTCTCTCCATCTGTGGATACTACCACCATGGACCCTACTTCCTATGTATCCCGCCTCAAAGCCATCATGAGCAAGCTACGGCCCATGCCATCGCAGCCACACTCACACAGATCAAGCTTCATCAGCCCAGAGCTTCAGTCTACCTCCCATGTCTTTGTACGGCGGGATGCTGTTCGCAAGGCACTACAGCCACCTTACGATGGCCCATTCCCTGTACTGGAACGAAGTGCCAAATTCTTCACCTTAGACATCAAGGGACAGACACAGACTGTTTCACTGGACCGGCTCAAACCAGCCCACATTGACAACACCTTCCCTTGCACACCAGCACAAACAGCACCTGTTCAACCCGATTCGGTAGCTACTGAACCAGCACAGCAAGTTCGCACTACAAGGTCTGGACGACGAGTCCACTGGCCAGACCGCTTGACATATTAAAGACATTCTCTGTTTTACCGCTCCCTAGTCGTTCACTGGGGGGGAGCACCTGTAGCGTACTGTGACATGCATGTGACCTTACCTTAGCTTACCTGTCTGTAGTCCTCATGACCACCCTGTTTACAAGTGTTTTGTTGTAATAGGTCACGATCTCTTGTGTAATTGTCACCTTTTTATCTCAGTTTCCTGTATCACCTTTTTGGTATATAATGTGCTGTTTGTAGTGGCTCAGAGAGCCATCTTGTTATTGATTCAGTGTCTAACCTAAGTTGTGCTCCGTAGTAGCCGGGTAGAAGTGTTTCCTCCTTGGTTTTGCATGCCAGTACGCACTCCTCGGCTACACCCCTGCCACTGGGAGAAGAGCTAGATAGAGGTACAGTCTGGCTGACATTGACGTGTCTAGGCGAGGTACGCCTAGGGGTAGGCTGTCTGGAGGTGACCAGAGTAGTCCCTAAGTGTGTAATTGGACAAGACATCATGTGCATACTCATGCATGCATTCAATATCAATGTATGCTCATGCATTCAATATCTGTACGTACTTACCCCTGCCACTGGGAGAAGAGCTAGATAGAGGTATAGCCTGGCTGACATTGACGTGTCTAGGCGAGGTACGCCTAGGGGTAGGCTGTCTGGAGGTGACCAGAGTAGTCCCTAAGTGTGTAATTGGACAAGACATCATGCTAAAGTTTAAAGCCTAGAATGCATATATTTGGGCATGGATGGACATACATACACATGCACACACTCACACATATATACACACATGTACACATGCACACTCACTGTTAGGAGTCAGAGGGTGCAAAGGAGTCAATGAAGATGGAATCACACTTGCTGGACTCCCTGTGGAGTAACATCACATGTAGTTAAGGATGGTAATCACAGACTTACTCATTTCCACATTTCATGAATGCAGTGTCAGGCAGAAAAACTACACACACATGCATGTACACACACACACACACACACACACACACACACACACACACACACACACACACACACACACACACACACACACACACACACACACACACACACACACACACACACACACACACACACACACACACACACACACACATACATACAAACACACAGTCACACGCACACTTACTGCTAGAAGGCAGAGGGTGCAAAGGAGTTGAATGCCCATCTGGTTCTGTGTGTGGAGAACTGACTGGAGTGTGATGGGAACGGCGTGGTGATCTTCTGGGCGCAACAAACCCTGAAGCTGATGTCAATGAGAAAACCATTCACAACATGTCACATGCATGCCCATTAGATATGTCATATGGTATGCATAATAATACGTATATACTTGCCTGTCTCTAGCTTCTCCACATTGGCATTAGCAAAGACACTCTTGTGGACTTGCACACACTTCAGCACATTGCAACCTGATTTGCTGCGTTTGGATGGAATGGTGGTGCTGTCACTGCCTTCCGGGAGGAATGGTTGGGCAATGGACAAATTGTAATGTCCACTACATTCCTTCTTCAAAAGCGAATGAACGGCTAGTCTAGAGCAGTTCATCCCATTCTGCTTTAGCTCCCTCAAAAACCTGTTCAGCACAAAGCTGATGCAAGGTTTGGGATCCTCTGAGCCAGCTGACACAGCACGATCGCAGCGGAGGAATGACAGTACCTGTAAGAAAATGTGTGACATGGCATACATAACATCATAATTGCATCACATTATACAAAACACTAGTACTACACGTACATTGCTACATAAAACTATGAATCATGCACAACTGTGTGTATTACCTGGCTTAGGGGCTTGTCTGCTACAGCTTTGCATAGCAGCTCTGCCAAATCTTGCACTGTACAGAGGCGCTGCTGGTCAGAAGTAGCTCCAGACTCACATGCATATGCACTCTCTGGCATCACAGTACTGTCATCTATCAGGTGTGTCTGGTACTGTTGGATGGCTGGTACAACTGAGTGCTCAAAATAATCCCACAGCAGTTCTTCGTTATCTGCTCTTAGGCCAATCTCCTCCAATAGCTGCACACACAGAAGACATCAATTACAATCCCAATCACAATAATCACAGTAGTGTCAATAATAAAAAAGATCCAAATCAAAATAATATTTATATAATATTATGTATAATAATGTTTATAATTATATATATAATTTAAATCGGTAATCACAGTGCATATAATTTAAGCATATAATATGCATACTACATGTTGTATGCACAACTTCTGTACCTTTAAAGCACTCAAGAGTAACATTGAATAAGAGAGGTAAATACGTGGCTTTGCATCAGGGAGAGCTCCTTGGACCCTTGGCATGATGATGGCCTGTAGCTCACTCTCTTCATTTTCAGAATTGTCCAGGAGAACCTTCCCCAATCGCACAATCACGCCAACTCCTCTACCAGCCTCACTAGTGGCTGCTTGTAGTGCACGATCAATAGCATCTTGCTGCGCTGCTGTCCTCGAGTAGCTTGGCGTGCCAAATGGCACCAAGACAACTCGAGTAATTAGCCTACATATGCAGCCAGTGCAAGTGCATGAGTATAATAAGACACACACAGATCACATTAGTTTCCATGCGTATGCATTATAATAAATAGGACAAATTATTATTAAATACATTATTGTTGCACTCACATTGAATCAGCAGCAATCCGCTGAAGGCAGGGCATGTTCATAGAGCAGATGAATGTTGTTCTGGGCTGGTAGTCTCGAGCACAAGTCGACACCATCGACTGATCAAAATGGTACGAAATTTTCCTTGCCAGTTCCTTGTCCTCCCTCGGGTCATCAATTACCATCCCTAGAGTTGTCATGCCAGCAAACCTGTACGAGCGAGCGTCGGTAATGCTGCTGAAAAAGTTGGTGTTCTGGGCGCCAGCCACAGACAGGGCAGCCCTCGTTGCCCTGGTTTTGCCGCAGCAAACTTCACCATAAACAATGGTGGCTGGCACCTGCTGAAATCGGGCGAAAAGGACCTCGTAGTGGTTGCAAATGACTGCAGCTCCAAGGACAAGGAGAGTCGCGGCAAAGTTGTTCTCGTAGCACTGCTCCAGCGAGGAAATCAAGTCTACCAGGGCAGAGGCTCGCAGGGGGAGTTTGATAGATGCTGCCAAACTGTTGTCGCGCAAAATGCCACTCGATGCATCGGAGTGGCTGCTCCTTGGCTTGTAAAAGGAGCCCACCCACACGTACGGGGAAGCGTCGGGGGTTATTGGTTCACCATCGGCGTCCAAGTGAACTTCAGCGTTCAGCACCCACACAGCATCTTGCGCCTCCCCGCGCGTGTGTCTGCCAGTCACAGATGCAGCAAATTTTGTGGTGCCCCCTTCTGTCGCTCCTGCCATTGATTCTTGTCCAGTGCCTGAATCCTGTTGATTGGAGCTGAGAAAACGTGCGATGAGAGTCATTAAGTGAGACTGAATCTCAGCATTTTTAGCGGAGCAAAAGAGTTGGTAGTTGTCGAGTGACTGCCAGATCCGATCCAGCCATTTGCCGTTACGCACGTCCATCACAGTGAAAAAAGCTTTTCTGCGTGGTTAAAGGATTGTTAGCAGATCAGATGGTGTGTGGCTATAGTGGTGCAGTGCTACCTAACACTATATTTAGCTAGGGTATTAGCTACTACGCACATGCGCAGCATAACTTGCATCTGTAACTACGTATACAGTGCATGGCGTACCCAAGGGATCGTCCGCTGTGGGAAGTGACCTCGCAGATGAAGCCGGAATCTTCATCGGCCTTCACGTAGCAAAGTATTTCAACTACGAAGTTGGACACTTGGGTCACAGACTTCCCTACCTTCCGGTAGAGACAGTTGTCCTTGATGACAAGGGGCATTCTGGATCTGAATCAGATTGAATTGCTTACGGGCCTCTCAAACTAAATAGCTACCTTAATGCTCTGTTATATACAGCTACGGGGTGCCGCCGCCACTATACTATGTTGTTGATGTAAGGTTGGCACCTTGCCCTAGGCGCACCCCACGTCTGCATGTGTGATTGTTAATACTCGATTGGTCAGGACAAAGGCGATAATTTTATCCTGAATGCTGGGTGTCCTAGCCACTTATGTGCACTGTTTTTTCCTTTACAGTCATATGCATATTGTCCATGTGCAAATGCAGTCAATGAATGAAGACATAATAAACTTGTACTGTAAATACATTGTACAATATATCAGAGTGAACAATAATTCAGAAGTTAAAAGGGATACCGGTCAGATATGAAAGTCAGAGCGAATGACCCGAGGCCTTTGGTAGCAGAGGCTCCCTTCCCATCTTTCTGCACTGTTCGCTATACCTATTTCTTTCCTTCACCATGCGGTGAAGGAAGAATAAATGGTGGGTCTTACCCATGCTGCAAATTATCTTCTTGAATCTTGACGCCCACACAAACGTCTGTTCAGCTGCCATTGTATTCAGCTTTGGCCTTCTCTCCTTGACAACTTTGGGATCATATCTTGCAATGCATCTGGGGTCTTTATGATTTCGAATGTGAAGAGAGTCAATAATCTTCGTAATCTTCAACCACATCTCAGAGAACGGAGGAGGCAGTGGTAGTGCCTTTGTGGCAACACGGAGCCCATCCAAATGGCACATGTTGTCATATGCCAGGATCACCTTTAGGATAGGATAGGAAATCTTTTCTTAATCTGGGAAACCAATGGCTAGAGGCTACTGTAAAGGTACCCAGGAGAACAACGCAAGGTACAATGAAACAACGCAAAAAAAACAGGAAATAAAATATAGCTACCATGCAATATAGTTAGTAATTGTTAGTTGTAGAGTTTGGAGAAAAAGTAATAAATTATTTGGAATATAGATATTCTGCATGTTGGGAATGCATAGTGCTAATGTAAATAAGGGGCCTTACCTTTTCCCATTCCTCAACTGGTTTGTTTTTCAGGATCTCATGCAGCCAAGTCAGGACAATGAGAAAGACTTGGCTAGGTGACTCAGACCTGAAATGACATACAGGCAGAGATTGTATACCTATTATATTGCAGAGATTCTTAACAGTTGCACATTTCATTGGCTTACTGTATATACATGAGATATTGTGTGCATGCATGTGTTTGTGCTTTATACATGGTATGCCAAATGGACCACTATGCATTCACTAAGCATATATATACTCACTTGTACAAAGGCTTCCATGTGTCAATGTGACCACATGACCTCACTATAGAAAGGTGTCCTCTGCTCCACATGCGAAGGCGGCATTTGTCCCCAGTGTCCTTGTTGCATACTGTCATTAGTGCCTCATCCTCATCACCATTAGCAATGCTGGGATGATCTCTGAGAAGTCCAGCAGTACCTTTGTAAAAGAGAGTGAACAGAATAGGGATTGTTGAAAATGTGTACACAGAAAGATTTATATAGTTATATAAAATTATAGTATATAGTTTTTTTGGCATTAGTATAATCCTGAGTGATGCATGCTGTGTCACCTTCCTTTTCAGCATCAGTTTCTATGGAGTCCATACATTGTTCAGGACAGAGTATCATTCCTTATACAGTCATGTGTCTCTATATAGTTACTTGTTTTCTGGAAAATGCGGCACATCCTTTTATAGTACTTAGTCTACTAAAACTGGTCCTCATGCAACCATGCATATTTGACTTAATAATGTAAGCATATAAAATCATATAGGGGCTCCTACCTTGGGAATGAGCAGAAGATGGCACACTGACTTCCACTGCACCCGCCCTCAACTTGTCATTCACCATCTTGTCTTCTGAGGGTGACACATGAGAGGATGGATCTTCTATAGCTGCTACATTATCTGTATAGCATTATAGAGACAAGACTCTGAAAGTTCAAGCTATAAAGCTTGCATACACAGTTCAAACCAAGACTATAGGAAGCAGTTTATATATAATATATATTCATCCACCTATTATTGTCTTCATAGGATTAATTCACATCCATGCAGTATATAGCAAGATTCATTGGAATTATCATTTTGCAGCTGAAAGAAGACTTGTATCAACACCTATAGCCTTAAGTTAGGCAACCTGTACTGATCCTAGCCCACCTCTGATCCCCTAATCTCACCCCTCAATCCACAAAACTTGAGAAAGTCTTTCAGCTTGGTTGGAATTCCTCTTTCTTCTGCCACTCGACAGTGCTCCTCGCAGAAAGCCATAACGCCCTTAGGCTCTTCCGGGCAAACATTAGGGCAGGAAACCTTGAGTTTGTCCACAGTACATTCCACTGCAAACATGCAGTGAGCAAAGGCCAGCTTCCAGTTTCCATCCACCACCCACAAATCGCCACAACCTACATTCAGTATTCAAATATGAATGCAACTTCAAGGAGTTCAACAATTGCATGCATGCACTACGAGGTTATATGTCCCTATACATGCATATATACACTGTGTGCTTCCCATACGCACCTCTTTCCAACCCAGATTCTGAGCATTGCCCATGTAAATACAGTTCAGTAACTCTTCTCTCCTCGCAACTCCTCATGTACAGCTCACGGTCACTGTTTGCAGTGAATCGCCAGGAATCAATCAGTGCATTCTCTCTGATGTCCTTCTCCACCTCAGCATTGAAAAATGCATCTGATATCACCTTCCTTGACAGACTTCCTATAGAAAATAAAAATCCAAAAACATAATTTTATATTGATACATATACAATATGTGAACATAATCAATATCAGTCAGCTGCATACATAATACTTAACTTACTTGCACTATGGTCCTTATTTGCTTCAGACAAGAATACATCATTGAATGCTTCTGCCAAGCCTTGGAAAGAGGTCCAACAATGGTTACTATAAGGGCGTAATTAGCAATAGACAACTATATATAATGGTTGCACAGGAAGGTTGTGACAGCCATTAATTAATTCCTAGCTGTATATAATATTTCATTAGACCACACCCACTTTAGATGTGACAAGTGATAGTTAGAAACTGTTGCCATGTTGCCATGGTAGCTGCCAACAGCTATGTGATAGTGTAGCTATTTAAATTGATTACAATGGCAACCAGTTTTAATGATACCATAATACGTATAGTTAGGCTTCTATATAGTATCCCATGCAAGCTGGTTGCAATACACATTATGATGTTATGAAATGCATGAGCATGAAGCATCCACAGGATCTTTGATAGGGTGTGGTAGCAATCTGACTTAGAAAATGCCACTTCACATGGTCTACCATGCACCTACTTACCACAGTGACAGAAAGAGCTGATGAAGCTGACGGTCCATGTATGCCACATCTGAGCCTTCCACTGCATCCCTGGGCTGGTCGTAGTACCGCTCTCCTCTACCCAACTTGTTGTCGAACTTGTCGTAATTGTAAACAGTCTTGCATGCGCCACAGCGAAGAGAAAGCTTGGTGCAGTTCTGTATGCCTCCTAGGCTATAGTGAACCACAGGCACTGGCTTGTGGTGAATGGAGAGCTGGTCTTGCAACCCAAACTTTGTACATTCAGGCTCAAGGCAGGCACTTGTTGGTGGGGAAAGGAAGTGTTTATGTGACAATCCAGTACTCTGTATTGGGGCAAACATGCAAGTGTGTGAGCTTGATCATACAGTCCAAACTAAAATAGCTACAAGATTCAGGTGTATCTGAGTGACGTTAAATGACGCAATGTATAATAAAGGGGTCAAGGTTCACTGTTAGTTACATGGTATATTACCATTTACAGTCGTATGATTGTAGACTGATAGTTAGCATCGGCAGAGCCTCGCACCGTGGTCATGTAGCGTCCAAGCTTCTGGTTCATTGCCTGATAGGCCACTAGGCAGTCCCCTTCACTAATCTCGGGCAGATCGCAATGCTCCAAGACGATACGGCTAATAATTGCATAGCGTTCGCCGACGAACTCTGCAGGGACAAGGTCACTGGCCATTCGCAGAGTGTCCACGCCATCTAGAGTGAGAACGCTCACAAGATACAAAGAGACGTGTACACTGTCCATACGGCCGAGGATGTCCAGTTGCGAGGAGGGCGGCAACTTCTTCAGGGCTTGTGAGGCTGCTGTGAGCAGGTTAGCGGCCTTGTGAAACTGTGCGCAAGCTGAGGAGAGTTCCTCAGCCTCAGCTAGGATATTGCTGAGACTGAAGTCGATCTTGGCCTTTTTCGCTTTCCCTGCCATGTTGAACTTCTACAGGACCTAACTGATACGCGTGCAAATATCACCTATGTTTCTTAGTAGCAATCACTGTTTCTTAGCAACAGACAAACAGTAACAATCAAACAGTACAAGTGCAAAATCTTCGTGCAAATATAAAACTGTTAGCAGTATGATCCTCAGAAAGGATGTTGCGTGATCTGCAGGACAGATGAAATACAGTGCAATTAATACTGAAGGTACTAGTCTGTTATGTATTAAATGTATGTATTGCGATGTATACTCTGTGTACATAATACTATGATGCAACTTCTGTATTGTGCGAAGTATGCGTGGTACCGTGGTACCGAGGTACTCTTTAACACAAGGTACCACGCTAACTCTCTGGAGCATATCGTGCCACACATGAAAACGGTCCGGGAGGACCGGTTTGGGGGGGGGGGGGGGGGGGGGGGACCTTTATCGGCACGACAGTTCTCGTCTTGAACTGAACTTGAAGTAGTCACTGTAGCTAGCCACTTCTGTGTCGTGTACTCACAACTTCACTGAAAACATATGGTCTATGCTGAGTTCTCTATAATTGGGGCGAGCCTGAGCGAGCCCCACACTAGTCGGTTCGTCGTCGGCTCTGTACGTATGTTTGTACGTTTGTAACGTACGTCGTTCCGGAAATCTCTATTTATGCGGTCAAAGAGGGGCGTGGCAAGAAAAATGACTGTATAGATAGCTACAGTGCAAGTAACATATAGTAAAACCAATGGTCACGTACAGAGTGTTGATCGGGTTCAAGCCTTTATGGGTCTCTTCTAAAGCCACACCTTCAGTTTCTTATGAATGGACAGAGAAGAGCGTCTGCGCAAGAGGAGAGAAAGGGACTGGAACCGCCGCGAAGCTGAATCAGACATCGCAAAAAGCAGAACGGTTGCGCTTGCGGCGGTAGCGAGACAAAGATCGGCGCGATGTCTCTAAACTGCGTAAGATGAGTGAAGTTACGCTGCCTGTAGCACGGACGTTGCCAGAATTTCTTGGGTAAGTACGCTTCTCTCCCTCCAGCTTCAATAAAGTTATCCTGCCACACCTGGTGGATGTCCAAGGCATCCTGCTGAGTCTTCATAACTTAAGCATCAACAGTGCGGCTGTCAGTCGTTAACTCTCCATCTCTTGCAACACATCCACTTGCCCGATTTCTATGCAAGCTAGGCACGTTTTGCCTGCATAGTTAGCTAATGCTTACCAAACATTCAAGCTATATTTTACTGTGTTGTGCTTTGCACATGAATTCACCGTGCTAGCTAGACATTGTGTGCTGCCGTTCTTGGTTCCAGTCGCTTGCTGCTGATTGCAGTCATGGAATTTGCACATGCACTGCTCAGGCTCGCCCCACAATGCTCTGCATACGTTTAGTAATAATATTCCACTGGTAAGAGAAAAGTAAAATGGCGGCTGCACGAAACAGGGACTGGCTACGCGAGGCTAGTGCTATTGATCGCCCAAAGGAATGGAAGGTATGCTCGGATCTACGTGCACTGTTTAGCATTTATACTAAAACACACTGCACGCACCATTTCTCCAAGACCTGGTCACTGTTGTTCACCTCCCAGATGGCGAGAAGCCATCTCCAAAGTCACTAATTTTGGGCGTTTCCTAAACTTTCGGTGTCCTGGTGTGCACTAGCTGGGTTTGAGGCTTGGCGCCAAGGACTTCACCTTGAAACTTATAGAGCAGAGTTACTGAGATGACCCCGAGAAATGCTGTAAAGTGATGTTGTAGAACTGTCTCAATGGCAAACTAGACTGCGGAGACTGCCCTAGGACATGGGACGGGCTATTGCACGTAGTCGACTGTGCAGTGGGCTCTAAAAGGGGTGAATGTATCAGGAGGGGTATCCTTGAGTGGGAGGAGGAGGAGAGGGCACAAGACACAAATACAGGCAGATCTGGTACCTAGCAGATTTGGGCTTGATAGTTTTGTGCATAGGTTGATCCGACAGATGTGTATCTAGCTAGCTATGCGTATGTGTTTTACTTGTTTTGTATTCATAATTTGGAAATGTCATTCCCTTTGTGCGTGTATGTGTGTGTATGCATGTATTTATAGTTGTTTGTAGTCACCGTGCAAGTGCATTTCGTGCCCTTCCACTCTTAAGTGCATCCCTGTGATTCACAATGCACAGGTATTCTGAATAAGCTTGATGAAAGGAATGGCGAAGGGGGAAGTTTCACGTCTCTTCGCAGCTTAGCAGGAGAATTCCAGACAGCCTTTGTTCACATTGTCTCAAGCCTCACCCAAGAGACACCTAGCATACTTGAGGGCCTGAAGATGACGGTTCTGTCACAAAGCGACTTACTATATCCAGCTTCAGAGGAGAACATTGCATCAGCCACCAGCATTGAAGAGCTGTTTCGCATCTTACATGCTCAACACAACTGGGTGGATGTCTCAATGCTAGAAGCAATGGTGAAGGCCTCCAATAATGATGCAGCTAAAGATGTCCTTGAAGTCTATAAGAAGTCCCTCGAGGAATTTATTCCAGAGGCTGTTGCTCGTTTAGTCGACCCATCCGTTAATGGCACCTGCCCCCTGCCTGACGCGAATAGCTGTATCCTCCAACTCATTTTCAGTGGCCGCAGAGAGGATATGCGAGTGAAAGAAGTTCTTGCCTGTAAAGACTTCCTCTATGTTCAGTTTGGCATTCAGCCAGAGTGTATCCAATATGTTGGAGTTGCTATGGGCAACAACCTGGTGACAACATGGCTGGCATCACGCCACATTGGCTGGAGAATAGTTAATCAATGCAGGTCTGCACCAGTTCTGGGGGCCTTGAGTGCCATGGAGGTAGTTCTTGTGAGGATGAGGTACCCTGGGTTGCAGGCATGGGTGCACGTGGAGACCTCAACTCAGCATTCAGGACAGCAAAGTATGCCACTGCAGGCTGAATGTGAATGTGTACATGTTTGTGTTACGATATGTGTGTGTGTGTGCATGCGTGCATGCATGCATTAGTGGGTGCATGTGTGTTTGTATGTGAGTGAGTGTGTATGTGTGTGCGTGCATGTGTGTGTGTGTGTGTGTGTGTGTGTGTGTGTGTGTGTGTGTGTGTGTGTGTGTGTGTGTGTGTGTGTATGTGTGTGTGTTTGTGTGTGTGTGTGTGTGTGTGTGTGTGTGTGTGTGTGTGTCAGACAACAGAACGCATACAGTATCATCACCACTCCTTTCCTCACCTTTCCCACAATCCTCCCATGGCCCAGTGGCTTTGAAGAGTTATGCCTCCCCCTCACTTCACAAGTCCAGCACCGTGCCTACCTGCAGAGAGTGAGTTGGGGGAGCCAGGAAGAACTGGTTGAGTGATGAAAGGAAAGAGGAATTTGAGATTGAGGGAATGGCACAAATGGCGTGATAAGACTGGAAGAAAATGGCTTGGTGTACATGTGTGTATGCGCACACACACATATGCACACAAAATTACTGTACTCTAAACTTGGTTTTGCACTCTCTTTCAGCCCCAGCCCTGGATTGGTACTTGGTCCAAAGAAGCAAGTAAAACCTCAGTTAAAATTGCCTTTTCCACACAAAGAGAGAAGTAAGGAGCAACTATTTGTGGGCACAGTGTCGTGCAACTAATTATATTATTATGTACATACTTATACCATGGTGGTAATGTGCATGTCTCAAACAATGCAGAGGAGGAACTGTTTGAGGAGTGGAAGCTAAGGAAGACTGGAACTCTTAACTTTGGAGAGGATGAGGTGAGTGTTATATGGGCAGTGCCTTAATAACTTTACACGAGGTATTACATAAGGCATTAGGGTATTGCTATGTGTGCACTTTGTGTGAAATGACAAGAATGTGTCTCTTGATGTGGTCGGCCATTTTGATATTGTATGCCAATAGCAGAGTACATACAGCGGATTTATGCAATCTTGCAACAGGTTCCAAATCCTTGGGCAGTTGTTACCTAGGATATGGACTGTGTGACATCAAAGTTGTGTACAATTTTGGTTTGTTACCTAGGTAACGACTACCCACAGTTTGGAAACCTGTTGCAAGATTGCGTAAATCCGCTGTATCATGTACTGTATTTTGTATAATCCTTCACTACAATCCATAGTGTTTACTAGTCAATTGACTTGAATTATAGTGTTTCTTGCACTGTACTTATAGCTATTAAATGTGGACAAGTGTATTATTGCAATTTTCTATACTTATGCTTATCCGCTGTGTTCAATTATGTCTCCTGCATGAAGCCCTTTTCCGTTGCTATCTTCTATCGGAATAAAGGCCATCCTCATTACCTCATGTTTACATCTAGTATTAATTACAGTGTTTTCTTGTACATTTCAGCGTCTCCTATACTGTCCTCTTTTGTTATAACCGCCCTTTATTCATCCTCAGCACTTGACTTTCAGTCTGAATTAGCAAGAATGTTACTACAAAATGGCCGTCATTAGTATTTGCTAGAGTATTGCAATGGGTAGCCCCATGCATGTGATTGGAGCATTAGCAAGCTCTGCATGATTATGTCAGTGGCTTTATCAGCCAATCATTGCTGAAACACAGGGCGCCCACGTATTGATGCTGCACCAAGTTTAAAGGGCAGCACAAGTAATAGTTGTATCAAATGTAGGTGGAATGTCCTTTTGCTTATTGAAGAATAACCTTCGTCCTTTTCTATGTGCTTTGGTTCTATCCCTGGACTCTCCTAGTAATGTAATGTGTAAGAGTCTCTGCATGTTCTCTGTATGCAGTTTGCTTGTCATTGTCGTACTGATGTCTTTGGATTGCTTCAATTTGTAATTTCCTCCCTTTTTCATACGTACATGCAGCCTGCTCTCCCCTTCAGTGGGAAGGATATGGATACGCTAGTGGAGATTGGGCAAGGAATTAGAGGGCGAGTGTTTCGTATGACACACAAACCTTCTGGCAGAGTGATTGCTGCAAAGGTGTGTGGATGGGTGATGTACGTACAGTATAGTGGGAATGTAGTGGGATATAAATGTACCTGAGAATGGAGAAGCCACGTAGGTCATGCGGGAAAGGAGGTCGATGATTACATGTATGTTCAACTGTCTCTGTTGCTACCCTGATGCTACTGTAACATTATACTAGTTTCATGTTATGCCACTTTGTCTGCTATACGAGTGCAACTAGGGTATTCACCTGCAGTGTAGAAGCTAATGCTATTCATCATAGCATGTCTCAATCTGTATCTGTACGTGTGTGCAAACATTGTCTTTTTTCTGTTGCGTTCAGCAAATGGATTGGAGATGTGTAAAGGAAGGGTTCATAAAGAATCTGGATGTGATGACTCTACAGCACTGCCCCTACACTGTACGATACTATGGCTTAACTATTGAACATGTGAGTATGCAGACATGATGATTGTGAAAGAGGTTCCGATCTCTATGATTGCTGGATAATTGTAGTTATGGGGATGAGATGGGCACATATACGTAGCTAAGTCTATAATTCTTTACATGAAAATCAAAGATTAGCATTTCTAAAGATCTCTGACATTTATTCAACTCCTAACTTGCCCTGAAGGTGAACGATGTGTAAACTTCATGATCTTTAAGAGAGTTCTTGCCACACTTACTTTTTGATTGTGAGCCTCACACTTATGCGTGGTACTGTAACAGCGATTTTGTCTGTATATATGACTATATGTATGTATCATACATCTTAGTTGAATCTGGGAGCAGTACATATCTCCAGCAGTTCTTATCATGCATTGCTTTCCACCAATCTTGCTGATCTTCTCTCTGTATGCCACAATCGGGTAAGTCTGTTTAGCCCCCATGCCATGCCTGGCCTGTGCTTCAGCTCCAACATGAGTAGTTGGCATACTGATTGCATGTGGGCATAGCTGCTCATGCGGGCACAGTGACCAGCAAACATAGCCTCTTGTCTAAAAATCTTTCTGATACTGGCTGAATGTTTCAATATACTGACGGTTGGTTTGATGATCTTGCCATCTGATCCCTAGGGCATACCTTAGTAGCCGGGTGTAGGTACCGTACACCCAGCTTATATCCCTTGGGGCTCTATTAGGATTCAGTAGGTGTGAAGCTTGAGTTCAGTGGGAGCCCTGTGTGCGCCTTTCACTACAGAATGCAGCATTGCTGTGCATGGAGCTCATGGATTCCTGCATGGCCAAGATCTTGAGGAAGACAGGTCCCATTCCAGAACCAATCATTGGAACAATTTTGGTCTCAGTAAGCTACGTACCTCACTAATGCAATACAGTAGTTCTATACGTACATATACAATGCTACTTGTGTTATGCGACTACCTTTGTGTTTTAGGTTGTTCGAGGTCTGGACTACCTTGAAAGGGAACACCATCTACTTCACAGAAGTGTGTATGGGATATGTGTAATGTGTGGACCTGCAGTAGTTATTGATATGTGGATTTCTTCATGTGCTTATACATGTGTGCGTGTGCCTTCCCATCTGTGTTAGATTATCAGTCTCTGTGTGTGTTCATCTGTGTGCCATATAATCATGTCCCATTACCAACTGCTTACCGTCCTCCCATCACCACATGCGCATATCCTAAGATGTCAAGCTCTCTAACATGCTAGTGAGCCGCTGTGGCCAAGTCAAGTTGTGTGACTTTGGCATTAGCTTCAAGCTTATGGAAGACATGGTCTTTTCCTGGGAGGATTCAATGGCCTTCTACATGGCCGTAAGTCACTGTACACACACACACACACACACACACACACACACACACACACACACACACACACACACACACACACACACACACACGCACGCACGCACACACACACACACACAACACACACACACACACACACACACACACACACACACACACACACACACACACACAGACACATACGAATGCACTCATGTATACACATGCACTCATTATACACATATGTCCACATACATGTACATGCACATGCATACACCCATGTCCGCATATGTACAGTTTACAAACATTCCTATTACTGATGCATTCCCCAGCCTGAACTAATTACTAATCTCAGCTCCAGACACACTGTGAAGCCTGATGTATGGAGTTTGGGGATGTCTGCGGTGAGTGTCATGTTCCATTGCTATTCCTATGAAGTGGTATTGTGCAAGAAATAAAGGACAGTATACGTATATTGTAAAGAACAGCAAAGCATGAATCACTACCAACTGACTTAGCTGGCCAAACTTGTAGTATGCAACCCTTGTACAGTTATAATTATATGATTATGTATGTATGTATGTATTATGTATATTATTTGTCCATATTAAAGTATATATGTGTGTTGCTAGTGAATACTGTGATCTGCTGAAGTAACAAATTATCGTCATGTCATAATTCCTTAAACCATTGTCCATGTCCCTATGTGATTCTGCCCCCCCCCCCCCCTTCCCTCCCCTCAATTCTATGTTCCTGTAGGTCCGTATGCTAGAGGGGAAAATTCCACTACCAGAGAGGAAAACAGAATTTGAGTTGTTGTGGCGCATCGTCAATGACGACCCTCCTCTATCGGACAAGACAAAGTGTTCTGAGCAGTTTTACGACTTTCTTTTGAAATGGTGAGCTGAGTTGGCTTCAAGCTGTGGCCACTGCAGCAACTGCTGTGCCTATATGTAGGTCAGTGGGAGATATGTTCCAAGACTGCTGGCATAGGTGGACAGGTGTTGACCAGTTCTGAATGCCGGTTGGCGCGCTTACAACAATGTTTACCTGTCAGCCTGCCAGACCTGCTATTCAAAGTTTAAATTCGGTAAATTTGTGCAGAGGGTGGGGGGGGGGGGGAGGGGATGGGATAATGTTTCCCAGGAAACTGGTTAATTGTCTGTTTAGTGGGTTTGGAGTTTGATCTGTTTGGTAAACAGAACATTGCCAGAGATCATAGTGGGTAGTGGACTTTGAACAAATTCTTTGAATCAATTAGTAGTGCTGAGGTCTGACACATGCAGTGTCGCAAGGTGGCTTGGTAGCGTGCCTAGCTGGTGCTGTAAACAGATGGGTTGCATGCTTATAAGTCATGGCAGACAATCATGTGAGGACTGACGTTAGGCATGAGCGTGATTTCAGCGTATTTGCCGTAGCGTTTGTGTAACATGATGCCATTTACCAGACAGATCAGTACTCCAAGTCGGACCACCATTTTCCTTGGAACAGTGGTCCTTCTGACCAATTTTCAGGACCAATGGTCCAGTGACAGGCCAATGCATATGCATGCTTGCTGTAGTGAGGTTTAAAACAAAGTTTAATTACTGGAGTACACATATTTGATGACACTATAGTTTTGTCCTTTCTCCCAAGTCAATATTGTGTACAATCTAGAACCTGTAGATTTTTTGATGCTTTGATGGCAACCCCAACACATTTGGGAACATTGGCCCGCATACCAGACCAGGACAGCCACGACTCGGTGAGGCTGAGCAGATGCTGACAGGAGGAGGGCCCATCACCAATGAGGGAGGTGTCGTCTGCATACTGCAGGAGGTTGATCCTGCCAGAAACGGAGTTGAGGCTGTAGCCAAGATGGGTGCAGCGCTGGGTGATAGAGTCCACCAGGGTGTTCATCACGGTGTTAAAAATGATGACCACACACACACACACACACACACACACACACACACACACACACACACACACACACACACACACACACACACACACACACATACGAATGCACTCATGTATACACATGCACTCATTATACACATATGTCCACACATATGTACATGCACATGCACAAACACACACGCACAAACCACGCCACACTACACACACATGCACAGAGAAATCTCCAGCACTTACAGACACACAACTGCTTACAGCACATGCATTACAGTGAGTATTTACAGAACCATAATGTACCAAGGAACACACAGTCGCGAGAGTAGCTAGTGTTCTATGATGGCAAAAGCTACGTACGTATGCAGTTTGCTACAGCGCAGTATGCGTGGGCGAGGTTCGGAAGAGCATTTAGAAGGGCTAAGCTTTTCAACGCTACAGATGGTTGAACAATGTTAGCTTGTACGTATCACGGCGCTCACCAGTTTCTATGTTACTCCTGTCATGTGTTCCAGGCGGTGGAGTGAAGTCCTCCAAGGCGGGCGAGGCCATTGTTGAAGAAGGCGCGAGGTGAAGTCGATGACCTGTTGGGCGCTGTCTTGAAGCTGTCTCTTTGCCCATTGACCAGAAGTGCTGTAGGAGTCTGTTCCACAATTAGCGACGGAAGAGGACGTCCAAAGTTCTCTAAGATGACGTTTAGAAGCCAGTTTTTAAAAGTCCCTTGGTCTCACACACGGCCCACTTCCAGCCGAATGCGGCACCCCCTATTAAGAATATTTGCATTACCCTTCAATAATCTCCTTTTGCATCAGTAATAGATCTATTCATGCCACTATCTCTTGAGGTGTCCTTGATTGTGTGTCATTGCATGTGGACCATTCTATTAATGTGTAGCTTTACAATGTTGTTGTGATGGATGCACATGTGATCATTGATAGCTTCAAGTTGTGCTTGCCTCTTCATGCAGCCTAACCAAGGACGAGGCATTGAGACCAGACTATCCAGCTTTGTTGGTAAGCAGTGTAGCTTCACTGAGTGCATGTGTAAGTGCATGATGCCTGTATGCAGGCTAATTTTGTGGTGAAAGTTTGCATTAATTGTTCCACTTGAACTATAATTGTATATCTTCCTAACACATCCATACCCAACTCATTGCAAGTGTAATGTCCAACTTTTGGCCATTGCCATTTATAGGACTGGTGATGGCAATACAGCAATGTATGCACATATGATATAGCTATATTACACATATGTAGGTACAGTGCCTAAGTAAAACTGTACGAACCTTGGCCATAGTTTACTGACAAGTGTGCTTGTCAGAATGTACTCATGCACACGTATAATAGAGGTGTAACACGAGAAATGTAATGTTTTTATTGCAGGTAGGCATCCGGGCATTGGTACACCCGTAGGACTTAAACATTTCCAGATATGTACCATAGCATTCATTCTAAGACACCAAGTTTGATCAAGCAATGTTGCGTCTGTTCAGTATTATCTCCACTCCAACAACCATCACTGTCCACTTTATGTGAGTAATAATGACTTCTTTATCATTCATCTATGCAGAAACACCAGTTCTTGTTGACATACCAAAGTCAGCCTGAGGACATGACATCATGGGTTCATAGCAAGCTGGCTGTGATGACTTAGCTTCTATAGTATATGTTTCTGAATTAGAGAATTAGTGATTTCACTCCTGTACAAAGTGTTTTGCCAAAATAATTATATTCATGTACCTGCTGCCTAATTAAATAAGCATGAGCACTATAGCTGAAAACAAGTTCAGTGGGAAACACATAATTATATGATAGCCACATGTGGCCCTATGGTTTGACCCCTGGTATACAGGTACAGGTCACAAGTGCTGCATCAGCTACTGACAATGCACTTGCAATTGACAGTGACAAGTGTGTGCAGAAATGGCCATAACAAATTCTTCGAGCTCAAGCTCATCACTTCACAACCATGCCTATATTAATAATCATATGGACTGACTGTAGTATGTCTTCAGAAACAGATATTTAGCAAGAATGAGAAGATGCATATGAGAAGCATGCAGCTAGCTATATACATACATACCTAGCTAAAATAGTATTATACGTAGCTACGGCTACACAGAACAAACAGCATGCTCCAGGGCACCATGCACCACTAATTGCAAGGTGTATGGATTCCTGCCTTTGACTGGGACAATTGTATATTAGTTTGTTTGTAGCTGCACGTGTTTTGCGGCTAGCTATGGCCGCAGGTTCACTTGGTTGCGACAAGTCATTCACTTTGTGTACATGCGGTAACGTTCAGGATTCCCCTTTATGAGTAATGATATGACATCATTGAAGGGACATGATTCTATTTTTAGCACAGTCCCTGCGAAGCAATGGCTTACCGAAGTGAACAGCCTCTTTCGCCACCGGCTCCTCTTGAGATCCCATCCAGTGGACCGATCACCAATGTTGAAAAGTGAGAGTTTTACGATGCGTCAGACACGTGTAGATGGCGATAGGTATAAAAGTATGGTAAACCGCCACTATTTCAGAGCGTGGTAGGCTAGCTGCAGCTACCTATGGAGGAGGAGGTACGCTCACTCCCGCTCTAAGTTTAGAGAGTGCAGTAGATAGAATGAATCATGTATAGTATACGGACACGGCGATTTTCCGTCATTAACGTCCTAGATTCGAGCTTCTAGAAGTCTCGCTAGCACTTTACAACTTAGCACCTAACCCTAACCCTAATTGAACAGACGGCCCGAAACTTAGTTGTTATAGAGCGCACCCAAGGCCAACTTGTTATAGAGCGCACCCAAGGCTAAGTTGTTATAGAGCGCACCCAAGGCTAAGTTGTTATAGAGCGCACCCAAGGCTAACTTGTTATAGAACTGCCCGGGGCTAAGTTGGAAAGTGCTAAGGAGACATCTAGAGGCTCGAATCTAAGACGTTAATGACGGAAAATTGCCGTGTCCGTATACTATACATGATCCGCTACACCAATACCTAGCTCTTTCAGTAGCGTTTTGCTAAGCAGAAAACTTGTCAATGAGTTGAACATGAGAAAGAAGTAATTTCCTCCATCTGCCATTTAATGTTTGAATTGCAGTATTATGGCCAGAAGTCTCATTCCTCCTAAAGTATATACACGACAGTTAGCATCATGACATTACAGCCTTTGTAAGACATGTTATACAGACCACAGCTCAAGTTGTATAATCAGTCACTGTGCCATTAGTTAGAACCCCTCTCATCTCCTGTCCTACATACAGTGTTCGGCTACTCCAGCTGGTCCACACTTACACTGACCTTGTGCCGAAGGTGCTGGTGGATATGTTAGCTCATTATATTACATTGAACAAGGCGTTTCAAAGGAAATTTGGGAAACCATGGGATGGTGGTCTAGAGCAGAGAGAGTGGCTAGCCTCTGTGACGGAGAAGAATCCATGGCCACCTGATTTCTCCTGCAAATCAATGAACGAGAAACATGCCACAGAGTGGGATGTCACCACTTTGAGCGCAGCATTATCAGCAGTGATGGAGCCTTCAGACACTGCCTGTGTTGCCTCAGTTACCCAAGCATGCGGCGAATCTGACCAACCCGTACCCTACTTTTGTGTCAAGATAGCCGAGCCAATTGACTGCAAGTCTTGGGTGGGGTTCAGAATCAGTGTCACAGGAGCCTCATCTTCCGAGTTAGTGGAGTGCTTTGTGACTGAAGCAAGTGACACACAGCTTGTGGCTGTGTGTACAGAGAAGGCCAAAGATCATGATTTACCTAAGGTGATTATGAGGTACATGACAGCCAAATTTCGAGATGTTTATCTTCCTCAGTCAGAAGTGCAAGACATTGTCAGAGTGACATCAAGTCTCAACCCCTATGGCGGGCATAAGATCGAGTCACTTGAATATATCTCACAGTGTGAGGCTGCAGTGCGGCGTCTGATAGAGCGATTGCAAGCTGTATGCTTCTGCCTTCCCAAAGAAAGGTTTGAGGCCTATTTGGCCAACCTGGATAGAACAGCTTGCAGTGAGTTCTGTTTGTTTATTGGGAATATGGTGCATGGTGTATGCTATTTGATAGACTAGTAATTGCACATGGCAGCCGAGGTTTGAAATCACAGGCTGCATGGTCTTCTGAGCAAAATTAAGATATTTGTGCAACTAGTCGTTAAATTTGTAACATGCCTTTTCTATGATGCAAGCACTTATGGCCTCAGTCAAGCACCAATAGATAGCCAATAGAATGGGGAACATGCCAGCTAACCATGTATATATGGTTGGTGCCAGCTCAACCGAGGCCTACTTGCACATTCCTGTTGCAGTTGGTTGTGAACCATTTTGCTCTTGCATGAATCTTTGATTTGTAACGTTGACTGCAACACATTCCAGTGTAACTACAGAATTGTTATTATAGTTTTGATTGTAATGTACACATAATACGTAGTAAGTGCCACTGTACTTTACGCATTTGTACTGTATTCTGAGTTTTTGGAGACCTCAATTACGGTACGTGTATTTGAATATTCAAACAGTCTCCTTCACAGCATTCACAGTTTACATTACACTGCTGACACAGCAGCAAGCATATACATTCCATTGACCTGATCATGCAGGCCACACAGACAGCACATGTGCCCTGATATACAAATTCTTAGAATGTGAATGACTCAGCATTATGACACAGAAATTCAATTCACAGAATAGTGAAGCATACTCTTCATCTACACTCATTGCTGACTTTCAGAGGTAGGAGGAGAACAGGCTAGGCTTTATCTTATGGAAATGGTCACACTATTGCACAGTCAAACAAATATATAAACTTCTAATGTGCATCTTTTGAAACACATTTGGTACACCCTGTTCAAGGTGTAGAAAGGAGTCCAAGTTTCATATCTTCATGAGTAGGACTACATTTTTCGAATATGACACAACAGAATGTCACGTGTGGCTTGGTAACCCATGATTATGCATACCATAGACCCATATGTAAGGGTTGCCACATGAACATTGAGTCTTTCAGCACCAGCTAACTGCGTGTGTGTCTGTGTGTGTGTGTGTGTGCGCATGTGTGTGTCTGTGTGTGTGTGTCTGTGTGTGTGTATTATGTGTGTGCATGTGTGTGTCTCTCTCTCTCTCTGTGTGTGTTTGTGTGCGTATGTGTGTGTGCGTATGTATGCGCGCATGTGTGTGTGTGTGTGTGTGTGTGTGTGTGTGTGTGTGTGTGTGTGTGTGTGTGTGTATCTAGTGGTTTAATCTACATCACATCATGTAGACATACATTGACAATGCAATAAGGAATACATTGTATGTAAATGACATGTACATTTGAACACCTTTCAAGCATGCCTCATCTCCTGTCACCACACATTATTTAAATAGTATGAGTGTTGTATCGGCCATCAGTGTTGTATTAGCCATTCACTAATGAACGTGTTCGAAGTAACAAAAAACGTCTGACCTTTGTTCTAAACCGTTGGCTAGTGCATACGGGTGCAATGGATGAGTTCCCTAGCTACGCAGATCTTTACAAAACTTAAGGTGTTAGAAAGCATCACAGTCCTAAAACACTCCAGACCGTTAGGCACTACTGTATGTAAACACATCATGCAAGTTTAGTCACACACAGCAGCACATTGCTTTCAGTCAGAAGTGCAGTTGCTATCAGCTGATACCCAGGAGCCTAACGGTGAAACCCTTGGATCAGACAGCTCAAAGCGTATTACACAAAAGGCAAGTTCACACTTCCTTTCATCATGGGTGCAGCAATGCTACTGAAGACTGAAGAACCTGAAAATGAACTTATATTTTTAGAAATGTCAACCGGAACATGTTCTGGGCGCTCAGTGCTGGCAGTTGTGAAGGACTGGCAAAAGCGCAAATTTGATGCCCTAATAGAGAAGCAGACTCCTGGTGGTGACACTAGTAACTGCATGGCGTTGAATCTTTCCTCCAGAAGACTTGAAGGCCCACACATGTACTTAGCAGCATTGGCCAAGGGATTCAACTTTGCCCCAGCCACTGGCAACATTGTTGCCAGTGTGGAGGGCAGAGCCAGGGCCAGTGAGAGTATGGCAACTAAAGTCTGCATGAACATCATTGGAGCAATCTCCCGTGTCTGGGTGCCACCCAGGAACATCACACTGAAGGAGACACTAGCACTGAGAGGCTTGGATAAAGATAACAACATCCTGGTACTCCCAACCAACAAGGATAAAGCTACTGTTGAAATGGACAGAGCAGATTGTGATACCAAGATGCATCATACATTGAATGATGAGAGTACGTACCAACCAGTGAACCACCACTTCATCTCCATGCTGTGCATGAAATTGCAGTTACCATCTAGTGGCTTGGCAATGATCCCAGCACAGTTCAGTTATATTAGCTGTAGTTCGAAGTGATCTAGTGGAGTTTACACTTATATATAAGTAATATTGTTCTGGTTTGTTACGTTGTCAGCATTCATGATGCCTGACTGCCAAAGTACATTAACCAAAAGCTGTGGTTTTGAGAAAATCTGTCAAAACTGCCATAATTTCTTAGTGTATATGGTATACTTCTGTATGTATAGTAGGTATGTAAGTTGTGTTGTACAAGCGCATGCTTTTATGGCTATTTCAATGCTGTCATAGCTAAGGAGTCCCTTTAATCTGTCTGGTAGTGCCAACTGTTGATGAGAGATTGGTCAGCCATGAAAGGTCGGCCAATGCACCGAATGCACAGAATGCAGCAAATGAAGATCAGGTCGCTCTCTGTCATGGACTGGAACAAGTACAAGTGAATGGTAGGTATAGTGATTCTTGAACTGTGATCAAAAACTCTCAATTACCATTGGAATGACTAAGTATGTACAAATGAAGGCACTAAAATGCTAAACCCTCGGTGTAATAAGCTATATAGAAAGTTTCAGTCAAAATGTTAATTAGAATGTATGGTTCTATATTAAGAGCTGGTATTAAGTCAAAAGTACTGCATGGGAGAATGATAGCAATTTTAATTACACCGTAGTAAGCTATACAATTTTCAGACATGCATTAAGGTAACAGTGCTTACTCTGCAATATCAGCAATTATTACTTCATGGTACACTACCCTATTTTTAGAGGTAGTAACCAGTCAGTGTGCTGCAATCTAGCAATTACGACATCATAGCAAATATTTTGAGCAGCCAACACCTCAAGTTGGATGTGGCATCATTGATGGCTGATATACAATTGCATTCAAAACTGTAACACTTTCATCACTGGAGATCCTTGATGACTTTCAGAAGTTTTGAAAGTAAAGGATCAAGTAGAATTTTGGGGAAGAATGAAACAGGTTCTGCAAGGCATGAATTACCTTACTCAATGGTGTACTGCCCTGAGGACATGCACACCTTCCATCAGCTAAATAACACCACTTGGTCCAGAGCAACCACCAGTGATGACCATACGCACGAGTGCTATAAGGCTATGCGCAAACACAATGGCAAAGTGGGCAACTAAAGCACCGCGTGGTTAAAAGCAATGTCACGTGACTAGAATACATTCGTGCGCTACCAAACCAACCAAAATGGCTGACAGGTGCGCTAGTAGCTTCGAAGTGAATTCTGTAGCTTTGCGAAGAGGCTGTATTACAAAACACTTGTTTTAAATTAAACTTTCGTACCGCTGAGACAATTCGTTGGTCTTTTGTCCTATTTATTACTGTATGGAAAAGCCGTAATGATGAACACACACACACACACACACAAACACACACACACACACACACACACACACACACACACACACACACACACACACACACACACACACACACACCTATTGTAACCCTGCGCCGCATGCACTGAAGGTTAATGACTAATGTACTGATGATGATGTACTGATACTGATGATGTACTGATATACTGATGTATACCTCTTCTGTGTGTCTCTCCTTGATATGTCCAGAAACTCCTCAACAAGTGCACATGGTTGACATTAGGGACAACACATTGAGTGAAGGTAGCAGCATAAATTTCAATTTTTACCTTTCCATTACAAGAGAGCAAATGAACCAGGGAGATCCAGTTCTGTATCAGGTGAACTCTTTGCATGGGTATATGTACAATACATAAATGAGCCTTAGGGAATGAAACAACCTGAAGATAGTAATTAAGTATGCAGATGACAGCTTCATCATGCATTCCTCTAGAACCCCATAGAACTTTTTAATGGTGTCAACAAACTCTTTGTACATATGCTATATTTATCTTATGTAATTCATACTTGAACTTCAGTATATACAATTTGAGATTTAGATACCCATTCAGTCACCTGATTGGTAATAAGTCATAATAAAAGTTCTTTCATATGAATAAATGAATTTGATTAAAATTATAATCTAGCAATAATTTTTGCTGCCTAACCCGGCCTGTCCATTACAGTGGCCAACTGTAATGAACTAACTTTTGAAAACATGAATCATACTTTCCCTCTCTTCAACCAATGGCATTTTCATTAGACTGTTGCAGTGACTGATGGTGCCAGTCAGCTTCTGTCAATGTGCAGTCCTCCCTCAAGACCTAGTGATGATACCCCTGTGCACCAGGCCCACATAGTAGAATACGAAGAAAGTAGTGCAGTTTCGACCCAAGTAAGTGTGTATGTTTGCTGTTACATGGGTATATGCAATGGAGTTATCGCCTGCTGCCCAAGGATATATAGGCTTTCTATTCATTTTCCATAGACTGAGTTATATAGACTTTTGAGCAAAAATGAATAATTTGTCCAGAAGAAGGCAGTTGCTATGTTTTAGGTATCTTCCTGATTTCTTCACACACGTCATACCGTATGCATTTTAATTTTTGCAAGATTCTGTTATTGAATATCAGCAGCCGTCCGTTAATTTGCCAGTGGATACGTGAACATCTCAGCATTCAGAAAGCCACCAGACGTGACGTTATGATTGCTATGGCTTGCCTTTCTTTCACCATGATATAGTTCCTTTGTCCTCAACACTTTGTTCTTGATGGTCATGAAGCACAACTATTCTTGGTCTCTGGTTGAAGTGTTCCTCTGTTCATAGTAAGAGACTTGAAGACTTAGCTAACTCTAGAAAACGCCACACACTTGCTGCAGAGTGAAACGTGGTGGCAGATATGCAGGAACGAGAGCGGAACCTCAGACAGTCTCGGTATATATAATTATGAGAAGGCAACAATAGCCAGGATCATCTGTGCTTGTGACACAGAAATATGCAATTCAACCTGCAAATCCAAGAAATTTTGACCCATAAATATTTTGACACCACTTGCTTCAGCACCTGCGAATATAAAGCGTGATGTCTGCTGTCGTCTCTTGTGCAAGAAACCTACATGGGCAGTCTCAATAATTCATGGGCAAAAAGAGGGCAGTGGCAACAAGTGCCTTCAACATAAATGAACAATAGCATCTTACACATGGCACCAAGTTAGATGCTCTAGCAGCATGTCACACATGAAGAACGCAATGCAATTAACAGGTATACTTACATGTTCTAATTCACAGTCACTGTCACAGTTACATGCCCAGCGACTCCGGTTATATGTGCCATCTGCAAAACTGGCAAATCTTTGAATTGTAAACCTTTTAGGACCTAGTTTCAACCTTTGTGCGCATGTACTGTGAGTCCAACTTGATAAATAGCAGATAAGTGCCGTAATTTACTTTCTGGTGGCTTTACTGGCTTCCTTCATTCAAAATGTTGACATCGGATATTGTATTTTATGGTTTTGTTCCTTTGGAAGGCTGTGGGATGTTGGTGGTCTAGATTCTTCATAACTGAGTAATGTGAGAATGGTACGTAAGTGGACGCTTGTATTTTACTTGCTGGCACTTCTATGACCCAGGAAAGAACCTAGGGGCCACTCTTGCTGCACATTCAGTATTGTCACTACTTGATAAAGCTATCTCTCTTGTCACGTTGCAAAATGGTATGTAACTTTGCATAAAGTTGGTGCTTAATTGCACGGCGCAGGAATGATCTGGAAAGACGGTGAAAATTTGAAATATTGGCCAAATGACTGCTAGGCGTGCTGTAAAAATTTTATACCATTCCTCCATTTTTGACAACCAGATGAAAGGAAAGTTTGTCTTAATGCAATTATGCATCAGTGGAACTTAACAGCATCCTATTATAACACAAACATGCATCAATGGGACCTAATGGGTTAAAGTGCTCACAATAATTGCAAGGCAGAACACCATATTACATTTTGCAATTGTGGCTGTAATGGATTTACTCTGTAGGTCTTGCAGTTGTCACAATAAACACAATCTCCAGCCACAGTACTATAAAAAGCAGTGTGCCTTGCAGTGCATGATCATTATTTGCTGTGCCATCTTGTATGTGAATGGTGGCAGGTAATTGTCGAGAAGTCTCAGTCTACTTTGTGCAAAACCACCATGAAGAGCACATCTTCTACATGAGCTCTATATAATACATGCAGGAGCGCATACTGCGCTCCTGATACATGCTAATGAAACATTTATACTCTGCATGAAATGAAACAGTTCAGGGATATGAACGTCTTCTCAAAAGCAAGTAGGATATGGTGCTGTGTCTCCTTACTGCACCCACCCTGCACAGGGGTGAGGTGTTACAGAGATGGATGATAGGGTCAGTTGGCTAGTTGTGCATGTACACATTTGTTTTCCTTGTTAGTTCTCTTCGTGGTTCTCTTCGACAAGCCTTCAAATCAGGATAAGGGGTCTTCAGGCACTCTGACTCCAAATCATTCCAGATACTGTGTATTCGGTCTCTGAAGCTTCTTTTGAATGCTTCCAGTGATGTGGTGGTTGACTGTCGTTGCAGCTGGTGTTGATGCTTTTGGCTGTTCACCCCCCCCCCCCCCCCCTCCCAGTCTGGCAGACCTATGCAGCCCCTCTTCGTCAGGATCCTCAAATCCATCATTTGTGTCTTTAAAGATATTGTTGACACATTTGCAACAAGTATTTCGAGTTTAAAAATGTGTGGGGCGCCCCACCCCTGAACTCGAACTACTTGCCCAATTGTTATTGTAAGGTAACTATTTGCACACACACACACACACACACACACACTAAACATACATACTGAGCACCTAAACACACATGCACACACACAGCACTCACACACTGAACATGTACACACACACACACATGCACAAACACACACAACACACACACACACACACACACACACACACACACACACACACACACACACACACGCACTCACACGCACTCACACATACACACACTTACACACACGCACACACACACATGCACACACACACACACTGACACACACAAACATAAACACATGTATGCACATGCACACACACACATAGGAAGAGAGAGAGAGAGAGGGCTGGGTAGACATAGCTGGCTATATCTGTTGTAAATAGAGGAACAGTGTAATCGCAATTCCACTAGGAGTACTAACCTTTGCACACTTCGGTGCCATAGAAGTATGCCGCGCTGTTCCACTGTCTACAACCATGCTACAACAAACTCCACGAGTGTAGCTAGTTTTTCATCATGCTTAATATCAGGCCTTTCGATTGAAAACCAAGCCAATTCATCCAATTAACCTCTTTGCGTTATTATAATGAACAAACGGTTCTAATCCCCCTTCAACCAACTAAAGTAGACTCGTCTCAAAGTGCCGCCATTTTGAAATGCCCGTCGCTTGGTGTTCATGATATTTGGAGCTATTTCTCACAGGAGACTCTTTCAGTAAGCGTCTTACTAGCATTACCATGCAAAGATATACCTATGTCCTATTTTCTTTTGATAGATAGACGGCGAAATGCAAACAGAGATGATTACAAGCCTTGTAAAGAGTAGACCTTGAGCGCTGCCATCGTGAATTGCCCGAAATATGCATATGTAGTCCATTATGAACATGAAGCCATATGAATACCTTAAAGTGAAAGCAGTATAGGGGCTCCTTCTGTGCCCCATGAATCACTGCAATTGACAATTCTGGCATCTCATTTCTCAATCTAATTAACAAGCAACTAGTGCCTAAGTATAGGCTTCTATCATAATAATTGTGTTGAAACTGATAAAGGAGTAGTTAGATGATTAATCATACTGTGTGGCTGCATGCATAGCTACATCTAAGGAACCTCCACTTATGGAGCTACTCACTAACCTATATCTGTAACTATAGCACTACAAACAATTCAGCCGGTGGTACTGCAGCAAAAGATTACTGCTACTCTACTATTGTTTGTGAGATGTAGTCGACAGAATAAATCCATGTCCATAAGTCCGTAAATGTCCAAGTCACTTTGGCAGGATTGCTTGCACTCTTTCACTTGGACCATATAATGCGTAGGCATTTCCTTTGATTTGGTTAGGTGAAATTATGACTAAGACACCTCATTAAGTATTCATGCAGCTGTAAAATCATTGTTAGCAGGTGTCTAACTAGTGATCTCTGTGTCCTCATTTTCACTTAAAATCAAAGTACACAGGTAGCGACCAAAGATAGATAATTCAAAGACAATAGAAAGGACTAGAAACAGTAGCGGTGATGGAGGAGAAAAGGTTAGAGAAAACACACACAGTGGCACCGATTGTAACCTAAATCTTGCAGGAATTAAGGCGTTTAACCCATTAGTCCCAAATGACGAATATCTGCATCACTTGTTAGAATGCGGATAATCCCGAATGACGCATGGCGAACTAGGCTTAGAAAACGTTGCTTTTCTCTGGCTACGAGTAGTTCACGGCAGCGTCTCTTTCACAGGACTTGCATCAGTATCAAAGCCTTCCTTTGCCATACCTTCCTCATTTCCTCGTAACGCAAGCTGCGCAAAACTAACTGCTTTAGTTCGCGAGCGATATTATTATGCAACACTTCTTGCTCGTATTTTAAGCTTAGGGACGTGTGCGCTGGCATGAATTGGTGTAGGGAGAACTCCACATCTTCCTGTAATACTGAATCAAGCAGCAATCTTGCTCACAGGAGTCAGGTACGCGCGCGAAGAGTCCGGATTGTGCCTGAGAATACTGGACTACTTCTTGAAACAGAGCATTCCTCTTATGTTGCCATTAGGGTGGAGGAATGGCCTTAAAGGGTGAAAACACGGCATGGCAAATTTCTTCGTATGCGCAGCCATTTTAATTTCGGAAGTAGGAGCTAGTGTGCAATTTAAACTTCGAGATTAATGGGTTAAATAACCGTAGTAAAGGAGACCATACAAAGACGAAGCAACAGTGGAGTATATGTGAGCGGATCTGAGAAAAGGGACCACTTCGCGCTAAAAGCCGATTTTGGGTTAGTGGTACTGAGTCACAGCACAGTTGATGGGCTCTCTGTTGCACTTTCTTGTGCTTCAATAGCTGCTCCCGTTCCCGAGATATGCTCGCTCAAAGTACGAAAATACGCTAGGTGCAATTATGAGAAAATAGCCCGTAACCCTTCCGTTACTATATCCATATACATGGCGACGGCGTAACTATTCTTTCTGGTTTGAAGCGCAGGAAAGGACTATAAAGGTTTCAAACTTGGCCAGGTTGTTGGGACTATACCACAGGTATGTATGATGCAGTAATCCAACTTTACTGGTAACATGACTCACTTGCGTGTTTTCGCCCGTAGTGACACTATATACATAGTGCGAAGTGGTCCCTTTTCTCAAATCTGCTCACATATTATGGAATTTACGGTGGTTGAAGAAAGAATGGCAGCGATGGCTGATGCAAAGGAAAGAGCTTGTTCATGGGGCTCCGTCAACGTGCGAGAATGCTCTGCAGGGCTCATCCACTCTCCTTAAAAGGGAAAACATATGCAGTACACTAGCTAGTTTGTCTTGCTGTCAGCTCCTGTGTCCTCTGTTCTTCTTCCTCATTGCTGAGAAAATGGAGTTGTTGTGAAGGACTGCCACTCTTAGGAACTTTGATTTAATACGGAACAGCCAACTAGCTTTTGAATGGATTTTGTACGACTTTCATTTGGATGAATGAATCACATTAATTAAGGTACTTGCCAGTTACACAATTAGGACTTGAACTCATCGAAGATATAGCGCCTCGGGCTTTGCCCTCAGTGTGTACATCCGAAAACCCTCATTGTCAATGTAGAACCTATACATTCAAGCTAATACCACCATCCTACATAATTTTAACTTGCTATCTGATAAGGATTATTGCGTTATCATAACTTATCTGTGATGTAGCACCTCATACCTTCTGGTTAAGTCTGAATTCTATATTCTTCTGAAACTATTACGAAGACAAGAAGTTAGCGAAGTAGGAATGGGCAATGCATTGCTTTGGCACAATATGACCTGCAACTCATATTGCAATGTTTCCTGCTGCTAGTGATTTGACAACTGCAGACCTTGTTGTCGTTTTGTATAATTATTATAGGCTATTTGCTATAGCGGCCAAAACAGCTACATGAGTTATACAAGACAACCAGCAGGACCTCCTGCACTCCAACTCATTGCCTCTATTCATTTTGCCCAATTTCCGTGAAGTGCCTGATGTGGTATACGTATATGTGCATGCTTTACATGATAACTGATTGTTGCCGTTTCTCATTAATTAATGCACCAACTACATTGTTATATTTTAAGCAAGTGTATCCCAGGAACAGGAGTTACTGTAAAAGCGGAATGAAAAGTTGCAACAGATAGCACGATCACTGTACTTGAATCATTATATAGCTCAAATTGATACACTGCGTGAAGTGGGTCATTTCTATAATCTGCTCACATTTACGTTTGAGTGTGTGAATGTGCATGCAATTGTGTGTGTGTGCATGTGCCTGTGTGTGTGCATGTGCATGTATGCACATCTTATAACTGTGTGCAGCACTACAATTGGAATTATAAAATGTACCTCCCTTTGAATTTCCTATAAGTTGCTACTAACATTGCATTAATTGTGGTTCCAGGATTACTTTGTCAAACAACAATATTGAATTACTAGCTTCCTTAGGCACGTGGAGACTGTTATTCCAGCTAATTATTACTGTGGCATTTTTGGCAAAAACAATTTGTATAATCTGGCCTGATGTCCTGCCTCTGATTGCACATGTACGAGAAAGTAAGGTTTAGTGGAAAATGCAAATGCCACACCTTGTGATAGGTGATTATCGGAAACAATGGCGGACAAAGATTATGGTGAATTACAGGGAATCAGGAGTGCATATGGAGCCAATCATGCAGACAGATAAGGACATATATAGATTGACATATCGTTTGGTAGAATACTTTAATATGTGGAGCCATTCCTTGATGGGATGAATACTACACAAAATTCTGACACAGTTCTACAGATTACATCACCATCCAATGTTGTCATCAAAGTTGATAGGCTCCATGGGCTTAATCAAAAGTCTAACTGACCATATTCATGCTCTTCTTGCAGCTTTGCTCCTCCTCTAATTTGCAAAGAAAAAGCACCTGGCTTGTTAATTGCTGTAGTGAAATCTGTAGCTGCCAAACTAATTGGTCGAGGCAATGTGTGGCAATTACATTTACTACTAAACCATACTTTCTTGCCCACAGGTGAGGGCAGAAAGTAGGAAAGCAGGCCAGACTAATAGCTGTGGGCATATCTCTATGTATGATGTGTCTAAACCATTTATTACTAACACTTATCTATCTCTCTGTTTTTCCTTTGAAATGTAGTCCCTACGTGCCAAACTGGGCTGCCACTACCCTGACTGCATCATAAACAATGCTTTGCTAGCCTCACCTGATCGCACGATGGAGTATGTGCAGTCCATTGTGGTGCTACCTGAACAGCAGCAATCTGTACCAGAGAGAGGTCACAAAACAATGCAAGCTCACCTAGCCAGGGACAGAGATGAAATGGGGGTGCCCAAGTACTTGGAAATCCTAACCTTTATCTCTGAAACTGATAGGAAAAGGGTGCTTATTGAAGGAATGCCAGGTAGTGGCAAAAGCACTCTTGTTCTGCAAATGGGAAGTGACTGGTCTAAAGGTTATTTTGCCCAAGACTATGAAGTAGTTGTCATAGTCATCCTCAGGTATCTACCCAAGGATCGGAAACTGCATCTGAAAGACCTCATCTATACTTCAGTTCGCAATGAAAGCATCATTCAAGAGGTTGCTGACTTTATTTACGCAAGTGAAGGTCAGAAGGTGCTGTTCATTTTTGATGGCTTTGATGAAATGTCAGATGAAATGCGTGAGAATTCTATGGTTTATGACATCATTACCGGCCATCTGTTTCCTCGATCATCATTTGTGGTGACCAGTCGCCCTATCTCTACCGGAAGCCTCTTCCACTGTGTGGACAGGAGAGTTGCTTTACTTGGTTTTGGAGAAGAAGAATTGAAGGAGTTCATCACGAAATATTTTGCCTTGATCTCCTCATCAGCCGGCAAAATGCTCATATCATTCTTGTCTTCACACCCTTGCATTTTAGAGCTCTGCCGTACACCTCAGGTATTGCTGATGATCTGTTACACTGCATTCCATGGTGGTGACTCTTTTGAGCTCCCTCGCACTCAGCATGAATTGCTTGAGCGGCTTATTATCATCACCGTTAACAATGCCCTGAAGAAATCCAGTCGGAGGGACCGTGTTCAAAGCCTCCAGGATGTGAGGAAGATGTGCCCAAACTTCAGTAAACTGGCTGAATTAGCATTAGATGGGATTGAGAAGGGCACTGTCATTTTCTCTGACTTCGATTTTGAAGTAGACAGTGTTCTTCAAGGCTTGTTCAGCTGTGATGAAGCTGACAATCACAATTTTGTCACGACCAGGACATGGTACTTCCTACACCTTATTCTGCAGGAATTCATGGCAGCACTCGCTCTGGCAAAAAAGACACCAGAGGAACAAGTCAAATTTTGGCGACAGCACCTCATCCTGAAGTACAACAGGGAAGGAGACTTCACTCTTGCTGCGGATCATTACCACACGATGTTCTTGTTCTATTGCAGAGAGAGCACTCTTAGTGTACCTGGTATTAAGAGGATGCTACTAGATGCTGTTGACTGCAACATGATTGTAAAGCCAGTCATTAACCGGCATACTCCATTCCTTGAGCTTTGTGAAGCTGTTGCTGAGATTGGAAATAGAGAGCTGGCTAGGTCAATCCTTTCGCCTTGTGAATCGACAGTGGAAATAGCTGGAAACTACCTCAATGCCAGAGTTGCATGGTGCATGGTTCAGCACTACAGCCTGCTGAAACAGGGTGGTATCAGAATTCGAAAGGACAGAGAAATCTCAAGAACTATATCCATGTCAGCTGTTGCCTGCTTCATAGCTCAGCTGAAAGATGTTTCCATGTTGACAAGAGTAGAGATTCATGATCTACAAGTGGATGGTGATCATATAACTGGTGAGTTTTTGTGATGGTTTATTGCTGCAAGCATCTTCAGGCCCTGGTTAACCCTTTAGACGCGAATGATGAGTTTAGTCATCATAAATTTGTATACACGTAAGAGCGAATGATGACTGAGAGTTTACTCGTCATAGAAATTGGCACAGTTTAAGAGCTGTTTTCTTTTGCTACAAACCTTGAAGCAGACTGCCTTTCTCAGAGGACCTAAAGCAGTGGTTGGACCTTACCTGGCTTGCTCTTCCTGTCTCCTTGTAGCACCCGACACCTGCAATCAACTGTTAAAGTTTGCACGTATTCGCCTGTGTTCTCCCTAATACCAATGTCACATTGTTTACTAGTCTATGGAACCGGGGCAATTTGAACGAGAGTCTACAGACTCTCGTTCAAATTGCTACAATGGTAGAGCAGAAATAAGTAATCTCTAAGCTTTACAGCATGCGGAAACCCGCCGTTCTCGTTGTCTTCCACCATTTTGTGTTCTTCGTCCGTACGCGCGTGCAAACGTTCTTGAACTGGCACAAGTAGAGCCCTTGGTATTCTCGGAGACAGTGTCAAACTATCCTCACATCATCTTCACCTTTCTGGCAGTGACAACGCCATAAAATGCTCGCACTTGGCTCAAGTCATTTAGTCTCTGTGCGTCGCCATATATATTAAGTTCGCGTACTGAGTGCATGGCGCGAAGTTTAAAGTCGTAGCCTATAGGGTTAAGGTGGTAGGTGTAGCTATTTTCTAAATTAGAAGGGCAAGTTTGAATGCCTGTAACTGCCTAACCACTTATCCTATGAAGTTCATTTTTTATATTTCATAGACATGACTTCTCTATGCAATGCCATGTTACAATTTAATTGATTGCACAATCTCTTATAATGACACAATCAATTAATTAAGAGTACTGTAGTCCTGGTTACTCCCAGTAAAAGTGAAGCCATTTCTGACTAGATAACACTGGAGCTACCAAACTCGGTAAAAAGCAAGACAAGACAAATACCTGCACTACCACAGGAGCATGTGAAGATGGTGTTTATACTTATGCTGTTTATACTTATGAGAGCGCTATCAGTAACACTCGAACGAAAAGTGCCATATTTTCTTATCCAAAGCGTTTATCGCTTATCGTTCCTGTGCGATTGTGATAAATACGATATCCTTCCTGTACAAGCAAACCGTGTTCGAATCATTAGTACTGCGACAGATTGGTTTCAGTTGCAACACCTCAACGATGATTGCGAGGGGGCGAGATCTCATCGGTGCAACACTTTAGAAAAGCGATTGCTTGTACTTTAAGTCAGCACCATCTATGAAACTCTTCTACAACGTTTGGTCCGCCTGAACAAGCATTAAAGACCTCAGCACCTCCGCTTTCTAGGTACAGCTATTACGTTCATGATTCACACCTCATAGCAGTATTAGGTGTTATGTAAACAGCTAACCACAACCTCAGTGGTTAAGGATAGGGTGACAGGCAGCTATGATAACATTGCGGGCGAAACCTAGTAATTACTAATGATTCTTCTACCTTTTATAACTCTAAAAGTATGGAACACTTTTTACAAACTTTTTTGACTGCTACAACAGGATAGTAGCTAGGAGTGGTTTGTAGGAAATTCAGTAATCCTCTGGCTATCCTTTGGCTGGTATTTCGTCTCCCTTGAGCGCCTCCTGTGAAGCGCAATGAAACGCTAAACTTTAACAGAAGTTATGCGAAGTCTGCCTCTGCGCAAGGTAATTAAACACACATATGGTGGCACTGCAATGTCAAATATGACATATTATCACCACAATTAATTAAACCAATGTTACAAACAGTTCCTAGGATGGCTAAACAGTCGCTAAAGAACCGCTTCAGTGGAGAAGTCCTCACTTTCCTGGAAGATGACCTAAAAGATAACGAAGAAGGTGGTATAAACAACATGCACTTTATTTCCAGGCAGTGATGAACTTGGGTGTGAAGTGAGCAATGATGAAGACATTGAGGAAGAAGGATAGGAATACTGAATGCTGCACACAGATAATGAAGAAAGAAGTATTCACTATTAAATTTTGTTCATTTTCTTGGAAAGGGAGGGGATGGTATACAACTGCAAGGACTGCTGCTCTGAGTCTTCGATTCCACTTTGCCCTCGCCCTGCTTCCGTATTTACCACACAAAGCAAACTATTCCTAGAAAATAACTTAGCTCGCAATCATCACTTATGGATAATAGCCATCTTTGGTAGTATATGTTGTGTTCATGCTTGTGTTGAGTCAAGTCTACCCGATCAGGGAATCAAACAATATACAAATCAATTCAATGGCAAAACACTCAAGCAAAAACAAGCATTGTAGGTTGAACCTACAATGCTCCAAAAGCTTCAACTACAAAGCTGCTCTACTACATGTGATCCACACCCTATGCTCCAAAAGCTTCAACTACAAAGCTGCTCTACTACATGTGATCCACACCCTATAAGTACGTTACAGAAACATGACCATAATGCCAACCCATGCAACAAATCATTCAGAAACACTTAACAAAACAGGGTACAACAGCATACAGATAATCATGCAAGCAACAACATAACAGTATAGCATTGTAATCTGTTTGCATAACTGCGTGTTGCTGTGAATAACTGTGCTTTCTGCTGTAATTTCAGTGGCTTTTATTTAGCTCATACAATAATATATATCCATAAAAATTGGACTGTGCATTATACTCAATGTGGCCTTTCTAACTATATAAATTTCATTTTATATGCACGATTTTGTCGCGGTGACCGTCGCTTGTTAGGATGTACTTGTTTACATAAGCCACTAAAGTGGCTAACGGTTGATAAAAGGTTAAGGTGTGAATGTCTTAACCCATAGCTTTACACAGTCTGCGAAACGTTTTTCTTACTTCTGCTAACATCATATAACTATATATTACATACCTTGTCAGCCTGATGACAGCATCAACTTTGTGTTCTGAGTTGGTGATAAAATGGACAAGGAAAGCAGTGAACCCTAAGACAGATCTAACATCAACAAGGACAAGGCTTTCTGAACTAGCACAATGCAATTTCAGTGCACTTCTCTTCTTATGCACCCAATGCAGGTGCTTTTGGTGCCAGTGCTACTGGTGCAAAACTATTTCAACACTGACCAAAGCTAAGGACACTCTACAGACGGCACTTCGCAATGCGGCCCACATTAGCTGCTAATCCTTCAGTCTACTTTGTAGATTAGTGCGAACAAAAATTGCCTTAGCTCCATTGTAAGAAGATATATGCCTCGAAGCAAATTAAGCTAATGGTTTTATGAATTATGTATCAGCAAACAAATTATTCCTTTTTGTGAAGGCAAACTTCATGATAAATAAGGAAACAGCAAATGGGTACTGAAGCTTTACCACCTGGAGGAATCATCACAATATACCTTTGGTACTAGCCAATTCGGAGCCACTAAGCATAGTGTATCTACTGGTGATGCTTAAAGGCAGTTTGCTCAACGTAAATGAGTTACATTTGGTCACCACCTCTGGAAAATCCTCCACATAATTAATTTTTCCATATGCACAAGCAATCTATCATACCCTGTCCTTATATATATGCACCAGTGTCCATAATGGCTAAATACCATCTTTACCTGAAATGCTTGCTATGTTTCATCATTCACAAATAGGCTTGTACTAGCTAGCAGCGGCTAGAATTTACTTTATCTTTGGTAGAAGAGGAAAGGAATAATCTGCAACTTTAATCTGAAAATTTGCATGACTGATTCTAAAACTGCAATAGGTAGAAAGCAGGAAGCTCCTTTTGGAGTAAGTCAGCTTGTACCTTAAGGTTACCAATTTTAACTAGTTCTAATTATAGCAAATTTTGTGAGTAGTGCAATAATCACTATAATAAAATAAAATTGCTAAAATAACTATACCGAGGGTTGGGTGGAGCGCAATTAACTAACGATTTCCTGACGATACAGCATCTTGTCACTTGCTATTTTTTCACTTTCATTTCTATTTACTCTGTTTGATCGTGCATGCTGTTACCACAATCTCTCTCTTTGATTGTACCATCTATTCAATTTGTGTTAATGTTCAAATTCAGTATTATTATGCATTCTGAGTTGTGTAATATTCATTTTTAATTTAATCTCCAAATTAAAGAAAATCACTATAATTTGTACCTGCAGAATATATAGAACAATTTTTAGTTGGCAAAAAATATATAGTTTTACAGTATTATCTTCAGTTATGCAACTCATTATGAACACTGTCCATTGCAAGTCAACTAAGGATAAGGGTGAACCCATGTAGATAACTTTGAATGACCACTTATAGATATTGGTTGAAGTTTGCTTTGAATGACTGCACATGCACTCCATTGCCAGAATCATGCAATGCGATCTGTTTTTGGTTACATTTGAAGCACCTAAGGATGAAGTCCTTGACATTGCCATTGATGTTACATGTACCAGTATGTTGCATGCATGCAACACCTGTATGTCTAAGATGGCATATTATGGTCTTAGCTAATATTTGGGCCATGCTCCTTAGCAGCAGCATGTATACACATGCTGACCCATCTTGGACACAATGGGGTATAGTGTCTGCAAGCTGAGAAGATTTGGTTGCGATTTAACAGCATCCAGTGAAAGAGTTCAAAGAAATGCTATTCAGTTTCACCTTATTACACAGATAGGGGTCTGCATGAGTTCTGATGAGTGTGTCAGCATTGTTTCAGCTCTGTAATGTTGAATATATTTCCCTCATGTGACATACAAAGTAGCACATTGGCATGCATCTTTCATGCAGAAAGCACCTGGAATAATAATTATATAAAAATGAGGAGGGGGTGGGGTTAAGGACCAAATAAAATACATTTGTGTTGTTCGTTCTGTTGCATATATATGCTTCTTCATCATGCAGATCTGCAGACTATCAAGCAATTCCTTATACAACAGAAAGAGCTCAAGTGCTTCACATTTGATGTAACAAGTCAAAATCCTGAGAATTTGATCGATTTCATTGCTCCATTAAAGGTATTGAAGTGTAAAAATTTCTTCACCTAGCTTACCCACACTCTGAGACATGTAGAGAGAGTTATGTATACTTATATAGGGTTAGCGGTAAAGTGTTATACAGTACTTTTTGGGTCGGTTGTTCCAACTGGATGGTTGCAATCGGCTAATTATCAATTATCGACCTAATAATGTCATTTTAAGTGACTTTTAGTATACCCAGTTCTGTTGGTGGATGATGTGCAGGAGATTTGGAGTATGTGGCGAAGGCAGGCAACTGGAATCACCCATTGGTAGTGATTTGACAGTTTCTCAGTGGGCTGGAATGCAGGTTATTATTACAGAAATTGTTGCACGCAATCGGTATGAGTCTGTTTAGCCCCTGCGCTATCTGTTCACTTATCTTGGAGGCGTTATCCTTTTGGTACAGAAATGTCCCCACCATTCTTAGCCTTAAACCATTCGGATACATTTTATTTCAGTCTTCCTCGTTCCAAACGCCGCTGCTTCGACTAGACCTGTAGCCATCATAATGATGTCACCAGGCTGATAACCGATAACCGATTGAGACAACCGACCCAAAAAGCACTGTATACACCACCATTTTAATCTTGCCTTATATTTATGAGTGTATGCGAACATGCCTGAATTTGCACCCTTTTGTAGAATGTGCTAGAACACAGCAAGGAGTCACTGGAAGAACTTACACTTGGGTTTGGAGTGGACACACTCTTAGGTAATTTGGATATAATTAGCACTGACAATGATTAGTGTACATAATAACATGGACTTGACAATAGATGGTTACACAATTCTACATCACCCTGTCTGTCCAAAGCTTGTGTTGAAGTGATAGTGTCCATTCTATTCTCATACTTATAATTCAGATGACCTTAGCCCTTTGATGGAGTCTCTTAGAATCTGTCAAAGGCTGACATTGTTGAAGCTAAAGCATGTCACACTGCCCTCTCAGACGTTGGTGGAAGTAGTAAATGCTCTACCTGACCTAAGAACACTTAAACTAAAGTGTGTCTACTTGTCAGATAAGAATGTGAGTTATGGGTTTCACATTTTATCTATATTCTACAGTTATAGATAGACATCAGGTACTGTTGCATTTATTGACTTGTGCATTGGAGCACAACTATACAATCTGATTGCATGACAGCTGATTAGTACCTCAAATTTCATGTATCAGTTTTTGACAAATGGCCGTCAAACATGGTGGAAATATGGAGAGGTGAAGCAAGAGTAATATAGTTGAGCCAGAATTTGCATGGTTTACAGGTCATTCTGTCCACATTCATGCATTTGTTATGGTCACTGCAATATCCATAGATACTCCAGGGGTCTATGCAATATCTAGGGTTTAGGGTAAAAAGTGCATTTTGGTGGAATGTGAAATTCTCCTTGTGTCACATACTTCACCACAAGTGAGGCATATATACCACTGCAGGATTGTCTAGCTTGCGTACTCATGCACAATTAGTTGCAAACGGATCTCTGCAGCTTATGGTTTCTTAAAGTTTTTAGCTATACATCCACAGCACACTTGTACATCAATTATGAATCTCTCAAGAAGCATTACAGCTGCAATATTGCATTCCTGGTGCTATAATTGTAATCCAAATGCAACAAGTCAATATGCGCAATGGTACCTGACCATTCCCCTTTGTGGGAAGGGTCAAACAACACCTGACTAGCCCAGTTTGTCACAGTTATCAATATTCATGATGTCATGCAGTTGTATTTATACCGCCATTCATTCTGCAGTCATCCTCATTGGCTATTTCAACATCACTGCAAGAACACCCCAGCCTAAAGGAGGTTACAGTTGAAATGTCACGCCCAGGGTGTGGTAATTCACTTGTCGAAGGAGTCGTGGTGGGGATGGCAAGGCGACATGCTGTGGAAAAGCTGGCTGTCATTTTACATCGTAAGCTAACAAGTTTTGTATGCAGTGTACTGTATATGCTGTAACCTTTGAGGGGTTAAACTTTCGTAGTTCTCGAGTTTTTCTGGTTTCGCATTTTTACTTTTGCGGTTGCAGAGTCTCAAGCAGGATAACTAAAGCCTTTTGTATGTTTTGTGGGGTGAAACGTTTGTGGATGGTTGCTGATCCACAGAAACAGCAAAAATTAAAACGGATACAGTATCTCATGGCAACGCACCGGTGTATAACTGCAATAGGAGCTCTTATAGGTCAGGCTCTTATATCACTTTACCAAAATGGTGATAGTGACTTAATGAAACTTATGTAAACACAAGGCCTTTGTTCTGTGAGGTTTCTCATAGCAATCTCATTTGAAACAGTGACATAATGAATACAAATGTGTGCAGACTAGAAGCATCCACCTGCCTGAAAGTTGCTACTATTTCAAGGATGCAGTGAAAAGTGAGGTGATACATTACTTCCTTTGCACTGCACCTAAAGCATGCTTATAATGGCGTAAAGCAGTATGTAACTAAGCCAGAGAAAACATTTCAATGCGCCACACTCCAGGTGCAAGTGAAGAACAGCAAGCATGTGCACTATCTGTGTATGCTTGCACTTAACTCACTTTCCTACAATAGAATGCGCAAGCAGCACTCCTCTACGAAGAAAATACGGTCGTCCCATCAAGTGTGACGAACTGCAAAGTCCAGTAGGTTGTGTAATATGCCTGTCCTTTCAGTAGCTCCTTATGATGTTGAGCGGTGATTACTTAATTTATTCAATTTACAGAAATTGTCAGGCAATTTTCCAACTTTATCATGATTATCGTTACAATGATTTATATATTGTGTGAAATGATTATCTTCCTTATTAGCTTAAAATGTTTATGATACCTCACTTATAGCAAATAATGCTATCTTTTAATGTGCCTTCTCGTTCTGTGCAGCTGATCGTATGCTCTGCTACACTCTGGCCCTGTACATTCAGAAGGTATTGACAGGATCTCTGAAGCAATTGCGGCTTGGTATTGAACTCAATCCTTCTCAACCAGGTGCAGATCAGACTGCGACAAACCTCTCTTCATTGGTTGTGAAACAGTTGTTGCCATATCTAGAACCGTGCACTGAACTCAAGGAGTTGAAAGTGGTGATGTCAGACCTGGGGCCAGAGTGGAATTCAGACGAAGTAAGATTCCTCTGTAATCAATGTAGAATCATGAACATAATCACTGCAGTGGGGTATCCAGTGAAATGGAGCTCCCTATGATCCGGAGAGCAATGGTGACAGCGACTGTATATAGCCACATTCAGGGCCATTACCGTTCACAGATTTTAGAAATGTCAAAGGGCAGGAATGAAAGGTGGTGCCACTGGGAATCAAACACTCTGGTCTCTGGCTTTGTCACCACACTCTGCCACTGAGCCATGACTCCCCACAGTGAAAATCTCCCTGCAATGCCTTTATATTAAATTGTTCACAATATTCTATTGATAAGGTGCATACAGTTGCTGTATGAGGCATGTAATCAATACAGAATCATGAGCATATAATCGCAGCAGTGAGGAGCATGGTGGAATGAGGCTCCCTTTATCTCGAGTCTGCGTTCAATTCCTTTCTTTTGTGCCCTTTGCCATCATCAAGAGTCTATAGACGATAATGGCCCCGATTGTGTCCATAGTATATAGACCATGCATGGCTGTTTCGATAATGTATAATGTGGCAACTTAGTTTTTGTTTGGGAATCTACCGCGCAGCAGCGAGATTTTCCTAGCATCTAGGTTACTACATATACAGCCCATTTCTCTTTGGTTGTATTCTAAATCACCAGATGAGACACGTTACAGAACGGCATGATTGGTAATAAGTAAGGTGATTCTGACTTTAGAATTGTTTCAATGGCTTTCATGTGTAACAGTAAGGGACAAATAAACTTTCTTTCAATTGCGTATAGGGCGCCTCTCGAAGTTTTCCTGGATTAATGACTAACATGTGAAGATAGCCCAGCCATCGAAGAACATACTGGTGTGACTGTTCTGCTGCTCTTTTCCTACCATCCGCTTCTAGAGCAAATATGCTGGACTGCGCATACGCATGTGAGACATGTCCTATGTAAACAATGCGGCTTCCGCCGGGGCCGATTTTAACCTTCGTATTTTCACATATATCTCCTAAAGGGGCAGCTGGATCAGAACAAGACAAGTGCTGCGAAATAGACAAAGAACCCCTTTGTAACGCTGTACACAATTTTGGTTAATAGGCTCTACTACAACGAGTTATATTGACGATAGCGAAGGCACTAAAATGAAGGTAAATGCCCTTGCCACATTGAAGGAAAGGACTCAGACCAAAGAAAGTGGCACCATTCGATGCGCATTTGTGCTATCTAACTTTTCCATGTGGGCAAAGTTGTTAAACCATTCCGCTGTGAAGCTATGATAAGAAAACTGCGGCTACTTGCCGGTTAGAAATATTTAGGGTCATGTAACTCTAGATAGGAACCTTGCGCAGCTTTTGCCCACATGGAGAAGCTAGAGAATTCAGTTGACTAACCATTTTTATCTTCATCCCACAAAACAACCTTCTCGCCAACTGTGGCAGAGCCGTTTAGTGGAAGCAATGGTGAAATAATGGCTTTGGCAGGCGTATCACAGGACAATATCGTGACTTCCTGCTGAAATGTCATAATTCGTTCGAACAAGCCCTGGTGAATGAACACGTAACCTTCTTCAAGCCGCGCACGGACATCTTGCTGCAACAAAGAATGCTTTTCTTTGTAAGTGCTTCAGACAGGAAGGACGAATTCTGCATTTTTGTTCAATCCAGCTCTCATATCACACGCACATCACACACAATCACATGCATAGCCATGGCAACGCAGGAATTTGACACCCTTAGGTGTTATATAAGCTGAGTTCAGCCAATGTAAACAAAACAGACATAGCAACACAACCCACAGCGTATACACCCTGGACTGCCCAGTACAACTTCCTGGTGAGCTCAAATGTTGCCACAGCAGTTCAGAATGTCTGTGAAATCATCCCAAAGAAGATTTGGGATGATCTTCTAGGTATTCTGAATTGATGTGGCAGTATTTGAGCTCACCTGGAATTTGTACTGCACATACCATGGTATATGCGACATACAATATATTGACATAGCTTATTTGCTCTAAAAGCGTGTGGTAGGAAAAAGGCAGCAGAACAGTCACACTGTTGCACAATGGCTGGGCTATCTTTACATGTTAGTCATTATGCCAGGAAAACTTCGAGAGGCCTGCTACAAGTAGTGAACCGAAACAAGTTTATCCCAAATCGTACAAAATGTAAGACATTAGCAATGCTTTTAAGCTGAAAGGTACATTGCCTACTATCGATCCCATTATTCCATTAAGTGTTTGTGACGAATTTGCTTGTGATCAAGACGGAAAAACTAAAATGCCTTAGTCCTTCCATATTATCAGCCAGTTCGGTTCCGGTTTCCAGTTTGCACATAAAGCTAAATTGCCTCCTCAAAACAGCCGTGTAGACACGGTCACTATCAGTCTCCGGAGAATATTATATCACATTAATTCTAGAATATTTTTTTAGTAAATTACTTCAGTCAGATGGGAAGCAAAGTAAATGGCTTATACTACTATAATATATTATGGTGAGGTAGATTTGAAAAAAGGGGGCACTTTGCCCTACTATTTGAATTTGAGTTAGTGGTACTGGGCAGCCAGTTGACAGTTTCTGTCTGTAGTGACACTTAAAAATGGCGCAAAGTGCCCCCTTTTCACCAATCCGGTCACATATATATGAACTCAACTAGTACTAAGGCTATCTACTTGTATGAAAACTGTTCACAACTATGATGATACTGATTAATCACGACTATAACATCACTAAATGGAAGACAAGTACAGTAGTTGAAGTGATCACATACTCAGATCATTTGGGAAGTGATAGGAATGTAGTCAGAAGCAAGCAAATTGGAGCAAGGAGAAAAGTTTTGAGTTAGCTATATACCCATAGGCTACCGGAGCACATAAAACTTGAAATAAGTGCTAGCAATTCCCATGCATGAATGCTGTGAACGTTGAAGCCTGTTCTTGCATGGCCAGTGTATCTACGAACAGCAGTGGCATATATCCTCTAATGGCAGGTGGCACTCTTCACCATTCTCCCTTAAATTTTTATATGTCGTGATTTTCTTTCTGCATTGCTCAGTCATTCACAGTTGCTTTGAACATGGTATATTATTAGCTGCTCTGCACAAGAGTATTGGGACTTTCATATTATTATGTAATCATCATATTTACAGATTGGCCAACTCCCAAAATCTATTAAACATAATATCCCAAAGTGTACCAAACTTCAGAAACTGACAGTGAGAGGAACACGACACTGGAAGGTCCTTTCCCCTATCACTGCTGCCTTCCTCGATGTTGCAATTCGCATCAAGTCCTTAAAGGAATTAACACTCAAGTGGTGTGTCTTTGGTATGTTAGACTATTATGTGTTGCATGCATAATTATGTATGATTTTCCTTGTAGACGGTACCAAATTTGTGTGCAATTGATGTATGTCAACATGTTAGCCAGTGCTACATTATACTGCTCCAGACTTTAGTTATCTAACACATTGAATGTATAAATTTCACTTAATATCTATTACCTGCTGTACACTGTAATTCGTGTCTCCTTTGCAAACCAATATCTTCTTGCCTCTTCTTGCAGGACCTGATGTTGGTGAAGCAGTAATGAATTTTGCCGATTACATTAAAGACAGCCAACTGAGGAAAGTGGAGATGAGCTACTGTCAAGGTCTCTCACCTACCCAGATTGCAAACATCATCAAATATCTATGTGGAATGCACACTCTGGAAGAGCTTGTAATTTCATCAGGCACTATGCCGGTGAGACTTCTTTTGATGTAGAGGGGAAGCATTGAAGTATATACTTCTTTCACACCAACTGGTGTTCTCACTTTGGACTTCCCTTGGACTTGTATGGCTATAAATCGCTCATCCTAGGAATTGCATTTGAGCCATTTCTGCTGACGTTATGGTGGTGGTGTTCTGTGTGTACCTCTTGGGTGCAGTACTACATTTGAGGCATGCCTTCAATCCCTGCACCCATGCTTGTCCACTATATGTCTATCTAACTGTAGAGTGAGTGCAAAGAGACAAAGAAGAAGGTTGAGGATGTGTCACCCTCAGTGCAAGATGTGGTGCCTGCTGCAAAGAACTGTCCCCCTTTCAATGATGTGTCTGACTCTAAGATCCTTCAGTTGATAGGAGAAGCAGTCAGACAAAATACATCTATAACGACAATCAGGATTATTTGTGCTGAATTGAGATGGAGCAACATTGCCATTGCCATTCTCAAAGGTGCAATGGAAAACACATCCCTGAAGGAGTTGGAACTGGTCATCCCTTGTCTAGATGATTCACCTGAGCCCAGCGCCCTCCCAACACCAGAAGACATCACCACCCACCCAGTGGTAGAGGCAGTTAAACGCTTGAGAGACACCAAATTACAGCTACGGCTGGTAGTGAGGGCTGGAAATAGTAAGTTTCCATCAATAATAATAATATGAAAAGACAAAATGGGGTATGAGCAGCCTATGACACTTTTCTCTTACGTGCACTCCAAGTTTGGGTACGCTGCCTTCATCAATACATCAAAAGAAGCCTTTCATCCATTCCTCCATGGCCTTTAATTGTTCTTAGCCACTGCCATTTGGCTAGTTTTGCTGAAGCGCCCTAATACATTAAGATAGAAGACACCATTTTTGAACTGGCACATTCCTAAATAGATGTCACGAGCGTGACGTTTGATATATATGTATCATGGTAGATTTCAAGGTCAAGTATATTTTTGCTGCTCAATTCCTTGCTATGTATTTGGACTTAAATTAATTGGATTAATATTGTCCATTGCCATGGCAACTTTCTACAAAATGTGATAATGTTATCTAAAAATGTCTGCTATGTATAATATATAGTGTGGTAAGGAGATCCATAGCCAATATATACAACCAAGGTGCTTTCATATTTACCGTAGCACGAAGCGCCAAGGTACTTATGCGTGCCGAGGTCATATATATATAGAGGCTATGGACCAACCTACCGTACTATATATAATATATTTTGTGGTGAGTGTGCAACAGGAACGCACCTTAAATCTATAGCAATACCGAGATCAGACATCTCCCGAAACGATGCCGTTTGCATTCAGTAAGCACCTGCCTTATGTCACTACTCCAGCTGGGAAATGGGCAACGACACCATTTGCATTTAGTAGACGCCGCCTCCATGGCATCACAACAGGCTTCAGACTGACCAATTAGGATACTGCACACCTTGACCAATGAGATAACAGGGAACCGATTTCAAAATATAGCACAATCAGCAGTTTGGTTGTGGCTGTGAAAGGGTGCTGCACGGAGGGCCTGGAAAGCGCTTTTTAAATTTTGTGGAGGAAGATGGGCTTAGATGCGGAATCAGAACTATAAGGGTAATCTTTGATCACTTGTAGGAACTATTGGCGATGTCCAGCTGGACTTTGTTCCTCGTTATCTGCATGAAGTAAAAATTGCTCACGGAGCATGTCTGCGCATCTTCCAAGCCATTGTTTTGCACAGTAGAGCTGAACACAGTGCTTGGTGTGTGATGTCCCTTTATGCATATTTTGGTATGGTCCAACTGACTATCTTTCATATGGCAATTTTTGCGGTCACAGCTTCTTTCTTGGAGCGTCCAGATCATCCGCTGCACTGATTGTCACGGCCACAGTGAAATGCTAAGACTGCTTCTCCTGACATTGTATAGTAGACTCCCCCGTTGTCTTGAAATCAGACCTTTTGTACATGCAATCAGAGGTCTGATATTGTGTTATCAAACCTCTTTTCAGGTCTATACCGGTTTTATAGGACCTCCTGCCAATGCTTAACTCCCTATAGTTGTGCAATCACCATACTCTATATATCTTATCTTGTATGATGTGAGTGCTTGTCACTCTCTCCTTGCTGCAGATCACTATTTGTAATTCTGCAAGTAGATTCCCACTCTCAAAAGTTGACAGGTATTTGAATTTTATCCACTGTGCTATGTGGTAACGTGATCTACAGACAATTGTAACTAACAGGAGCACAACCACTAACATATCATGGCAAAACAGAATGAGTGCCATGCATGTGCACATTTGAAAGGGGAGGGGGTACAGTACTCTTACACTGCATGTACACCAGGATGCATGTTATATCATTGGTGATCAACCGTAATTCTCCCTGTGTTTCATTGGGCCATTACACACAATTTATGTTCACCTGTCATATCACACAGTGCAACTTTTAACATGTCTGGATCTCTTCACTTTATTCTACAGGCTCTAATGTGTATCCCCAGTTGTCAAGCAAGCATTTGTAGTTTATGAATTAATTAAGTTTAGGTGTTAGATGTAAAGTGAATATGCAGTAGTTTTAATGTATGTTTATGTTGTATAGGTCCAGCCAGCTGCAGTTGCAATAGAATAGAGAAGCCACTAGAAGAACTATAGTACCTAGCTATACGGTTTGTGATCACATGCATGATTGAGACATTTCATTACTATTGCTACAATAATATTTTTCAATATAACAGGGACATATTTATTATAGAAACATATACAATGCATACACAGCTGAACAGGTGCACATAATTACATGCGTGGAGTGGCTAAATAGTTGTTATACTTATCTGGTACAGATTTCGTGAATGGAGCAAACAAATTTATCTAATATTCTAATTTAAACCTATAATTCTTTAAGTAGCTGGCCATGGAGTATAAATTGCCTACTGCATTTAATTAGATGGCAGTAGAATGCATAATAATCATTATGATTAATTTTAGTGAATGTATAATGCCACGCACATGCAGGCACACGCACAGACTGTAAAAGATTAAATATATTAAGGATTATATATAGTCTTGATCAACAATTAATTGATCAGGAGCTATTATAATTATATAAGTTGCATAATCATGAGACTCGAAGCCAAAAGAGGTTTTCACAGCCCAGCGCGCGCTCGCTTACAATTAAGCCCCGGCTCTATACATGTAATAATAAAGTACTAGGACATACATTAAAATGCAACCAGCCTCGCTTGAATGTATATAGCTAGCTATTTTAGTAAAGTACAGTGCATGAGCATAACTCGGCCTGGGCAAGTACATTTTGGGCAATAGAACTGTAATCTGCTTTCACTGGCTGTCAGAAAGAAGAAATAGCAAGCCAGACGAAGCACTGGATGGCAGCTGGGCAATCGACACCTACATATTTGGAGCTGCGCAGGGAAGCCAGACCCTGCTTAGCTAACGCAGTGCGCGTTTTGCGCTTCGCCCGAGGAAACAATGAGTGTTCCCGGCCACGCGGGGCTAATGACGTCAGCCAAGATGGCGGAATCGCGCCAACAGGCGCGTAGCCCTCGCTGGAGCAATGAGCGAGGTAAAGAGTAATCTGAACGCAGCGTGCAGCGCTGAAGTGGAGTTTTGATCAGATTCGTGGTAGGGCGTTTTGGTGTTGTGAGCGCCTGCGGAGAACTCCGGGCTATTGCGCAATCTACGTGTCTCGAGTTGACTGCATGGACGGATATGCATTATACATACATAATATTTTATAATATAATTATACAAACGGGGGACGACAACGCACCACGATTACTTGCCTCGCCTTTCGGCTCGGCAATTACACAATTAATGGAACTGCATGACTATTATAATATTATAACGGTGTGATAGAACTGATAAATTAATTATAAAGATTAGTATAGTAGACCCATGCTGTGTGGTAGTAATAATAATAGATACAGTGTTCTTGTCTAATGAAATTATAATGCTTGCTGATTAATTCCAATAAAGGTATTTGCCTTTGTTATATCATGTATGCATGCATGCATATGTATGTCTATACATTTGTGTTAATTATATAGGCAATTAAATGAGTAGCTGGTGGTGGAATTGCTTCATTGCCGCCTCAGCTTTGCCCTCTTGCAATCAGCTATCGCATGCCTCAGTAGTGCATGGTCAATCTATCACCACCCGGGCTGAATCGACATGAGTGCCGTGGACCTTGCAATGTCCGAGGGTCGGGTGGAGCGTAATTAACTAACAATTTCCTGACGATACATCATCTTGACACTTGCTATTGTTTCACTATGTATTCTGACATAAGCAATGTTTCGTGACATAAATTATACTTATCATTCTTATTTTAATTGTCTTTGCACAATTTGAACGTTGTACTGTATGTGTGTATGTGTGTGTTTGTTGAATTAGTGTTGATTAAATGAGTAGCTATATAATAATAACTCTTATAAGGAGTATGACTCAAATTAAAGAATTGTAATATATTTGCATATTATAAATTAAGCCCTAGAAATGAATAACCTTGCAGTCTTCTTCAGCATAATTTTGTCAGTATGGCATAGGGACATATAGGTACAAGCTACAGGTTGGAATTACTGGTTGTTACTCCCATACAATGTGTTTATGCCAGAATGTCAGTTATTCATGTACCTGCTGCATAAGCATTAGCACTAGCTGGAAACACATTCAGTAGGAAAACATAGAATATCAACACTTTCAATGGCTGTACTGTTTGACCCCTGGTATATACACAGGTACTAAGGATGTACAGTAGCTGCTGACAATGCATTTGATAGGACAAGCAAGTGTGCGTGCATTATTCTTTGAGCTCATCACATCACAATCCTTGCCATTATTTGTTTATTATGATCACCGTGAAAGTTAGGTATAGGACTGCAATCTGTCCATCTTCAGCTACATGTTGCTTAGAGTTACTGCAGACAATCTTATGTACATGAAACTTCAATATGGCCAATATCCTATAGCTAAAGCACAGAAAATACACAAGTATATAGCTGGTGTGTTCTTAATTTATGTGGTAATATAATTATATAGGGTGATTAGAATGAAGCATGCATGCACAATATGATGATCAATCGCATGTGGCTTTAGGTATAATTATATAATATGAATTGCCCTATAGGTTACTTTTGAGTAGAATAGCTAGTGTGTATCGATATAATGTTAACCTTTTGTCTGCAGTCGTGTCATGTATTCTTGTGTGGTTCCCACACATCTATCTCTTCATGGTTATAAGAACTTCAAGGTAGTTATTGGTGCAGGCCTGACAGTGCCTATATATACAATTCAAAACCCTTTCTATATATTTCTTGTCAGGCCATCTGTCACTCCTTTATTGCCTGCATGCTTCTTAAGCAATGCCATAGTCTCTATGATTGACATGTATGCAGGTAGCTCTAAACTAAGGCTCACCACACAATGCCATGCATTCACCTAAATATGCATACACATGCACAAATAGGTTATAGACAGCCCGCTTGTTCCTAGCCTATAGGCCATTCACTAGCCATGGAACGTGGCTCGCTCAACCTTGCCTTAATTGTTTATCGGCTCTGAACAGCTAGCTATAGCTAGCTATAACTAGGGTCCACACTAACTTAATTTGAAACTGTCATGCATGGAGCGAATATTCACGTTACACTTCAATAATCTCCTTTTGCATTAAGATCTATTCATGCCACTATCTCTGGAGGTGTCCTTGATTGTGTGTCATTGTAGACCATTCTATTTGTTCATGCATAGATTTACAACCGTTACGTTATTGTGATGGGTTCGATGGTGGATCTTTGATGGCTTCAAGTTGTGCATGCTTGCTTCTTTGTGTAGCCTAACCATGAGGTATTGAGACCATGCAGACAATCTAGTTTTGTTGGTAAGCAGTGTAGCTTCACTGAGTAGGTGTGTGAGTGCATGATGCCTGTATGCAGCCAATTTTTATGGTAAATGCTTATGTATGTATTGTATTAATTGTTCCACTTGAACTCTAATTGTGTATATATCTTCCCAACACATCCATACCTCACTCATTGCAAGTGTAATGTTCAGCTTTTGGCCCTTGCCATATATATAATTATGTGATGACCAGTGTATGCAGCCAATTCTTGTGGTAAATGCTTATGACATGTACAGTAAGTATTGTATTAATTGTTCCACTTGAACTCTAATTGTATAGCTTCCCAACACATCCATACCTCACTCATTGCAAGTATAATGTCCAGCTTTTGGCCCTTGCCATATATAACATAATATAACATATATAATTATGTGATGACTATGCAGCTATGGTATAGCTATAGCATATAATTATACACGTCAGTAGATGTGGTGCCTAAGTAAACTGTATGTACCTTGGCCATAGCTTACTGACAAGTGTGCTTGTCAGAATGTACTCATGCACACATATAATAGGAGTGTACCACGTGAAATGTACTATTTTTAATGCAGGTAGGCATCCGGGCATTGGTACGCCCGTAGGACTTAAACTTTCCAGATATGTACCATAGCATTCATTCTAAGACATCAATTTTGATCAAGCAATGTTGCGTCTGTTCAGTGTTATCTCCACTTCAACAACCATCACTGTCTGCTTTATGTGAGTAATAATGACTTCTTTATCATTCATCTATGCAGAAACACCAGTTCTTGTTGACATACCAAAGTCAACCTGAGGACATGACATCATGGGTTCAAAGCAAGCTGGCTGTGATGACTTAGCTTCTATAGTATAATACTCTCTATAGTATAATAATATACTCTCTTCTATAGTATAATATATTATACTCTGTAGTGTCCACCTTAAGTCAAATGTTGCTGAGATCAAGATACGGCAGACAATCCCATGTACATGTACACGATCAAGTTTCAATATGGCCATGCAATACTCCAAAGCACCAATTTTATATAATGCTGCTGCTGTGTTTGTAATTTAATGTGGTTACCTCTTCAATATATATAGGTTGAAACATGCACAAAATGATGATCAATTGTGGATTTAGGTATATAATGTAAAACACCCTTAACTGTCTGAATAATTAGCTTAGTAATTCTGTTTAACTGCAGGTTACTTGTGAGTAGAATAACTAGTGTGTATCGATATCATGTTAACATTTGTCTGCAGTCACGATCATGTCATGTAGTCTAGTATGATTCACATACATATCTGTAGCTACTTTTGTAGTATAAGAGAGTCAAGGTAGTTGTGGATGCACATTCCATCCCACCAGGTCTGACGTGCCTAGATACAATTCCATGCAAACCATTTTTATTTCTCCTCAGACCATCTGTCAACTGTCACACCTTGCATTGCCTGCTTGTTAAGCAATGCCATACTCTATGATCGACATGGATGTAGCTCTAAACTCAGGTTCAGCTCACAATACCATGCATTCGCCTAGATACGCATACTGCATACACAAACAGGCCATATAGATTGTCCCTAGCCTATAGGCCACTCTATAGCCATGGAGCGTACTTTCTCAACCTTGCCCTAATTGTTTATTGGTCCTGAATAGCCAGCTAGCTATAGCTAGCTTAACTAGGGTCTGCACTAACTAAATTTGAAACACAGCCGTGATGGCTCAGAGTGAGGTCAGATACAGTGTGTTTACTACAACGTACTGTGTTACTGAGCTCACGACCTAGCTATCCCCGCCTATGCGCACTATAAATAATTATTGATTAGTGTTTACAGCTTGTTATCATGTTTTGCAGGGCAGTCTGTGTCTGGGCAGGCCTGGGCAGGGCAAAGGTAGGGGGGTGCCCACAAATTGAAATTTCCCCTGAACTGGTGTTTTCGGAAGAACGTCGCCTAACTGGCTATTTAATTTATTGGTCTTCATCTATAAAACGTAATGTGTATGCAGGCCACAGTCAGTTTAGAGTAGAGATGAGTGGCAAGCTTCTCCAGTATCGCGAAGGCAAGGAGCCGTCTAGCATTTTGCGGGCGCTCTTGCGTCGAGGCCGTTCCAAGAGCTGGGCCTGCACATCAGACAACAGGGAGATACAGCAGAGGGCCCGAAGGTGCCTGAACTCCGTAGGCCAAGTGCCTTGGAGTGACGATCACAGTAGCGAAGACAAAGAGGTGAGCGCTCTCATGTCACATAGCAATCGGATCCATGCACGATCGAAGAAACAAACGATGGTTGCCTTTCTTCACCTCTAGAATCTGGACAATCAGAAGAGGACTGGCATTAGTCGCACAGTGTCCAGTCCCAGCCTCCTCAAGAAGCAAGCCCGCCGACCGAGGGTAATCCTTGAAGAGATTGAGTGTGGTGAGAAGAAGGGAGACGACGTGCACAAGAGTACCCTTGGTCAGTCGAAGCAGGGAAAGAAGGGAGACGACGTGCGCAAGAGTACCCTTGGTCAGTCGAAGCAGGGAAAGAAGTGCCAGCACGGGAGCAACAGTAAAGAGGTGAGCTCGCCTATGCCACTGATTTGAGCTGTGAAAGAGCTAACTAGTGCATGTGTGAATGTGAAAGTACCGAATACAGGAACAGCTGCAACTTGAAGCCGCGATCGCAATTGCACTGTGAGAAATAGAATTTTTTCCTAGTTTAGGGTGATTTAATTGATTCAGAACAGTTACTTAGTTACACCTAAGTGAACAGTTGTCTGTGCCATGGCCTCCTATGACTGATGAAACCAGCAGTTTTGCATCAGATCACATCAGCACTAGCCTAACCTTCCCTGTACTTTCTCTTACGTCTGTGGTCACTGTGCAGCATGCATGAAAGTGATGACTCTTTGACATGCTGCTCTGCCTCAGCCCAGAATGTGTCCTTGCATGGACTGATCGGATTACAAGCTGTGTCAATTCATTATCTAGCTAATTAAATTAGTAAGGCCTCGTTAGACAATTTTGGTTTGCATTGAATAGCATTGGCTCATACTCTGCGCGGGTATGGGTACGCCTCAGTACAGTTACAGGCATTTTTGCTATATAATTATACAGGCACAGTTACGGGTATGCTATGGTGCATGAGCCCAGAGGGTAACATGGGTTACTGTGGTGTTGCTATGGCTATGGATGTACTATGGGGTGTGCCATGACTGCGTATACAGGTGCACCACAACCACAGCTATGGGCGTGCCATGGCAAGGGCTATGGGAGTACACACTGGCATAGTACTAGTCATTAATATTTTTACTGCATACATATGACTGTACATATCAAAATCGAGTTATGGCTTCTTACCAAGCTACTAGGAATTGAGTGTAAATTAAATCTTAATTATTGGCAAGTAATTTTATGACAAAATGTTAATTAGTTTGACATCCCACATGCATACTTATGTGCATGCCAGACCCGTTCACTATGTAAACTGTGCAACAGTTACTTCGGTTGACCTTTGTATTTTCAAATTGGCCTTTGTTCTGCAGGCACAGCTGGACCAGAGCAGGACAGTCACCAAACAAAAAAAGACAGTGAGTTCTTCTATAACTCTATTTAATGACTGCTGTTTATAGAAATATCAAAATGAATAAATGTCACCAGGGACAAAGTCATCAAAAGCACATGGAAACACTGTAACATGTACCTCCGAGACAATCATTTCTGTCTTGATCCGGCCAAGGATCATTCCAAACCGACTTTACACAATGTTTTCATGATTTCCCTAAATGAAGTCTTTCAGATGCATTGTTGTGAAATTAATGTCTGTAAATGGCTGACAATGTTGCATTATTGGATGATTCTGCTGGAATAAATACTTTGACCCAAACTCTACAGTTAGCTTCCTCAGTTATTCGGTAAGCATGCACCTGCCAGATACCAAGTTTTAGAACAACTTGCCAGCTTTTAAACAGTCATTTCTGCATAACACAGGAATTCAAACCAACAGGTGTCATTATCTAATGTAAACAAAACCGGACATGTCCCATGTGCATGCAGAGTACAGATATAACCAATTCCTCTTACTCAAGCATGATCAAGCTATAGCTATGTCATGTACATGGCTAAGGTTTTCGCTGTACTGTCTATGAAACGTTTTTCTATATTCAACTGCCACTGTTAGTTGCACCCCATATTTCCCATAATGTCTCCAATTGCAGTTTAGCTAGCATAGTGTGCTATGGCTTCTGTTATTGTTGTGGTATATCATGTTATGATTACTCAGTGCCAGCATAGTCATATGCGCAGCTAGCTGTACTACTTGGGCACAACAATCAGTTCTTCTTCGCATAATATGGCTTCAGTTTTCAAAACATTAATTCCCAATCATAATAATAGCCCACATTTAGCGTATTGTTACACTGAATCACCCACCCATTTCTTCTATCTAGCCCACTGAGCATTGTGAATGTACAACAGAGTCTGAGCCTGCCTTTCTCCAACATGTACCTTCACTTGAGTTGATTACTCGACTGGTGGTGCCTTGGATGTCTTCAAAGTGGCATAAAGTGGGGATCCTCTGTGGGCTCACTGCACAAGTGCTGAGTGCAATCCAGGCAGACAATCCAGCCAATTCTGAAAAGTGTTGCTCCCTAATGTTTGAATCCTGGCTGCAGAAGAAGCCTGGGGCAGGGGATAAGCCAAGAACCTGGGCTACTCTATTGGAGGCAGTGCAGACGTGCTGTAAGGGAGCAACTAGAGAGAGCATTGAGGCAGAGCTTTTGTTATTGGATAAACATTCTGAAGGAGACGTGTCAGATGAGGTCAGCATAGGTATATAAGCTGGGTTATGATGTCATGGGAATGGCAATTCATAGCCGTATAGGGAAACTGAGACTTTGATCTTGCTATGGCTAGTTACTTAAAATGCAGTTGTTTAATGATATTTTACAAAATAAGCAGAAATTTCCTGGGCATGGGCCTATTACTATGCATGTGTCAGGGTGATGTTTCACCATTTCATAACTTCTCTTCATACTATAATATAGGTAACCAAGCAGCATGAAAGTGCAAACACTACTCATGGCACACCCGAGGCTGACTCAACTGTCCTCCAGCAAGTCCCCACCCTTGAGCAGGTCACTCGATTGGTGGTACCCAAGATAGCTGCTGTGTGGAACAAGGTGGGAGTACTTTGCGGAATCACTTCAGATATGCTTGATGTTATTAGCGAGAACAACCCAGCCAACTCTGAAAAATGTTGCACCCAAATGTTTAAGTGCTGGCTGCAGAAGAAACCTGGTACAGGGGACAAGCCCAGAATGTGGAATACCATTTTGGAGGGGGTACTGACTGGCCATGGAGCTACAGCAAGAGAGTGCATTGAGAAGGAGCTGCAATCAGTAGCAACCTCCGAAAAGGTGAACTGCATGAAGTTGCAGTGGTGAGAATTCCTGAATAGGCAGCACATAGCTGCATGGCACATATACGTAGTACAGATTTAATTGCATACGGTAAAATTGTGTGACATACTATAATTTATACATAGTCGTATTTAGAGTTGCACCGATATGGGTTTTTACCGATTATCCAATTTCCAATTTTTAAGTGCTGATACCGATCCAATATTATGATTTTTGCTTCACAATGCACCTTGGTTTATTTGATCTACTGCCTAAAGCCCTGGTCCTCAGACACAGAAAATGGCTGACAATCGAGTACAATCATCTCACCAGTTCTCCCGTGAATACGCTGTGTGCACGCATCACTAATACAACTTAGCCTACAGATTCATATGCGATCTCTACTTTCAGGCTCGAAGCGATATTTGCCAGAAAGGCACTGGACTACTTTCTGCACCTCAACCTATTGTTTAAGCTCTCTGTGTAGTTGAGCGTGCTTGTCCTTCAGATGCTGCACCAAATTTGTATAATCCCATAATATAACTCGTGCAATTCCTACCGCCGCGCGGATTCCTTCTTGTTGCAGGCCTGGCACACTACAAAGTTGAGGTCCTCGTCGACAGCAAAGTAGTCCCATGCTGGTGACATCATTCTTCCTGGCGATTCCATGCGTCACAGACCCAGAACAAACCAACGGCAAATGCCACAACAGCGTAACAACTCGACATAACACTTTACTCGCAAACGTCACATGCTCGAGGTGACATAATCGATAGGAGACGAAGGAAGAAACGATTACCGATAACGTTACAGAGCCCAATTATCAGCCGATACCCCCTGATTGCCAATCCGATCATCGGTGCAACTTTAGTCATATTATTTGGTAGAGGCTCATAGCTGTGTTTGTAGATTCAAACCAACAAGCACTGCAATGCTTCAGCTTCAAATAGCGGGATGGTTGTAGCAGGTTGTTCAAGCTCAAGAGCCTATGCCAGATGCCCTCTGTAAGCAAGCGACAAAGGCTCCTGAGCCGAAACATCCTGCTATATACCATCTTCCCTGCATTTGAAGCTGCAATGTTGCTTGTTGCTCGTATTACTTGCATCATTGATTTCCTGTTATGAATCAAGCTACATATATGATTAGATATCCACAAAAATTAGATGTAGATGTAGGAGGTCACAAGAACTTACAGTAATAAGAAATGGATGTTATACTGTGGAGCAGTAGTCAAGAACCATACACGCAAAAACGTTGTAGAGCTATATTATTATGATGCACCACATGCTTGAAGGGTCCTTGGTTATAATGCCCTTCCTCTGTGTACAGTGGAGGCAGATTAGTTGTGTTTCACCAGAAGTGTATAGTGTTTATGTTGTGATGCCTTTCTAGCAAGAACCATAATAACCAAATTTGCAGCTGTGGTCATGTGTGAAATGCAGACTCCTAACTGATTGGGCAAGTGTACATTGTATTAGTGTTAGTTCATCGCTGATCCATCCTTACCCTTCTACGTAGATCTGCCCTTGTCAATTGCACCCCCTCCATACCAAGCTGAGATGTTTCTACTCCAAGGAATGCATTCGAGATAACCCTCTGCTTGCCTCAGCCACCATGCAGTATGTTCCACTGTATTTAGTGCAGCCAAAACAGTGGCGGCCTGTAGCAGGCAGGGTTGAGGACGAAGTAGCAGCACATCTGGCCAGGGGAGGAGTTGAACAGGTTCCTCTCGAGAAGGTGCCCCTCAAATATAAGGACATCCTCTCCGTCTGCCCTGCCACTGGGAACTCCAGGAAGAGAGTACTAATAGAGGGGGTTCCAGGTATTGGTAAGAGCACTCTTGCACAGCGAATGTGCCATGATTGGTCAATTGGCCACTTCGCCCAGGAATTTAAACTGGTAGTCCAAGTGAACCTGAGATGTCTACCCAAGGGCGAGAAGCTGAGCTTGGAAGACTTAGTGTTCACATCAATTGAAGATCCTAACGTAGTAAAGGAAGTTGTTCACTTCATTACCACCCACAAGGGAAGAGATGCGCTGTTTGTTTTTGACGGTTTTGATGAAATGTCAAAGCAAATGCAGAAGACGTCCATTATCCGCAGCATCATGGATGGCCGTATTGCTCCACTGTCATCCTTTGTGATAACATCCCGCCCAATCTCTGCTGAGCTCCTCTACTCTTGTGTGGACAGGAGAGTAGAAATCTGTGGATTCGGAGAAGAAGAAGTGAAGGAATTCATTAGAAGTTACTTCGCCTGTTCCAACCCATCAGCAGGAGAGAAGCTCCTGTCTTCTCTCTCCCTTAACCACCTCATTGCAAGGCTCTGTTATGTACCACTTCAATTGCTGATGATTTGTTACACTGCGTCGCTTGATGGTGATTCTCTGGAGCTCCCTCCTACTTTGCACACATTGTTTGAAAGTCTTATCCTCCACACAGTCAATCACAACCTCGAGAGAGCAGGCCAAGTGGAACGTGCCAATAGCCTCGATCATGTAATGCAAATCTGCCCCAGCTTCAAAAAACTGGCTGAATTAGCGCGGACAGGTGTTGAGAATGACACCATCATTTTCTCTGATCTAAGCTTTGAAGTAGATAGTGCCCTCCATGGCTTGTTCAACTGCTTTGAAGTACGCAATCGAAATGGGGTTATTACTCACACGTGGCACTTCCTACATCTGGCTTTGCAGGAATTCATGGCGGCCCTCGACATGCACAAGAAGACTCCAGAAGAACAAGTCACCTTTTGGGAACAGCATCTCAGCTTGAAGTACAACAAAGAGGGAGACTTCATTCTTGCTGAGGATCGTTACCAAACGATGTTCCTCATTTATTGTGGGCTGAGCAATCTGAGCAATCCCGGCATCAGGAAAATGCTCATGGACGCCTGTGTCTGCACAAGGGTGAAGCCTACCATTAGCCGAGGCACTGCTCTTTCTGAAATCTGTGAAGCCATTGCTGAAAGTGGCAATGAACAATTTGCTCGGTCAATTATGTCACCATGTGGATCAACTGTGGAGATTCATGGACACCTTCTCAGCAACATGGGCATTGCATGGTGTCTGAGCAAGCACTTCAAGCCAATGAATGGGGCTGGAATCAGGGTTCTAGGGGACAGTGCAATCTCTATTCCCCTGCCAATACTCGCCCGCTTTCTATCTCAGTTGGAGGAAGTTTCCACACTGACCAAAGTAGAGATGCATGATCTGCAAGTCGATGGCAATAAGTATGGTGAGTGATCTAATAATAATTAAACGTTAACGCGGATCTGTTTACTTGCAGCATTGCAATCAAATTAAACAATTATACAATTATATGTAAGTATCTAACACCCTACACCACTGCTGCAAATCAGGAAATGGCGACGTACCGGAAGATATCTCGTCCGCACATGCCAACTCATCATAAGTTTGCACTCTTCTAACCACTCTTCTGGTCCACAGTGGGCACTCTTAATCTTATTGCAGTTATATACATTCCCACCAAACGTGGTGAGACGGTTATTTTGTAGGTGTGCATGTAAGTCCACAGTGGCAATTCATGCACTGATAATACACATTTCAAGCTTCTGTATGCCGCATGTGGCTTCAAGCATGACTGTCTTCTTGATAATTCTCTAAACACTATATAGGTTCTGGTATACCCATTCAAATTTATACTTTGAAGCAATTATCAATCCCTTTGCTGCCCTATAGGTAAGCAGCAAAGGCTACTTTAGACACCCTGACAGAGGAATAAAAGTAACGAGTACATTCATCAAGCTACGCAACTCTATGATAACTTCAAAGCTTTCACAGCAGTGACAGTGCCTTCTGGCACAAATGCAACTTGATCAGGACTCCTGATCTTTCCTGAGACATGCATGCAACTGCACACAAAGTTACTCACCATTTTGCTGTACTGACTTGACCTGTAATCATTGCATAAAAGCTTCATTAGGCAGAGGAAGGAGACTCAGTCTGATCTGTCAACACTGTCAAGCACTGCTCTCTCTCTCTCTCTCTCTTTCGTCATTTCATACACACAAAAATGCTTAATGGCTACCTGCGCTACCTTATGCCCTACTTGCCTATTCTGACCAATCGGATTGCAATAATCATAGGAGATAATGGGTCATGCAGAGGTCACTATGCAGGTGAAACTGACTTTACATTAGTGGGGAACAATCAAATCAATTATAGCTGTACTGGAATTCAGTCAAGATTTGGAGAAACAAGTAGAGAAGATTTCAATGGCCTCAAGAAGCCAGTTTCGGTGATGCTGATGGAAGCACAGAATGAACAGATATGCTAAGTGATTGAGCAGCGTACAGTGTTTGCAAAATCCCACAATTCATTAATCTCGTGTTGAGTGTATGGAATGCATGGTTCCAGCATAGAGGAATAGCAGAGTGAATCAAAACGCCAAGCACTGAAGACACTGTCAATGCCTTACAGCTGAACAAATAGCCTATGAACCTTAGCTTTACTTCAGCACTGGTCGCCCCCATGGTATATAAAGAGTCATAATATCCCTCTTGGCTACTGTCACTGTCACTCACTATCACTTTCTGGTAGCCATTGCTCTTATGCAGAGTCTGGAAAATGCCCAAAAAGGCTGTGAGCCTCTGTGAAGTTGACATATTTATACAACATATTGCCCCCTCTTATGCACCATTGAGCTACATGCAGGACCGGACTCATTGAAAATGTGAATGCTATATTTTGTATATAATTGGTTATATTGCATTACAATTTACTTTGTACCCAATAGACGGTCGTTGTACATGCTCATATCGCCAGTTAATGCACAAGCTACAAAAAACCTTTTGTCTAATGGTCAGCATAGCCAATAGCACTAATTATGTGGAGGGGTTTCGCACTATCATGGCAATGACAATTAACTCTCATGCTGACATTTAAGGAAGATATAATTGTAGTGGTTACAAATCTTTGATGACTTCACAGCGCACTCGCAAATAAGATAGCAGGGAGATACAGGACATTAAGTTTGGAAGGTCCAGCATGGATGAAATTTGATGACCATGCATGAACAGGCTAGCGCAGTCTACTACTGAAGATGAATCCGGTGTAAATGGCATGGTGAATTCCAGGAAGTCTTTGTGGACTAAATCAAGCTCCCTGTAATGTAAGGAACCCAACCAAGTTGACTTTGAAAATGATTACAATCTGCACTAAGAAAAGGCTCAGAGTGTGCAAACTTTACATTATGTCACCGTCTGGCTTGCAGGTAGCCACAGCTTGTGTACAGGTCCAGAAAAGGCTCCAAGGAGGCTGTGAACCACACTTCATGTCAAAGTTAAACAACACACACCTTGTCTTTTCCACTCATCTAGAGAAATGGTCAATAAGTGCTAAAACTTGAGGACGGAGAATCTTCCTGTGTGCTGTCATTCTAGTTTCACAGCTGGATGCAGTGCACAAGTTTTATATTCCTTATGTAATGGGTTAAGAATTGATTTTAACAGTAAATGCAAATGTAGTATTTCACAATCAAATGAATTGATTCATAAAATGAGTCTTAGAAACTGTACCAAGCACTCGGCGCTGAGATTCATACTGTTTAACTTAATGATTGGCACTGTTCATACCTGTGTCCTCAGCTCTGTTAGCTAGGTTATACAAAGCGAGATATACTAATAGAGTTGACTATACCACAATCCTGAATGATTGTACAAAGCTACATCCTCAGTCAAACATCTGGCTGAGAAATTGCCTTGTTCCTCTGTAAAGGCATGCACTGCATTGATGAATATACATGAGCAACAATGAATTAAGTTCGAGCTATGCACATAAGCAAGACAAGTCACAAATACGTTGCAGGACATAAGCAGTGTGTACAAATTGGTACTTCCCACTTCTGCTGTTATCTTTCAACACTGAACAGTTTTACTGCATGATACGAGCCATACCAGAAGGGAACGAGCTATATGTACATACACCAAGTCCAATACACACTTGAGTGTGCATTTGCCTCTATGAGCATCTCTATACCAAGCAATCCCTGCTGTAGACATAACAAATTGCTTTGACATTCATTTTTTCATGCAACCACCAGGATGAGATGCAGTGGCTGCAAGCTCATTAATATGAGCAACAGAGTTCCCAAGAGTTTGCGTAAAAGTTAGTTTGATCAACTCACATTGTCTTGTCCTAACCACAGAAGCTAGCTGAAGAAGTTGGCCTTGAATAGGTTGGAGTGGGTCCGTAGGCATCTCTCTGCTTCAAATCATCTATTACGCTCAAACGTTTTGCCAATCCATTCCACCTTGGATAATATAGCCGCTAGGGCTCGATTTGATGGCAGAGGAAGTGCATGGTGCATAGTTTTCGTTCAAATTACAACAAGCCAAGTTTTAACTGAAGCCACTCAAGTGCTTATAGCCCTTTTATGGCCCTTTTGACCATGTTATACTACTTATTGCATAATTACATTTTTTTAAATATGTAGATTACTATGACTTCAAGTATTGGCAGAGTGCAGCTATCACATCACAGGAATCTACACTTAGCAAACTTATAATTTTATGTTTATTGTGATTTACATACGCCTACATGTATACGTATAATAGGTGCATGTACATGATCTGAATGCCTATTATACATCATGCACACAGATCTGCAGACCATCAGACAGTTTCTACTGAAACTGAAGCAACTCCAGTGTTTTGCGTTTGAGGTGAAATGCAAAGACGATAAGCAATTGAGTGGCAACATGGATTTGAGTGACACCCAGGATGAAGTGAAGACAATGGATTTGATTGCTACATTAAAGGTATTAAACCTTGTATTCAGTAAATGCACAAAATATTTACCCACCAGTAGACAGTTCATTTTTTAAGACTAAGCGTAGCATATGTGCACATTGTGCCATCCAAACACTGTAGTCAACACTGATTGTAGTCTGACATATACAACTAGACCCACTTTCAGCTATTTTATATTGCATAAAGGGCAGCATGTCATACAAAATGAAGGCTGGGAGTCATTTGCTCAGGATGATGTTATTTGTGTGTAGGATGTGATAACCCAGCACATGGAGTCATTGGAAGAGCTGACACTTGCGATCACAGGAGACTCAGCCTCAGGTTGGTTGGATAGCATCAATCAGGTACTAAATGTCATGTTGTGCAAAATGTGGCATTAACAGCAGCTATGTTGGTGTACAGTTTGCAGTCGGTAAAAACATCTAGCTAGAACGCATGTGTCACTTGTTCTGTTTCCAACAAAACACTTGCTCTAAAAGTTTCCTCTGTATTTAAATGCGTTCTATAGCTATCCATTTCTGTTCTAGTTCATTTGTTCTCATTGTACTCACATGATCAGACCAGCATCGACCTTTGATTAAGTGCCTTGAGACCTGTAAGAAGTTAAAGTCCCTGAAGCTCAAACATGTCACCTTGTCGTCGCAAGATTTGGTGGTTGTTGTACAGGCCTTACACAACCTGATAGCACTGAAACTGAAGTCTATCCATTTGTCAGATGAGGAAGTGAGTGATAGAGTTTTGAGTGCATAATCAGGACTGAGACTATTATACGGAATGTCTAAGTTGCATTTTAACCTTGTGAACACTAACCAAGTCATGTAATTAGTTCCTATTCCTTTCATTGCAGGACCCAACCTCCTCAGTCATTTCATCATCAGTTGCACAGCACCCTAGCCTGAAAGAGTTGACAGTTGAAATGTCACGTGCAGGTGCACGGTGCAGTGACTCCCTTGTCAAAGGAGCTGTGCAGGGTATTTCAAAGAGATGTGGTGTGGAAAAACTGGCTTTAATTTCACATCGTAAGTTTCTGTTCTTGAGCTAAACTGCATTGCATCCATGGGAAAGCATGCATTGTCCTAAATAGCTAAGACATAACCCAATTGCATGTGCATGATCCTTAAAAATTGCATGAAAGCAGTCTTTGCATTTAATTCCCTCTGCTCAGTGTACATAAATTGTATTATTTCACATAAATGTCATTTTAGACATACAGAGATTTCCCCTGATAGTTCACTTCACAAATAATAGCCTAAAAGTCTTAAAATAAATGTTAATGTTACCAAAAATTAATGCTCCTTTAGTTTTTAAAGGATGCATGGTCACCAAATGCGGTAGGAATACAGAAAGGCATAGTGAGGGTGACTTAGTTGAGCCAAATTCTGGAAAAACATCTTTTCGTTGGAATAATTGCGTCTTTTACAGTCACCATTATATCTAAGAGATAGATAGGGTAACGATCACAGTTTGGTTGTTTGTGAAGTCCTCCTTCATGTTTCTACGTACTAAACTCCACCAAAATATGTGTAGTGACTTGCTTGTATGTGTTATTATTTAATGCATCATGTGATGTAGGGTGCACGTGTGCATGCCTCATGATCCTGTGTGTAACTTGTTGTTCATTGAGTTCTCCTGCCACGCGGTGAGCGTCCTTGAATCGTGTTGCATCGTGTTTGCATGTGCATGAACTGGTCAGTTATCACATTTGGCGACGAAGCTGGGATCCAGTAGCGATGGCAAAGCACGGTAGCATCGGGGAATTTCGGCAGGAAGTGGAAGAGTGGTCCGCGTATGCCGAGCGGTTAGAGTACTATTTCGCGGCCAACGACGTGGCTGCTGGAGACAAGAAGAGAGCGATTCTTCTGAGCGTGTGTGGTCCGTCCACTTACGTACTCATCCGCAGTTTGGTGGCACCGCAGAAGCCCACCGAATTTTCGTTCGAAGACCTCGTGGAGAAAGTCAACAAGTACCACAACCCACGACCATCAGCGGTGGTCCAGCGCTTCAAGTTCAACTCGCGGACGCGGCAGTCGGGAGAAACGGTGGCTGCCTACGTAGCGGAGCTGAAGAAGTTGTCAGAGTTTTGTGAGTTTGGGGGTGCTCTAGATGAGATGTTAAGGGATCGTTTAGTGTGGGGAATCGCGGATTCGCGTGTTCAGCACCGTTTGCTTGCTGAAAGTTCCTTGACCTTTGCGAAGGCCTTGGAGATCGCTCAAGCTATGGAGTTGGCTACCAGAGATCTGAAGGATCTGCAGCCTGATACAGCCAGCTCCACCTCAGTTCATAAGCTGCAAGGACACCGAGCCAACTTCGCCCCCACTCCTTCCAAACCCCATCCACCTTGCTACCGCTGTGGTGGAAAGCACACTGCTGCAAACTGCCGTTTCAAGACTGAGCGGTGCAGGGGTTGCAACAAGGTTGGGCATATCGTGAGGATGTGCCGGAGCAAGCCCAAGCAGGATAACCCACCAGGGAAGAGCCGGGGTCTGCCGACCCATAAAGTGGAGGAAGCTTCTCCACCTGAGGAGTACACCCTGTACCCAGTGGTGGACCAGGATGCTCCATCCACGCCACTGAAGACTGCTGTGACCCTAGATGGGAAGGTGTTAGACATGGAAGTCGACACAGGTGCGTCTCTCTCCTTGATCAGTGAAGCCACGTTCAAGTCTCTGTGGAATGCCAGTGCTGCCCCCGCCCTCCAAGAGAGTGCAGTCAAGCTTCGTACCTACACCGGAGAAGAGATCGCAGTGCTTGGATCCATATTGGTCACTGCTGGAACCAATGATCAAGAAGCTCGCCTGCCACTTCTTGTGGTTGCAGGGAGTGGTCCAAGTCTCCTGGGTCGTGACTGGCTCACAAAATTGCGCCTTGACTGGAAGGAGATCCTTTCCATTACTGTGCAGCATACGTTGGAATCCATTTTGCGGCAGCATGAGAAGGTGTTCGAGCCAGGCCTTGGGATGCTCAAGGGAGTAGAAGCCAAGCTCTTTGTCGATGCACAAGCCCAGCCAGCCTTTTACAAAGCTCGTTCTGTACCTTTCGCATTGCGGCAGAAGGTTGAAGCAGAGCTAGACAGGTTGGAGAAGCAGGGAGTCATCACACCAGTCCAGTTCTCTGATTGGGCTGCACCAATTGTGCCAGTAGTCAAGAGGGACGGAACAGTCAGAATTTGCGGCGACTACAAGCTGACAGTGAACAAAGCAGCGAAACTGGAGGTGTATCCATTACCACGCATCGAAGACCTCCTTACATCTCTGGCCGGAGGGAAATCCTTCACTAAGCTGGATTTATCTCATGCGTACCTTCAGGTGCGCCTGGAGGAAACATCTCAGCAGTACGTCACAGTGAACACACACAGAGGCCTGTTCCGTTACCAGCGTTTGCCCTTTGGGGTTGCCTCCGCCCCTGCTATCTTCCAGCGGCTAATGGAGACATTGCTGCAAGGTTTGCCTGGCGTGTGTACCTACCTGGACGACATCCTGGTCACTGGTACATCTGATGAGGAACATTTTTGCAACCTCAGTGCAGTCTTGCAACGACTGGAGACCTCCGGGATGAAGCTGAAGAAGGAGAAGTGCGCCTTTCTGCTACCAAGGGTCGAGTATCTGGGACACGGAATCAGCTCGGATGGCTTGGAGCCATCAGCCAGCAAGGTGGCTGCCATTGTCAATGCTCCTGCTCCCCAGAACCTGACCGAGTTAAGATCCCTGCTTGGTCTGGTCAACTACTACAGGAAGTTCCTGCCTGATGTGGCTACCATCCTCACCCCTCTTCATCAACTCTTGCAACAGGGAATGCCATGGAAGTGGGGACGTGAGCAGCAGGCAGCCTTAGACCAGGTAAAGGAACTCATAGATTCTCCCAACCTCCTCGTCCACTTTGATGGGAACAAGCCACTGTTGTTGGCATGTGATGCTTCACCATACGGGGTCGGAGCTGTTCTTTCTCATCTAATGGATGACGGATCTGAGAGGCCCATCGCGTTCGCCTCTAGAACACTCGCTTCTGCGGAGAAACAGTACTCACAATTGGACAAGGAGGCGCTGGCCATCATTTTTGGTGTTAAACACTTCCATCAGTACATCTATGGACGTTCCTTCACCATTGTGTCAGATCATCGACCATTGATGCATCTCTTGAGCCCATCCAAAGCCACTCCTGCAATGGCTTCAGCCAGGTTGCAGCGTTGGGCACTGTTGCTTGGGGCGTACGACTACAAAATAGCGTACAAGGCAGGGGAGAAGCACTGCAACGCAGATGCCCTCAGTCGGTTGCCCTTGCCAACGACACCATCCCAAGTTCCTACTCCACCAGAGACCATCCAGCTCATGGAACATCTTTCCATGGGGCCAGTCTCCGTAGCACAAATCCAGCAAATGACAGACCGTCACCCAGTTCTGGCCCAAGTGAAACGCTTCGTACAGTATGGTTGGCCAAACCAGATGGACCAGGAGCTGGAGGAGTTGAAGCCCTATTGGAGAAGGAGAGAGGAGCTCAGCCTACATGATGGTTGCCTGTTGTGGGGTGGTAGAGTTGTTGTTCCTCCCCAAGTCCGAGAGAAGGTCATGTTAGAGCTACATGAAGCCCACCCTGGGGTATCAAGGATGAAGAGCCTTGCCCGTCAGCACGTGTGGTGGCCAGGTCTGGATGCAGAGATAGAGAAGATGGTGAAATCCTGCACAGCCTGCCAGTCCACACGCCACAACCCTCAACCTGCTCCTTTACACCCTTGGGAATGGCCACAACGACCTTGGTCAAGAGTCCATGCTGATTACGCTGGACCTTTCATGGGCAGAATGTTCCTGATCTTGGTAGACGCGCATACCAAGTGGTTAGACATCCACATGACCAACTCAGCTACTTCGCAAGTCACCATCGAGAAGATGCGTAGTACTTTCGCCATGTTGGGTTTACCAGAGGTTCTCGTGACTGACAATGGAACCACATTCACCAGCACCGAGTTTGAGGAATTCTGTAAGCGTAATGCTATTTGCCATGTGACATCATCTCCGTACCATCCAGCCTCTAATGGGTTAGCAGAACGATCCGTGCAAACCTTTAAGGAGGGAATGAAGAAGCTTACAGATGGTTCATTGGAAACGCGTCTCGCACGGTTCCTTTTCATGTACCGCCTGACACCCCAGTCTGTAACAGGAGTGTCGCCAGCAGAGCTTTTATTTGGAAGACCACTCAGATCTCCATTGGATCTGCTGCACCCAGACATCCGGTCTAGGGTATCTAGTCACCAGGAGCAGCAGAAGGGAAACCACGATCGCCATGCCAAAGAGCGTGTGTTCCACGAAGAAGATCTTGTTTATGCCCGCAATTTCCGTCCGGGACAGGTGTGGCTCCCTGGAGTGGTTGTTCAGGTTCGTGGTCCGGTTTCCTATTCAGTGAAATTGGGAAATGGCATCACAGTGCGTAGACATGTCGATCACCTGCGAGAACGTACAGCCTCAGCAGAAGTTCCTGGGGTAGATGATTCTTTTCCGTTTGCACCAGTGACTGACAGTACTAATGACAGTGCAACTGCTCCTGATCCTCTGCCATCGACAGTTGCAGAGAACAGTGACACTGACCCGGAACCAGCGTCAAGTCAACGTCCAGCGCGTCGTTCTACACGTCAACGTAGACCACCCAACCGTTGGGGGTTTGACACTGATTAACTAGTTTGGACTGGTTTAAACTAGAAGGGGAGGGATGTAGTGACTTGCTTGTATGTGTTATTATTTAATGCATCATGTGATGTAGGGTGCACGTGTGCATGCCTCATGATCCTGTGTGTAACTTGTTGTTCATTGAGTTCTCCTGCCACGCGGTGAGCGTCCTTGAATCGTGTTGCATCGTGTTTGCATGTGCATGAACTGGTCAGTTATCACAATATGGAAGAGCATATCTTAGCATTCGGGGAGAGACTGAAGGTGGCTAGCACTATCACTGCTTGGCAATGACTTCTTTAGACAAATTGATTTAACATACAATAGATCCCGTTGCCATGGTACCATGCGTCTAAACAATGATTCTAAATTGCAGAGAAGAATTCCAATTGCTTCACGCGTGATTATAAATCCCATAGACGTATGTGGCGGGCAGAGTGCGCATGACAATAAATTCCATACACATACATTGCGGGCAGAGTGCGCGTGAAGTGTATAATGACGTCATCACTGCCATTTTGTATCTGCTGTGGTACGGGCTTGTTGCTGCAAGTTCTTCCTTCAGTTCTCGCCAAATGGCCTCCCTACAAAGCAGGAGCAAGGGCAGACGGTGAAGTAGCGTAACGAGAAAGATTACGGGTGGCGTAAAGTTTTTTTATTGAGCTTCGCATCGTCATCCGTTGCCAATGACGCGGGCATCGTAAAGAGGAGATAGTGGAGAGGATTTTCATTGGATTAGTGAACAGTTTTTGGATCTATATTACCTAAATGCCGACCAAGAGGTGTCTGCAGGATTTAGAGCACGAAGCTTGAGTGCTGAGTGGTCTAAATCTTTGCAGACACCGACTTTTAACTATTACAAACTTCTCTTCTGATGGAGCTTTAAGAAGCTTAAGTGAGTCTACAGAATTCTCCCAATTAAATAGACAGTTATGATTGGTCAGTCCCTCAAACCTTCGAGTGAAAGGTTGTAAACCCACCTGAAAGGCAGGTATTCAGCTAGTACATTAAATGTTTGTGCTGACATAAGACTGACATATAATGTACCTCAATAACTCATGCACTGCTAATCATCAATGCTTTTTCCCCCTACGCAGCTAAAGTTTACACTCAGCTAGTCTTCCCTATTCTGGCAATATTGAATGGTGGAACCCTGAAGAAATTAAGGCTTGGTGTGGAACTCAATCCATTTCAACCAGAATCCCCTGGTGCAGACCCTGCAATAAATCTATCTCAGTTAATAGTGGCGTTCTTACTGCCACAACTGAGTCACTGCACTGACCTCAGGGAGCTAAAAGTGGTGATGTCTGACAGATTCCGAATGTGGTCATCAAAAAATGTGAGATAAGCCATCGGACAGTGGTACACATAATTAATACAGTAAAATTTAACCAAACCACACACCTCGCTATTTTATATGTAGCAATAATTGTACCCAAGTATTTATATACCATATTCGCTCTAAAAATTCGTCACCCCTAGTGCAGCGAAAATTTTGTCTTTTGAGGCAATTAGAGCTGGAATGGAGAAGACCGTCGAAGGTGATGAATATTTAGAGTTTTCGGACAAAACATTAGAGCGCAGGCGAAACATTAGAGAGCTTTTGAGTATGGGCGTTCCTTGCTGAAATGGCCGCTTTCACGATGACCGTGCGAACAGCAGTGCGAGGCTACCGTCCAAACGAGAAGGATCTGGGGCGATTTGCGATCGCTGAACTCCATTGTCGCACCAAAAGGAAAATGAACGACGTACACAGCGTCAAGATGGCTTATAGACGAACGGAACAATGCCAGAAGGACAAAGACAACAGCGAGCGTTGTTGGCTTTGCTCCTAGGCTTTGTTCCTTGGCCGTCGCAACCATATTGCAGGCATTTCTGACGAATATTTAGAACACTTCCTGTTCATGACGAAAATTAGAGGCCAATGGCGGAAATTAGAGAGACAGGAAATTCGTCACCATTAGAGTACACCTGAGCATATTTTTTCCCTTGGCGAAAATTAGAATGACGAATTTTTAGAGCGGATACGGTAGAAGTGGACCTAACCTTAAGTCTTAAAGCCCAGTATAATGAGTAAACTGCTCAAATCAGTACACAAGAGTACAGTTTATTGATTTCAAGTGACACAAAACTTTGATACTTAACCTTAACTACTCTTAACCACCTTAATACTTAACCTTACCACAATCATAACAGAAAGGCTGGTTGGACGGGGCTAACTGACTTCATCATTAGTGTATACTAATGATGAAGTCAGCTAGATCTGTCTGACCTTGCGACCCATAGGTTGCCCTGTGGGTACGTGCCGTGCTGATGATCTACTGCTTTGTAGTCACATGATGGATGATAGTATAGTAGAGCCAAACTGCAGCTGCATTTGCCTTCCATTCTGAATTAATGCACAAACTGTTATTTCCTGCTCATTGTGCTCAGCAAGAAGGTGGTAGGCTGTTCTCATTATATGCATGTAATGGCAAAGAACTCTGAGTAACTGCTCCATTCTCTTTGTTTCTAACTTTTTCTGCCAGCATAGTGGCTTGAATACATGTGTTACCCCATCCTCTCTATACAGGTCTCACTTCTCCCACCAGCCATTAAAGATGATCTCGCAAAGTGCACCAAACTTCAAAAGCTGACAGTGAGAGGAACTGTTCAGTGGAATGTCCTTCCCCCAGTCACAGCTGCCTTCCTCCATGTGATGACTTGCATCAGGCCTTTGGAAGAAACGACATTAAAGTGGTGTGTCTTCGGTATGTCTGCATGGCTGCATATGTATGCATGCATGTGTATGTGCATCTGCAGCTCCATCGTGTCTTATCAGAGTCAAAACTCTCTGGAAAAGCATGCCATAAGAGTGTAAGCCATTCCAGTATACCAAAAAGCTAATAACCTCAACAGGTGCTAATTTTTGTGAATTTAGTAGAACAGCAAAAATCAATCAAAACATATCTATAACTTTTTGCACAGGCAAAAAATATTCACTTGTATAGAAAACTTGAAAGTTGCTAAAATTAGTACCCACCAAATCCTGGACTTTTTCAAATGCTAAATTACTAATAGTTCCATAGAGCCAAATTTGTCTGTTCACAAACTCCTAAAGCTTCTGTGCAATCAACATGAATTACATGTACAGGGCTATATACTTTTACGGGACGCCTCATGAGATAGTTTTGAGGGGATAGACAGGCAATTGTTTCATTGTGCCCAAGAAGATTGCCACACAATTTCTTTCTATTTTTGGAAAACATGTTTTCATGTATTTGTGGATGGCATATCTGAGATTCCATTCCTTAAACATTCAAAAGGGGAGCCATGACACAGCACTTGCATTCTTCCCTACAATCAGAGCTGCTGCTAATGCTATCCATTGTGCTGTTCCGCAGTACATTGGCTACCACAACACCAGAAAGGAGCAACATGGACAGCCTCTAGGTTCCTTCTTTGGGTATTCTTTAGCTAGCTATAGCAATAATGGTACTAGTACCTAACTATAAGCCTCATGTTGCCACCCGGTGCATCTTCGTCCTTCCATTGCAAGACAAAGTATACATGGGCATGGACATTCTCTCTCTTATGACACTTGCTGTTGTCCTTATAACTAGTTATCTTTTAACAAAATTCCATCTTCAGGGCTCGTTTGTGTCATTGTGGGTGCATGTGTTTAATTTCTTCCCTTCACGGTGTCCACATTGCTACACCAGCATGAAATCTTGGTACACTGGTATCTCATGAATTTGTGCATGCTATGCTGGAGTACAACAGATTGGGAGCTGCCCTACAAGATGCCAGCATCCAACTAGCTGGAGTCAAAACACTGGCACGCTGCCGTCGTGATAAGCCAGAGCAGAAAGCCCGCGTTTGGCAGGCTTCCCTGCTAGAAAATATATAATGCTGCTTCCATATTCATCCAACTAACATGCACTCGCTAACATAGGTTGAAATAGGCCATACATAGGTAGCTCCATATGGGCCCTGGCCTAAATGTCATATGTCCCACTGTATCACACCAAACGTAACTTCTTACTCTAAGTAAGTGCATTTTGAGAAGCTGAGAAGGCCTGGAGTAACACAACCAAATGTAACTGCTACATATAACTCAACCGCTCTGCTTTAATGCAGTACATTACTAACTCAAAAGAAATAAATTACACGAAAGGGCTGTTTCTTACATCTGCTCACATGTACACATAGAATATTTATACCCTTATAATTGTATCCTGTATAATTGTATAGAGGGAAGGGAGGTGCGGGGTGAAGAGGGAGAGATCGGTGTAGAAGAAGTGAGGAGGGCAGTGAGGAAGATGAAAAGTGGGAAAGCAGGTGGTGTATGTGGTATTCAGGTAGAGATGATGAAGGCTGGAGGTTACACAATGGTGCAGTGGTTGAAGGAGGTTTTGAATGTGGTTTGGAGAAGTGGAAAGACCCCTCAAGAGTGGAGGGAGGCTATAATCATACCTATTTACAAGAAGGGGTGTAGCACAGAGTGCGGTAACTACAGAGGAATAAGCTTATTAAGTGTGGTGGGGAAGATTTATGCTAGGATTGTCAGTGATAGATTGAAGGTATTAACAAATGCGCTAGTGATGGATGAACAGGGGGGATTTAGAGCTGGCAGAGGGTGTATCGATCAAGTTTTTGCTGTGAGGCAGGTGTTTGAGAAGGTGATCGAGAAGGACAAGGTGGTATATGCAGCTTTCGTAGATTTGGAGAAAGCCTATGATAGTGTAAGCAGAGAGAAGCTGTGGGTGGCTCTGAAAGATTATGGTGCGAGTGGAAAGTTGTTAGTAGCAGTTCAGAGTCTGTATGAAGATGGTTGGGCGAGAGTGAGAGTAGGAGGAAGGGAATCATCACGATTTCAGGTTAAGAGTGGAGTAAGGCAGGGCTGTCCCCTATCCCCGTGGCCTTTTAACATCTTTATTGACAGAATAGTGACAGAAGCAAGAAAGAAGTTCTATGGCAGTGTACAGTTATCTACAGGGCAGTTGGAGGTATTATTATTTGCAGATGACCTGGTGATGCTGGCGGAGACACTACAACACAATTTGCTGGAGCTGAATGAGAGATTGGATGAATGGGGAATGAAGGCGAACTGGCAGAAAAAGAGGGTTATGAGAGTTGGAAGAAAGCATGAGGTGTGTAATGTCAAAGTTAAGGGTGAGAGAGTGGAACGAGTAAAGGAGATGAAGTACTTGGGGACAATGATCAGTAGTGATGGGAGTATGGACAGTGAGGTGGAGCAGAGAATAGGAATGGCGTCGAGGATGGTGGGGGCAATTGGAAGCACAGTGCTGGGAAGGAAGGAATTGACAAAGGGGACAAAACTGAGGGTGGTGAATGCTACGGTGAATCCCACGCTGACTTACGGGTGTGAAGCATGGGCATTGCAGGCAAGACATAAGGGAAGAATACAGGCTACACAAATGAGAGTGTTAAGATGGATAGAGGGGGTATCAAGGTTAGAGAGAATAAGGAATGTGGATCTTAGGGGCAGATTGAGGCAGGAGAGAGTTTTGGATCTTGTAAATATACAGCAGCAGAAGTCGAAGCAAAGATTAGAGGAGATGAGCAGCAGTAGAGTGACGAAGATAGTGTATGATAGTGAGGTTTCAGGAAAGCACCCTCGAGGAAGACCTAGAATGAGGTGGACTAATAATTTTGCTTAACTTTATATATTATAAACTGAGTTATCATAAAGAATTATTTTCTAGGAACTCCTGTTGTATTAGGGCGACCTCCCACATGGGAGATAAACCCTCATGTGCATTGATTGGTTGATTGATTAATTGTATCCTCTAAATTTGCTGCAGATGGAATTGATGAAGCAGTGCTGATGTTTGCCGATTTCATGAAGGAAAGTCGACTGCGGAGAGTTGAGATGAGCTACTGTGTGGGCCTGTCACCCCTCCATATTGCAGCCATCTGCAGAAGTGTACAGAGCCTAAACACATTGGAAGAGCTCATAATCTCATCAGTCAGTATGGTAAGAATTTTCATGCAGATGGAGCTAAATTGTTTACTCAACATAACGTTTTATTATGACAGTTTGTGTTGCACCAAATAAATATTGTGACTGGATCCCTCTCACTATATGGACGCGGCGGAAAATGACAATATTCTATAATTCTTCTGCCATCATGCTTGTAGCTTCAAATAGTGCATTAAGCTTAATTGAACTGCATGGCAAATTCATTGCAGTGGGTCTCAACTAGCCTATGGAATGAGAGCTATAGATAATGTTCTGAACAGTCTGCAATGTGAATTATGTTAGGTTGTACACGCAATAGTATTTTACTGGTTGCCATTATACGTATCATCATCCAAACATGCACTAGCTAGGGTCCCACATGAAATTTGTCAGCTTATGTCAGTAGGCAGTATTATTGTTGTCATCTGCACTTCTCATTCTTCGTAGCTATACATTTGCTGAAAATGTGACTGGATGCCATTGTGCCTAGTCTGAAACTGTTGCTAATTTATAGCTAGTTTTCTCCTACATTTTTCTCCAACTGCATGCAGATGGGGCAGAAGGACTCCAAGGAGAAGACTGATGATGTGTCAGATCCTGAAATTCTTCAGTCAGTAGAAATGGCCGTCAGAAAGAATGAGTCTCTGAAGACAATCAGGATTGACTGCACCGAATTGAGCTGGACCAACATCGCTATTGCCATCCTTAAAGGAGTCATAACCAATGCATCCCTGAGAGAGGTGGAGCTGGTAGTACCAAGACACTTCCCAGCTATTCTCCCAGTGGTGGTGGAGGAAGTGAGGGAAGCAAAATCAATGCTCCGATTGGTTGTGAGAGCAGGATATAGTGAGTCACTACGTATATCACAGGCCACACTCCTTCTTCATAATTATAGTAGTTTCATAGCGTACATATGTGTATGTGTCTTGTGTCCTATATAGTACAAGTGAGAAGAAAGCAGTAACCAGTAGGTAAAAATTATCTAGATCACACACTGTGAACAGTAGCCATTTCCACTTTCAGATTATGGGAATTCAGTGTTATTTGAATGAGACTAGTTCAGGCTTTATCCTCTGCATTGAGCTATTAGGTTTCTCTTCCGTGATTGAATTTGTGATCAGAACTGCATGATCAATGTATATGGAGGGGGATCATACTGAAACACTCATCTATGGCCTCATTCTGTGTTACATGCAAACACCTGACATGCATCCCTCTTCCTTGCAGACTACTTTTTGTAACTCCATAGCTGCTGCAGACATCTATGTTTTGGTGAGTTATAATGATGGTAGCAGCCTTCCGCCATCCTTGTGCGCATCATATTATGCTGGTCACATGACCAACAAAAGTAGGGTGCATGCTTGTATGTATGTTCAGAGGTGACAGAGTATAGCGACACCAATACATCGCCTTACTTCACTGCATAAATGTTTCTCCCTGCAGCTTATCAAAATTATTTACATATCATGCCCATATGTATGCAACTTCATGGTAAGACAGCAGCTTTCTCCTATTCTACACATGTGCAGGAACTCCCAACCATCAAGCACCAAGTGTATGAATAATCTTTATATGCATTAACTCTAGCTTGGCATAGAAGTAGAAAGTGATGCTGTGTTTGCTACATCCGCATAACAAGAATACTAATACTACAGTGTGTAACATGCTATACATGCCATACAAATACAGGTTTCACAGTATTATAAGAATATGCATAAATGTTGCAGGAGAACAAACCTGCTTACTGTGCCAAATATATGTGACCAACTGGGTATGCACACCTACCGAACATCACACCTCAACTATGTACGTGTATAAAGGAACTCAACTGTGACTGCACCTACCAAAGTTCATCTAAAATAATCACAGCTAGCCAGTCACAAGCAGTGATAAGCTATAATACAAGTAAATTATATACTAACTAACACTGTGTATTCAAGATTGCACAGACTGCAGCTGTTACTCGCTGGTGCATGATGATCAACTGTGGTATATATGAGTACGTAGATATGAGAGGAGCTGAGCCGTATGTATGTACATATGCATGCATATGCGTACACCTGCAGGTCTGGTCATGCTCTACCTCTGTACTATAATAATTATAGACCATATGCATTATAATTGTACAAAAGCAGTCAATCATGCATGCATTAACTGTCAGTATGCTGCACTGATTGATGAGCTCTAAAAAGGGTAAAAGCATTAGCAGCCTGTGGTTTTTCAACTGCAACTTGTTACAGACATGCAGATCAATATGCTATGTCAGAGTTGCTACCTGTGCAACTGGGAACTGATGCCCCAGAGCTATATCAGCTGCTGGGTGGAGAAACATCAAAGCAGCCGGCAGAGAATGCCATGGTTGTTGTAACTTGTGCACGAGCCCAACAGCAGCATCAAGAGGAGGTAGCAAGACAGTACAAGGAGCTGGCATTGGGTGTGCAGCCAAACCCAGTGGAGGAGCAAGTAGAGCCTATTGAGAGTGAGTTTGCTGATGATCTCTTTGTGCCGGGGCGATCACGAGAGAGGGCCCCGCTGAAACGGAGGCAGTAACTGGTGATTCGTAGGGAGTTTGCATCAATCTGCACAGGTTCCCAAACACAAGCTGGAGCTATCAGCAACTCAACTGATGGAGCTGCAGATAGATGATGACACTTTAACGGCTGTGCGCCAAGCTGCTGATGGACATCCCTGCACAGCTGGTATTGGCTTCTTCAAACAAGATGGGCTGATACACAGGAGGTGGGTGCCACCAGGTCGTGATGAAAAAATGGGAGTAGCTGAGCAATTGGTTCTACCGAAGAGGTGCAGGAAGGCAGTGCTGGAGACAGCACAGGAAATTCCACTTGATGGGCACATGGGCAAAGCTAAGACCAGCGGGTCCCGAGGAGGTTCTACTGGCCTACTCTGTTTAAAGACATTGCTGAGTTCTGCTGAGGTTGTGAGCTTTGCCAGAAGTCCACTAAATGGGGTGTGCAGAAGGCACCTCTTGTCACATTACCCATTATTACCGAACCGTTCCAGAAGACTGCAATGGATATTGTGGGGCCGCTTCCACGGAGCAGATCTGGGACCGCTATATATGTGTTGGTGATTTGCGACTATGCAACCCGCTACTCGGAGGCTATCGCTTTATGTTGCATTGATGCCGAGCACGTTGCAGATAAGTTGATTAAGGTTTTCTCGAGGGTCGGAGTGCCGCAAGAGATACTCACCAACCAAGGGAGTAATTTCACACCCCAGTTGCTGACTGAGCTGTAGCAACTCTTCCAAAGTAAAATCAATTCAAAGTAATGCCTTTTCTGAGACGTCCTAATTTCCAGAAACCGTTCATACTGCAAACTGATGCCTCTGATTATGGGGTAGATGCTGTTCTGAGCCAGGAAGGCGAGAGAATGGAGATGATCACCCAGTTGCTTATTTTAGCAGAAAGCTGCTACCCAGAGAACGGCGATACTCAACAATTGAAATGGAGTGCTTAGTTATCAAGCTGACCATCCATGCTTTCCGTGTTTACCTGTTAGGTAGACAGTCTATAATCCAGACTGATCACCGGGCCCTTGCATGAGTGGCTTGACCAATTGAAGGAGAATAACTCGCAACTGACTCACTGGAGTTTAGCCCTTCAACCGTATGACTTCATTGTCCGGCACTGTGCTGGTGGCAAGAACGGCAATGCTGATGCCCTGTCCAGGCTAGATCTAGAGATGAACAAGTTTGCCTCAAGAGAAGGAGAGGGGTGTGATGGACACATATGACTGTACTTTCCTATAACGTGACCATTATATACCTGCATGTTTTTGTGATCAGCTGCACGTGTATGTCCCTTACTTACACCAGCATGTATATGTGTATGTTGAATGTGGTTTGTATATATCTATAATGTATAGTTCTGGATTATGGTGACCTGTTGTACACTTGATTTATGCATGGGATGTAACTGCTGCAGCTGTACTTTGATTTGGTTACTGTGGTTGTTGAAGACTAGTGTTGGCCTGGCAGTGAGTTGTACATCTTGTTGTTTGGCCGCAGTGTTGTATATTATATTGCTTGAGTTCAGTGTTGCCGAACATCCCTCCATACGTGTGGCGGAGTCTGACATTTGAACGATCTATCACAATTATTAGAAACTATTGTAACAATAAGAGGTCTATTAATAAGCAAATAATACTATGAACATAACACTAGTTGTAAATAGCTACTCAGTTTGTTGTGCAGACATGAGAGGAGACTGGAGTCCTGTGGAGTGGAGAGACATGTTGTGGGTAAGGACATGAAATGGGAGGACACATGACAAATGGATCAATGTGTGCACCCACTACCTCTGTCTGGGTCATGTGACCAGCACAGGGACAAGAGGAGGTTGGGACACTGCTCAACTCACCAGGGTCAGGAGGGGCGTGTCTTCGGAGGTTACAAGTAGTTGTGGATGCCAAACCTATCCCCTGCATGCAAATAGTAACAAGTGACTAATATTCACAGTAGACACATGTGACATGTCACCTGATATCCTATATAGAACCACATCATTCTTGCCCTAAATCAGTCCCTCCTGATCACTTGCTTGCCCACTACCACACATTCATCACTAGCCTCATTCCTGTGCACTGTCATTGTGTGGGGGCGGGAAGAACAGCCTGGTACGTACCTGCTGTGTGTACATGTGCAGAGGCTCTACTGTTTTCTGTGGGATTGTGAATGCCACACAGTGCAAGCAGTATGCACATACCAGACCTTCCTTCACATGTGCACAAAAGGGTATGAGGCCAATCCACACTACTACCCACTGACGCCGCTGGGTGGATGTTGTGAGGGAAATCCCCTTTTTAGTGAGAGGGACAGGTCCCTCCCCCAGTACAGCTCTTGCTCACAAGCCCTCACTGTGACACACTTGTACCAACAAACCACCACACACCACTCAGACACAACTTGGGACATGAGACACACAACATGTGGGGGAGTGCACAGTATCGTGTGATGTCATGTGATGTCATGTGATGTTTACTCACTCCCTGCTCTCACAACCAGTCGTAGTTTTTGGTTTGTTCGTCTTGTTTCATCAACCACCTCCTGGGGAGGAGGATGATCATCTGGTGTGTGCAGCTCCACCTCCATCAATGTTGTGTTATGTACTGCTCCTTCAATGATAGCTGTGGCTACGTTGGTCCACTTCAAATATCCCCCCTCAATCTTGATCCTCTTTACTGACCTGTTCACCTTGACAGCTGTCTGAACTGCCTTCAGCATGTCAGGGTCTGACACATCCTCCCCCGTCATCTCCTGCATGTGGTTAAGGAGACCTTGCTATGTGACAACTAACACTGCAGCAGTCTCAGACATGACACAAAGACACAGTCATGCATGAAATGGAGCTATGGAGGACATGAGGTATAGGGGAGGTGTACAGGTAAGGACAATGGACACACATTGATATAAGCAAGGCTAGCTAATAGGCTGGGGACAGAAGAGTTAAACTACAGGTCTTGTATGGCTTCATCAGTTGAACCTATAGTGCGAACACCATTCACAGTAGTAGAAACAAGTACTCTGGACAATACATGGAATACTAGTGTAATGTTGAGTTCTCTCAACAAACTACAAAGAATACAAAACTGTAGACAAATGAGAACTGCAAACTGCAAAGAGGAACTGCAAGAACAAGACAGATATACAACATCATGGGGGCTCTCCCGAGTGAGAGGAAGGGGCAATCATTTGTTATGGGTGGTTAAGTGAATGGAGATGGTTTCAAAGTGTGTGTAGTTTACAGATTACTGATGGAAGAAACAAGTTCACATGGTGTTATGAGACAACACACTCAGAACTGACTTGTGGATGTGGTGTCACTACCATCCCTTATAGTACACATAAAGAAGTCGATTTTCCCAACATGACTCACCTTATAGTCTAACTTGACTACCACCTCTTTAAGGCTGCTGTTCCCCTTTAGGCCACTGAGAATAGCTGCGATCTGCACTGGGGATAGGCTACGGCACTTAGTCAACTCAAGTTTCCGCATGTTCTCGTTCTTTAAGCAATTGGCAAACATGTTGACCTCCTCATCAACACCATCTGCAGGGGGAGGGAGACAAGTGGTCATGGAGGGAAGCACAAGGTACAGAGCTGAACTACACACACTGTAAGCTGTGGGCAACACACCACACTTTGCCACATTCAAACACCGATGCACACACACACGCACGCACGCACTCATGCACACACACACACACACACACACACACACACACACACACACACACACACACACACATGCACGCACACACACACATGCACGCACACACACACATGCGAATGCCCACACATGCAATATGTACCATAGTCACAATTGTTCATTGACAATTCCAGCAAGGACGCAATGGCACTCACTGCCCTTAGCAGGGCAGCAGTGACAGAAGAGGGAAGGCCACTACCATACGGTCCCTTCACTGTCAGTTTCTCCAGTGTGATGCACTTTGAGAGAGCAGCTTCAATAGCTGATGGGAGGGTACCAACCTGTAAAGAAGATGGGGTCACATGTATATCATGTGACACAAAGTATCCTAACAGATCAGAGTGTGAAATAAATGTCCGCTGTAGCGTAGGTGTGTGTGCATTTCCCACACAAACACTCCTCCAGTGAGACACTGCATGCACAGAAGTGACATGTCTAAACCACAATATGCAAATCTGTGTCAAACAGCTCCAACATCACTCCCTGAGTTGAGTGCAGTGAGGCAGTCCCTTACACAACTGCCTTTGTTGGGGTACATGCAGAGCCTCTCAGCCTTACTACATGTGCAGATGTACAGTAGGAGTTTATACTGTTGATGTATTGGATACAAAATGACATGTCTCACCTTGTCTGACTTGGGCAACCTCAACTCCAAGCCCAAGTCCTTGAGTTGAGTGCAGTGAGGCAGTTCCTTCAATACCTGCTCTGCTTGAGGAGCCAGCATTCCAACACACAAGGACTTTAGTGATCCTGTCCTCATTACAGCACAGACGGGTAGGACCACAGCAGGGTCAGCTGCAGAGGATGAGGCAACACTTTGATGGTGACTCAGTAGTTAGGAGTTAGCTTAGGTGGTAGGAGTATTTGATAGGGGATTTCCCATTCACTAAGGAACACACAGCTATGATGCAACCTTTCTTAGTGGTGAGTGAGCAACAGATAAATGGCATTAGTGGATGAGCATAGTGCTTGCTCATTGTCATAGACAGCCTGTCAGCAATGTGAGGATTGAGGAGGGAGCGAGAAGCACAGAAATCATTCTAGCGTGCCAACATCACAAGTACAACAAAATATTCTCAGTTTATACAAAGAACAAATAACCAATGAAACAAGCCAATAAAAATTGAGAGTATGTATATTGCACAATACATTTGAGAGTATTGTGCAATATATAGCTGCTATTGCCTACACTTGACATGAGCCACCATTACAATACACTAGTGAAAGAGATAGGGGTCATAACTTTAGGTATGGTTTTAACACCCTAGTGTTGTGTCACAGGTGTGAGTTTAGCCATCGTTGCTGGCAAAGATTGATGTCACACAAACACACTTAGCTTGGTCATGTGTTGTTATGCATGCAAGGGGGTATGACAAGATCTTATGACACTGGACAACTATTGGCTAACCACTCAGGGGGCACCATTAGGAATAGGCCCACAGAATATCAGCAAATCTCCAAAACTCACTCAGCTGTCATATCTTCCTTTAAACAAGAGAGTTAGCAAGAGACAGATGAGGTAACAAGGAAACATGCTTGGGGGCATGACTTACAACAGCCTATCAATGAATAAAAACAATGACAATGTATTAAGGATACTCACCCCTCCGGTGTGGAATCACATCCACCAGTTCCACATCACATCTCCTTGCCATTCCCTCCATGGCTGCTTTGAAAAGGGACTCACCACAATTTCTAACAGTCATCTCCCTAAGACTGGGGTGGTGTTCCACTGATGATGCAATGAGGTGGACATCTGAAGCAGTGAGTGACTGTAAGGAATACAATAGAATGGCATGACATGTTGAATACTCCAAACACTGCAACTGATTGTCCACAGCAGTTCATGCAGCTCAAACTCAGTCACTCACTCCTTTAACCTGCAAAGACAACCTCTCCAGTCTGAGTGCCCTCAAATTCTGCAACCCCTTCATCAAGGTCATCCAATACTGAAGGGACAGGGTGACCGTCTTCAGTTCCAAAGAGGTCAACCTCTCACAGGTCACAAGGGACTCCGCCAAGGGGTCAAGTGGAGGAAAATCTGAAATGTGCCATGAAAACAAACTGAGAGAATTACATCAACACACATCAGAAAGACACGTGCACGAGTGAAGAACCAGGGTGTGGTTAATTGAATTTCCAAAGGTCAATATCATTAAAAACAAGAGCAAACTACAAGGCATGATCAGATGTGATTTAAAGTTGTCACGGAAATCTTCCCCAGGAAGATCCAATAGGCACTGCTCACTACTACATTTGTTGCGCTCCTTGCACCACTGATCAAACACACAAACTGCCCAAGTAGTACACCTCGTCATATTGCACGAGGCCATGGAAAGTGTGCAGTAACTAGTGGAACGGTGTCCATTGATACCCACTGTGCATGGTGTGACACATGCTACTCACAACACAGTTCCTCAACCCCTTGTAGTGTCACTTCCTCCAGTGAGTCCTTGTGGGGTGTTAGCACATCCTACACAAACAAACAATGAAGTAAAGGGGCACTCACATGCACACATTGATCAAGGAGTAGAACTGTGCATATATTGCAGTCTAATATACATAACTGACACACGTCTACTACTGGTACACCTGCATCAAGTAGCAACAGACTCCACCCATTTTCCATACGTACCTTCACTAGGTCAATTGCATCCACAATGTATGCACCCCTGGTGGCGTTTGTGAGTTTTCCAAATGTGAAACACTTGAGTTGCATTTGCTTTAGTAGAAATTGTCTGACAGTTGCCAGATCTGCAGCTTGAGAAGCAAGAGTATAAAAAGTTCACAGAAAGCTCCACACAATTTGGCAAGATGCATGTGTATACAGATTGGAAAACATCCATGTGTATTGGGACCATGAACACATGCTTGTTGACCATATATACATCATAAACAGTGTCTACACTTCAGTCCCCATTTAAAATCTAAATTCAAAGCCGTTGACATTGCAAACTGGAGATTCCTCAGTAAAACTGAGAGATTCGGTGTGTACTGTGTGTGTAAGCAATTATTTTGACAACCATCCTTGTAATGGACCTCAGTGCATGGTTCAGTATTAATCAAAGCATGAACAAAAAACAATGCATTATTGGAGAATAAGTAAGAATAAGATTATTCCAACTATAAATTGCCGCTAATTCCCAAACATAACACTTAGCAGTTGTAAATGGTTTCAACTGCCCTGGAGATAACTTACCATAATTAACATTCATATCTGGTAGTTCCACTCTAGTTATTGTGGAGACATCTCCCAGTTGAGAGATAAAGTGAATGATAGCTGATGAGGGGACATATGTATCAAAAGTATCATCCAGTAATACTCTGATTCCAGCCCCTTCCACCTGCTTGCAGTGCTGAGTCACACACCACGCTATGCCAAAACCCCTGAGGCAGTACGCATCAATCTCCACTACTGGTCCACATGAGGACAGGATGGACTGAGCCAGCCGTTCATTGCCACTCTCAGCCACGACTTCGCACAGTGCAGGAAATGGGGTGCCTTCCTTAATGCTGGGCTTCAATGCTGTGTTGAGGCTATCCAGTAGCATCCTCTGCATGCCTGGGGTGTTGAGGCCACTCAGTCCGCTGTACAACAGGAACATAGTCCTGTTTCTATCATCTGCTAAAACAAAGCGCCCCTCCTTGTTGTACCTCAAATTGAGGCGTCTTCTCCAGAAAGTGACCTGCTCCTCTGGTTTTCTCTTGGCCACAGCAAGAGCCGCCATGAACTCCTGCAGGGTCAGGTGCAGGAAGTGCCATGTGCGAGAGATGATCCCAAATCGACTGCGGGCTGGTATGCAATTGAACAAGCCATGGAAGGCACTGTCCACTTCGAAGTCGAGGTCAGAGAAAATGATGGTGTCCTTTTCGATCCCTTCTAGTGCCATTTGGATCAGTCTGTTGAAGCTGGGAAACAGTTGTATCACATCTTGAACACTACCAGCACGTTCCTTCCGGCCCGCACGCTCCAAGTTGTGGTTGATGGTGTGGACGATGACACACTCAAACAACTCATGAAATGTCAGGAGCTCTGAAGAGTCACCACCAAGGGATGTTACATAGCAGATCATTAGCAGCGGTAGTGGTGTAAAGCAGAGGTTTTTGATGTGAGGGTGAAGGGAGAGGGTGGACAGGAGCTTCTCTCCTGCTGATGGGTTGGAGGAGGCAAAGTACTCTCTTATGAATTCAAACACTTCTTCTAACCCAAACCCACTGATCTCCACCCTCCTGTCCACAGTGTGGTAGAGGCTCTCTGCAGAGATAGGGCGAGTTGTCACCATGAAGGATGACTGAGGGGCAAGATGGCCAGTAATAATGTCACGAACTGGTGACTTCTTGCGCATTTCTTCAGACAGCTCATCAAATCCATCAAAGATGAACAGGACCTCTTGTCCTTGGCGCGCGGCAACAAAGTCAGTGACTTCTCGAACAATGTCTGCATCCCTGACTGATGTGAAGATGAGATCTTCCAGGCTCAGCTTCTGGTCCTTGGGAAGGCTCCTCAGGATGACTTGGATGACTACTTCATAGTCCTGAGCAAAAAGGCCAACCGACCAATCGTGGCACATTTGCTGGACCAGAGTGCTCTTGCCACTACCTGGTACGCCTTCAATGAGTACCCGCTTTCTGGAGATACCAGTAGGAGGAGAGAAGGAGAGGACGTGTTCATAATCGAGTGGCACCTTTTCGTGAGGCACCTGTCCAACACCTCCCCTAGCCAGGTGCACAGATACTGCCTCATCAGCCCTCCCTGCTTCCGGTCGTCGCTGTTTTGACTGAACCAAGTTCAACTTCACATACGGCATGGTGGAAGAGGCCAGCAGAGGGTTGTCTTGAATACACTTCTTGGAGAAGTACCAGCCCAACTTGGTACGGAGGGACTGCAGCACAGAGAGGTACAAAGACATGTCGAACAAACACAACCATGATGAATCACAACACATGTAAGTACAGCCACATGTGCACGAATATAGGACAAGTATTTTGAGTAAAAATAAACTGGTGGGGCTACTGCCCCAACTCGAAATACTTGCTCCCTTCGGTTGCTGCTCTGTCACTCATGATAGGTAAACATGACATTGTGTCATACACCTCAGTGACCTCAGCACACACACTCACCACAGTCAAAAGACATACATCACACACACACACACACACACACACACACACACACACACAAGCCCACACATAGCTACAAGCACAGAGAAATCTCCAGCACAGACAGACACACAACTGCTTACAGCACATGTTTTTACAGAAACATATATATGTACCAAGGAACCCACAGTTGCCAGAGGAGCTAGAGTTCTATGATGGCAAAAGCTACATGCGTAGTTTACTATAGCGCAGTACACGTGGGCCAGGTTCTGAAGAGCATTTAGAAGGACAACTGTGCGTGCTAAGCTTTTCAACGCTACAGACAGTTGAAAATATTAGCATGTACATTTCGAAACTCTCACCAGTTTCTACGTTACTCCTGTCATGTGTTTCAGGCGGCGGATTGCAGTCGTCTGAGGAGGGTGTGGCCATTATCAAAGAAGATGTGGGGTGAAGTCAATGATCTGTTGGGCGTTGTCTCGAAACTGTCTCTGTGCCCGTCGACAAGAATTACTGTAGCAGTCTGTTCCACAATTAGCGGTGGAAGAGGACGTACAAAGATCACTAAGACAACATTTTGGAAGCCGGTTTTGAAAGTCCATTGGTCACGCACACGATCCGCTTCTGGCCGAATAATATGGCGTACAATATAAATTCCCTATACTCAATACTTCTCCCAATATATTCAATATAAATGTAAGCATTGGCGTACAACCATAGGTTCATGTATTATATATAATATTCGTAACATGAAGCCATACGACAAAATCTCAATTTGAAAGCAATAATAAGAGAATAAGAGAAAAGGCTTGGTTCTCCAATTATACCAGCTTAATCACAACAGGGTTTGAACTTTGCCAACGTTTCAACCAGATGCTCTCTTCTTCAGAACTTTTGCTCTGCATGAAGAGCATCATGTCGAAATGTCAGCATGGTTAAAAAAAACCTGTTGTGATCAAGCTGGTAATTGGAGAACTAACCCCTTTCTCATGCCTACGCCAGTTGAGAAGCCCTCACTGTACACGGTGGACATCTCCAAAAATACTGCATGACACACTAAGAAATAGCTACATGCACATTGACAACTGGCTTGTGGGTGCAGAGCCTAAAAAGCAATCAAATGACTCTTACCCACCTTCTTCAGGACATGCATGAACATGTATACACAACACTCAGGCTCACCTCTTTCTTATCTGCACTGGTTGAGGTAGTTAGATTTGCATCACTTGGTCCTCCATCAACTACAAAACAAAAGGATCGAGTTGAGACAAGTGATGGACTATAGAAGCATTGCATCAAAAGTATGAACAGCAGTCAGTTCACTGTCAAGTGGGACGTACAAAGGTCACATGAAGTGACTCCAACTTGGAGCTTTGTAAGACACTCAGCCAATGCATGCATAAGTGTGCTGGGACACCTTATGGTTGTTCAAAAGGAGTGAGTTTTCAGTAGCACATTCAGCAATGAGTATACACAGTAATGTAATGGCCTCGTCCCAAGACCCTTTTGCTAGGGAGAGGAAGGGGCAGATCCTTCCTCCACACGCACATACTCAGGAATGGTCTAAAACAAGACTACACCGCATCTGGTCCATTGACTGTTTGGGTGCACTTCACACAGCAATCAGTATGTGGTCTATCCAGTTGCCTAGCAACTGCTTTGCAGGAAGATTGGATTGGCTTGCATAATTACTGTAACAACAGAAGCAGAATTCAGTTCTGTAGCTGGAAACGCTTCAGACTGCCCCCCGGGACAGTCGTACGGTGTCTTGCATAGTGAAAGACATTAGAGGAAATTTTCCTGTTATAGAAAACTACCCTGTCGGTAAACCATATATACGCTGTCCCAACTGTCCTGGATGGCTAATGAAAAGTTTTGTAACTTTACGGAGCCCTAACTTGCGTGTGAGTCACCAGCTACCATGTATGTGTGAAAGTCTCTTCGTCCAGGTTAGTTAGTAGACCCCTGCTGTGTGTGCTTCTGTGTACTTGTTCTGTGTACTTGTACTGTGCCCTGTGTGTGTACATGTGTGTGGGGGGAGGTTGAGAAGTGTGGATGGATGTCTGTGCATCTGCGTAGCATGGTATACCGTACTGTGATAAGTTACTAGTTTGCATAATTATGCAAGCAATCGCTTCTCCATGTATTAGCTCACTGTGCTAAGGTCGAGTGTGCCTACCCTGAGCTATGGCAGGGCCTTGTACTGCATATTCATGCCCCTGGTATGACCCGTACGTTCGTAGCCAAGGACCCATACGGTGGATTGGGCTTATTTGTCGGACCGCTTTCACAATTGAGTTGTTGCAAGTGATCTCAATGTTTCTTGAGGATTGCCAGCACACTTGAGCCATTTCTAGCATCCCTGCTGTTGAATGTGACAAATCGTGCACAGAACAATGCCAATTGCATGGACATGGCTGCCAATTGCACTCCCATTGCAGAAGCAGTCAACCTATCAGTCTTGCAGTCCTGAAGTAATCAATGATGACTCACTTCCAGCTTCTAAGGAATCACTTCCACAGCAGCTCTTGCTCAGTACTCCAGATTAGGCTCAATCTGCCTCGTAGTCAGCATCAGCGAACACTCATACACCGGCGTTGTAAAATGCTTGCAAAGCCTACCTAGATGCTGGGGAACGGCGGGGAATGGTTCATTTTCTGAAAGTCCTTGTCCAACTGTGTGCTCAGAAGCAAAGAAACAAGTGATGCAACATGTTTCTCGAAATATATCTGCTCCTAGCTGATATAGGTGAAATACACAGTAAAGAGCAACCGTGCCAGCCAATTTTTGGACGCATGTGACCTTGACTGACCCCCCTGGCACCACTACATGTCTACACAACCTGGCTACAATCACCACCATATATAGTGATATAAACATTGTAGCACATACCATCACCACATCATAGATTCTCTGAAGACCACATAGCTACACACACTAAGGGACACACATGTACATGCATACGGGTGTACACACAGGAATGTAACCACACCCAGGCCAACATGGACACACGCACATACACACACACACACACACACACACACACACACACACACACATCCACACTCCACAACCACCATGCACCCCCCACACACACAGGGCACAGTACACACAAGAACAAGTGCTTGTAGCACAGCACGAAGGTATCTACTAACATACATAGCACGAAGAGACTTTCACACATACATGGTAGCTGGTAACTCGCACAAGTTAGGGCTTCGTAGAGTTGCAAAACTTTTCATTATCCACGCAGGACAGTCAGGACAGCGTATCATTTACCGACGGGCTAGTCTTCCATCACAAGAAACTTCCTCTAATGTCTTTCGCTATACAACACGTCGTATAACTTCCCAGGGGGAAGTCTGAAGCATTTCCAGCTGCAGAGAGACTAAATTGCTTTGTGTAAGGATGCCTCTCTTCACAAAACAAGATGGCAAACTATGGATTATGATGTCAGAATTAAGCATTTGCATGTAATTACAGGAGTCCAGTAGTCCAGTCTAAGAGTCCAGTCCAGTGAATGTAGACACCCAACAACAGAAGCTGAACTTACATTTTTCACATTTGAAAATCTCTGCTCTTTTCTCCAGCTCATCCGCCCACACTTGGTGATTGGTATCTCGCAACATCTTCTGGAAGGTGATAAAGTCCTTGTCTTGCTTTCCTTTCAGTATTTCTATCAGTTTACCCATCTGTTTGGAGTTGACCTGCTGTTCTTTCACTTGCTGTTCTTCCATTGCACTCATAAACCCACCAGCCGCCTTCTGTAACTTATCACTCAGTCCTGTGCTCATTAATACCTTCAGTTTGAGGTCACCTTGCAGGGACACCAGTGCAGCAATGTTCCATGGACTAATTGGACAATCTGTTGAGAATACAAGGGAACAACAGGAGAGCAAGAGTACCACAGTCAGCTCCCTCAACACTACATGCACTCTAAACATATAACTGTGATTGAAATACACACTTATATACGGACACACACACACACGCACATAGCTAAATACGGGTGCAGGCATACACACACACACACACCTGCAGTATTGCACAGTGGTGCTGGGTTCAGTGAAGCAGCAGGTACTGGTGTGGTCTGTGAGAGAAGCCAGACAAAAGGCAGTTAATGCAGTTGACCATAGCATGGTAGTGGCTACATATATCACGTGACTGAATACGTACGTACCTAAGAATTAAGTAGGAATGTATAATGGCCATCTAGTGCAACCCATTTTAATTAATACTCCAGCATACTTTCTTCATTCTACATCAAACAGTTGACAGAGCACTGTATAAATTGTGTGTTAGGTGACCATAGTGTGCTCACCTCTCTGGTGCCACTGACGCGTGTCCCTTGTCGCTGTATCTCCAACCGCTCGGCACTGGGGCTCCAGCCCGTCCCGTCTACTTCCTCCTCCTCCACACCAAATAGCTCACGCAGCTTCTCTCCAAAGTAGCGATAGTCCATGTGCTCGGAACGTGCGAGGATGGAGAGAGTGCGATTGACGGCTGACGGGTTCTTGTCAAGATACTCAAGGAGCCTGCGATTCCTGTCCACCACGGTCAATCGCGAATGGCAGAGCAGTGCAAACTGAAGGTCGGTGAAGACATTACCCATGTGTAGTATAGGCAAGAGTGCGTCTAGCGGAAAGCTAGCTGCAAACTCCTGCCTCAAATCGGCTCTTTCTCTGCGGCGACCCTTTCTTTCAAGGTTGGCAGCCATTTGAGTGAGCTAGTGACGTGACCTGAAGGTGAATCCCCATTGTGGCCTCTAGCCGGATTTCTCCGTATACGTAACTCGACGTTATTTATTTCGTGAGCAATGATGTTCGTAGCAGACTATTCAACAAAATGAATGCAGGACGCTACGTCATTAGTACGCAGCTGACGAAGGCCTTCGTGGCCGAAAGGTCCTGCAATTAGTTGTTGATCAAAATTGCCCATGACCTAATTGAACAACATAGCTAACCATTAACATGTCATCAATGTCAAGAGAATGATAGGGAGAGCTGATACTGCAATTACTCCCAAGAGATGTGAAATATTGACCAACCATGCCTTGAGAGTGCCAAGGGAGGACAGTAACTTCTTTCTAGCTAGATCAAGACTGTCAGATTAATGTACCTATTAATTCAAAATCATGCAGATGCTACAGTAACTTTGTCAGGCAAGTGCATAATTATAAGCTGCTGAGTTCCACATGCAGATGATGTCCTCTGAATGGGGTCTAAAATCGCTTATACACTTGCTGGGAGTAGCGATCTATAGTGTATTCAGCATATTGGCCAAGCCATAATTATTGTCTTTTGCAAGACACCAAATCGATGGCATGAATAGAAGACAGCTGGGTAAAGAAACTCCTCCATCCACTAAGTTCAGCAGCCATTGTTCTCTTACGTAACTAAGCTATACCACATATATATATACACACCAAACTTCAATATCTGGAGTGGTTAAATGGTCGCCGTCTCAAGTGGTCAAACGTCTACACCATCTCATGTGGTGAGGTTGCCACACGTCGCGTTCGACATGTCACATGCTAATGCGTTGATGGTCACTGGTGTGCACTTTGTTATGATTATATCGATGAATCATAATTATAACAGTCATAATGATGTAATTATACATGTGGAGCTGTTGCATCAATCACCATGAGTATTGGAGCTAAATTATATTATAAGATTTTACAACCCAAAATGAACACGTTTGGTACAATAGATATATATATATATATAAGCTGAAGTATAGGTACAGCAAAATTGTGCAAAACATATATTGTACTATAATAGCCCTAACCATTACAGTGTAAACAATGAGCTAGCTACAGGTATAAGTTACAAGGTAGAAGGGGTATGCTTTCCTATTATCATAAACAATGTACACACGAGTATCTTTAGTAATACCAGTGACAGAGTCATATCGGACCACACTGAACTGCACAGAACTGGAGGTGGCAGACTGGGACGAGGGCTTGGGAGGTGGCATGATTAGGGTACGATCTGAAGGGCACTCATGCGTCTCACCAATGTTCACTCGGGCTAGGAACATTTGTCGAGAATCCAAGCTGCCAGTGCCTACAGAGTATGCATAGCTGTGTGAGTAACGTGCACTGGCAGCAAAGTAGCATCCCCTACCCCACATCCCCTTGGAACAGAATCTCATATCAAAGCCTTCCTCCCCTTTGTAGATGAGCTGTGGATCATTTCCTCCAGTACCGTGAAATAGCTCTTTCTCCACCAACACTCCACCATTCTTCTCCTTTATCTCATCACAGTGCTGAGAGTACTTGTTCCAGAGCCATTTGTTCTGAACACGCTCTAGTTTCATGATCTTAACAGTTGGCATGGTCTTTTGCATAAGAAGGAGGACCCTGTTGAATTCAGTGCTGCCAGGTGGAACATCTTTCAGTGAGAACATTTCCACATTTCCTTCCCATTCACGAGGGGCATTGAATGACTTTTGCTGCTTTGAATGTTCCATCGGCATTGCATTAGTCGCAGTTGATTGCTCCACTATCTTGGCTCGCAATTGTGCTTTTCTCAAAGATTTACCATTCAAGCACTGAACTACTTCTGCTGCTACTCTTTGGTTGGGGCAGTTGACGTATGCATAGTTGAACTTTTGATCTTCTACTTCACGCACTTTTACAGAAACCTCCAAATTTCGTGACAGAAGTTTTAGGATGTCATCTTCTGTTACCAACTTTGGGATATAAGTTACCTTAACCGATACAGAAGAAGCTGTAGCTGACACCGGTCGAACGGCTGCATGCTGTGGAGGAAGCAACGGAACAGGCTGAGCAATGCTTGCAGCTGCACTTGGTTGTGCACTGCCAACCAACTTCACCGATAGTGGAAGATCATGGATGACTGTACCATGCAGCCTGGCAACTACCTTCTCTGCTGATGACAGGCCTGCACAGTTGATGTGGGCCCAGTTTGGCTTGGTGCCTTCAGTTTGGTGAAATACAACATTCGCTGTTGGATCAATTTCGTGGACCATAGACTCCAGTCTTTCACTTGAGTATGAGTAGTGACAGTTGGAAAGCTTCGCTGTTACAACAGCAAGTGGACCACTCCTCGACTGTGAACGTAGTGGTGGCTGCTTTACTTTACTTTCCCAGTGCTCTACAACAATCGTGAAGGAGCCTACCTTGGAGCCGTTCAATACAGCTACAGCACACTCAGCTGAAGCTGAATCATCAAAAAACAGCTTTCCATGTCGCTTCCCTGGTGTGTTTATTATAGTAGATGCCACCCTATCAGGCCAAATATTGTGCTCCTCAAAATGTTGCAAAAGTGAGCGGCGTGTGATGGAATCTGGCAGGTTGTGACCCACATACACTGGGACCGGGGGGGCTGGGTGGTGATGGTGCCCTTTGCGTAAGGACTTACTCAGTATCATAGTTTCTGTAAAAAGAATAAGTATTAGAGCAAACTTTGATTTCAAACAAAGCATTATTTGAAGCCACTAATCATAAGCATAATATAAGAGTAATACATTTAACAAATCATTAGATATAGATATGGGGAATTCAGTACACTGTAGCTGATATGCCGTTAATGAGGAAAATCAGTGTAGGGAGGAATCCAACGGATGGAATTTGTGTGGAGACTGGTAGTGAAAGAAAGACATAATCAGGGTCACTACCATACTAACTAACTAAGAACGGGGAGTATGGTAAATCTTAAGTGAATAAATGAGAAAGTACAGTAGAGACAAAAGCATTCAAGGATGTTGATTTCCTGGCAGTGGGGAGGGGGAGGGGGAGGGGGAGGGGGGTCCACAGTCTAGGGCCATAGAAGTCAAAAGCTCTCTGCCCAAGCCCCGAAGAGGCTCTGGGGAGGTGGAGGGCGTTAGTGGTGGCTGACCTTGTGCTATGGTACTAGAAGCTCGGACAAGGAGGGGAGCCAAGTATTCAGGGTCAAGGTTGTGCAAACACTTAAACACTTGGGTAGCAGCATGCAGTTGTCGCCTCAGGTAGACGGGTAAGGCCAGCCAAGCTGTTTTCTGACCCAGGTGGCAGAAGTAGATTTGCGCTCCATAAGGAAGGAAAAGGCATTACGGTTCAGCGTGCAAGTGAGAAATTCACCATAGAGTCAGCATCTTGTGTACCAGAGTACAACTAGATCGCCAGCGTATTTCGGAAGTTACAGTGTTATGAAATTGAAGTTACCCAAGGTGACCTTACATAGCTACCTAAAAGTTGGCAATGTGCGATTAGTTGAAACGTTAGAACATGTATCGACTTATGAGAGCGTGCACAAGACGTGTTGCACAATCATAGGGTACTATCATACTTGGATAGGCAACTCTGAGACAAAAATGTCACGGATAGCTACTAAATGTGATATAATACATACTTGAAAGGAAAACACATTACACATAGGCATGTATAAAGGGGATACAAGTTGCACTACATTTCAAGTTCAAGGATGAGTCAGAGTATAAGCTATAGGTTGCAAAATAGGGTGGATAAGATTAGCTGATTGTCACTGGTTCGCTACGATGCCGACACCCTGCCCTCTCTTGAGATCACATCAACTGGCACTTCAAAGGGGCGGATGGGGTAATAGCTAGCTACTAATTAGTGCGTCGGCAGGGGATCACGCGGACTACTCTTCGGAGAAACTAGCAACAATTCGATCGTCGAGCCTTGGAAGTGTGCATATGCACGCGCATGAAGTACAGGTATAACTCACCACTTTGGACTTCGAGTTCACACTGCGGAGAACGTTCTAGAAAGGAGTGGGCGGTTACCTTCTGCAGAACTACAGTCTGGCTCGCTAGACCGTCCCTTACCCGGGCGCTTATATGCTGGAACGCGTGCATGTGCGTTTATATTGCAAGCGACTTCGTAAGACATGCATCCGCTCAGGAAGGTCGGCAGAACCATGCAGTCCTTATTAGACTCATGAGACCCCCCCAACACTGTAGGCACAATGTCATGACTCTATATTTGATAGAGCTAGTAACTATACGTACCTATCTATAATACCTATCTGTTGTGCTTCACGAAGTGGTGATTATTATTATGTAATTTAACTTGCAATTCACACTTGAATGTACATTTTAATGGCTAATGTGCATGTTATATACACACATACAAATCCATTTCAAATGTCCTTCACAGCTAAGTGTACATAGCCATAATACATTACGTAGCTGCAAACACATGCAGAGTTACCTAGCTAGCTACGTACAGGTATAAGATATAAGATATAATGGGTATGCTTTCCTATTGTCATAGACAATGTACACACGAGAATCTTTAGTAACACCGGTGACAGAGTCATATCGGTCCACGCTGAACTGCACAGAACTGGAGGTGGCAGACTGGGATGAGGGCTTGGGAGGTGGCATCTTTAGGGTGTGATCTGGAGGGCACTCATATGTCTCACCAACGTTCACTCGGGCTAGGAACATTTGTCGATAAGCAACAGGGGTGCTGTTATCGCCCACTGCAGCAGTGTAGGCATATCTATGTAAAGACTTTGCACTGGCTGCAAAGTAGATACCAATTCCCCACCTTCCTTCGGAGCAGAGTCTCACATCAAAGCCTTCCTCCCCTTGGTATATGAGATGAGGATCATTCACTCCACTGCTATGAAACAGCTCTTTCTCCACCAACATGCCACCATTCTTTTTCTTTATCTCAACACAGTGCTGAGAGTACTTCTTCCAGAGCCATTCGTTCTGAATACGCTCTACTTTCATGATCTGAACTGCTGGCAGTGTCTTCTGCATAAGAAGAAGCACCTTGTTGAATTCAGCACTGGCTGTTGGAACATCTTTCAGTGAGAAAGGCTTTGCATCATCTTCCCACTCATGAGGCTTATTGAAAGACTTTTGTTCCTTTGGAGGTTCCACTGTCACTGCACTGCTTGCAGTTTTTTGCTCTACTATCTTTGCTCGAAGGCTTTGGCCTCCCACACATCTGCCATTTAAGCGCTGAACTACCTCCTCGGCTACACTTTGGTCAGTGCAATTGACATATGCATAATTGGATTCACAATCGGGTACTTCATGCACTTTTACTGAGACTTCTGAAATCCTTGACAATCGTCTAAGGATGTCATCTTTTGTAACAGACTTTGGAATGGAAGACACTTTAACAGATGCATAGAAAGCAGTCCTTGGTTTCGGCCAAAGACTGGGTTTAGTAATACTTGCAGCCGTATCTTGTTTATCACTGGCAACCACCTTCACTGACAGTGGAAGACCATGGATTAATGTACCACGCAGATTGCTAACCACTTTGTCTGCAGAGAATCGGCTTTCACAGTTGATGTGAGCCCAGTTGGGCATAGTGCCTGCAGTTTGATGAAAGGCGACATCTGCTGTCGGATCAATTTTATGGACCATGGACTCCAATCTTTCCTTGGGGCAGGAGTAGTGACAGTTGGAAAGCTTAACGGATACAACTGACCATGAAAATGGCTGCTTTACTCTACTTTCCCAGTGCGCCACAACAATGGTGAAGGAGCCTACCTTAGTGCCATTCAATATGGCTACAGCACACTCAGCTGTAGCTGAATCATTGAAAAACAGTTTCCCGTGCCGCTTACCTGGTGTGTCTATTATAGTAGATAATTCCTTGTTGGGCCAAAAATTGTGTTTCTCAAAGTGTTTCAGAAGTGGATGCAGTGTAATGGAATCTGGAAGGTTATGACCCACATACACTGGGACCAGTTGGTGGTGGTGCAGTCTCGGGAGGGACAAATTCAACATCACAGATTATACAGTCTGCAATAGAACAAATGATACAGCTAATTTAGAAAAGCAAATACATTACAACAAACAATAGTATTCTAGATCTGCTGAACAGTTAATGTAAGGTCAGCCTATATTCATAGTTCTATTTGTAGTAGCAACGGTCCATGCATTGCTGTAAATTACACACACTGCATGCAGGCACTTTTAAGCATACTTGCAAACACTGGGTGTATGATTAAATGTATGGCAAAAAGAAATTAGAATACTGTACATTAGGGTTACTGTAACAGATGACGAGAAACAAACTGTGCATCACAAGCCATACTGTATGAGTTTTGATGCACAGCTGTATGAAAGAACACGGTCACATATGCATGGTTCTATATTATTATATCTTCTGCTTGTTCTAAAATCATGGTGCAGATGGCCTTAGCTATAGCTATAGCGATGTGTGTATACCTAGCTTCATTGCTTCACAACAAACTGACGACTGAATCCATTTGCAAAACTATAAATATAGCCATATAATATAGCTACGTAGGTTCTGACTATTGATCTGGTGTTACAGTCGATCCCTCCCACCAAAAAGGAAAGTGGGAGCCACGTAGTTTATTTCTCGTTAGCTAACTAGCCACAACTCACCTCCGTATTTGAATTATTATACTTCTTTGGCAGTCTGAAACGTAATTACTCCCTTCTTGCTCGCCAGATCAAATAATTATACGAGTTCATCGACTCTTCGCCCTACGCTACGGTAAGAGAGTGGGGGATTTCCCAGCTGCGTCGTCTCCTATTTTTATGAATGACCAGCCAATTTTAGCTGGGGTATACAGTATTTTCGCAAAGTTTGTGGTAAAATTATCTAGAAGCATACTTTCGGGGCGAGATTGTCGGAAGGTAAACCGAACTACCCCGCTCCCAGACAGCGCAAACGTGTGGCTTGGATTACATGTACAGAGCATGCTTGGGAGGCCTCTTACTATCTCGAAGCTATAATTATACAACTGAATGCCATAGTGTACATAGCTAGCTACTTGTCTATACGTACAATGCTCCCCTGCATTCGACCAGAACTTGAAGGTAAGAGAATTCGGCCCCAATGGCATGAATGTTGACAGGGATGAATCATTGAAACAACAGCTATGCTATACTCTCTGGTACCATGGCTTTGAGAGCATTGTAGCATAGTGCACGTGCCTGAAGATTCACTTTCACCGTTATATTTTGTTGCCTGGGCTCAGCTAGCCAACCTGCATTGACATTTGGCACATGATTCTGAAACTGATAGAGTAAGTGACTATAAAGTACATGTTGTGGTTGTTTCTGTAATATCAAAGGTCTTTACAGTGCCTGGTGTACACATATACAAGCGTAAGTATGGTATTGCATAAGAATGCTGTAAACTAACTATAGTACAAATGCAGAGCTAGTATAGGTGTAAGAAATGAGATACAATGGATATGCTTTTCTATTGTCATAGACAACGTATACACGACTGTTTCCAGTAACACCAGTGACAGAGTCATATCGGACCATGCTGAACCGCACAGAACTGGAGGTGGATGCCTGGCCATGGGATGATGGCTTGGCAGGTGGCATGGTTAGGGAACCATCAGGAAGGCACTCATGTTCCTCACCGATGTTCACTCTGGCTAGGAACATTTGCCGAGAGCCACCACTGGCTGCAAACATTTGCCAAAAACTACTACCTGTCGTTTTAGTGTCTGGTGAGTATGCATAGCGGTGGGAGTAACTTGCACTGGCAGCAAAGTAGATACCTCTACCCCACATTCCTGAGGAGCTGTGCCTCATGTCAAAGCCTTCTTCCCCGTTATAGATGAGTTTAGGATCATTCGCTCCGCTACCATGAAATAGCTCTTTCTCCATCAACACTCCACCATTCTTCTCCTTTATCTCATCACAGTGCTGAGAGTACTTGTTCCAGAGCCATTTGTTCTGAATACGCTCTAATTTTGTAATCTTAACTGATGGCATTGTTTCCTGCATGAGAAGAAGCACCTTGTTGTATTCAGCACTGCCTGGTGGAACATCTTTCAGTGAGAATGGCTTCACATCATCGTCCCATTCACGAGGCGTATTGAATGATTTGTGTTCCTTTGGAGATTCCACTGTCACTGCACTGCTTGCAGTTTTTTGCTCTACTATCTTTGCTCGCAGGCTTTGGCCTCCCACACATCTGCCATTCAAGCGCTGAACTACCTCCTCGGCTTCACTTCGGTCAATGCAATTGACATATGCAAAATTGGATTCTTGATCGGGTACTTCATGCACTTTTACTGATATACCCGAAATCCTTGACAATTGTCTAAGGATGTCATCTTCGGCAACAGACTTTGGGATGGAAGACACTTTAACAGATGCAAAGAAAGGGGCACCAGGTATGGACCGAAGAGTGGGCTTAGGACTAGTCGCAGCTGTACCTTGTTTATCAGTGCCAACCACCTTTACTGACAGTGGAAGACCATGAATGAATGTACCATGCAACCTGGTAACTACCTTCTCTGCTGATGACAGGCCTGCACAGTTGATGTGGGCCCAGTTGGGCTTGGTGCCTTCAGTTTGGTGAAAGAAAACAACTGCTGTTGGATCAATTGCATCAACCATGGACTCCAATCTTGCCTTGGGGTAGGAGTAGTGACAGTTGGAAAGCTTAACTCCGCTTCTAGCTCGATAGCTATAGACTAGGCAAGCTTCTCAATTTCAGACAAAATGGAAACGAAGTGCTGATAACGTCAATGGAGAGCGGGTACTAAAATTGGATCGATGTACTGGCACCTATACGACCGTAAGGAGCCAGCCCATTTCAGCCGTTTCCAATATACTGGTCCGGCAGCCAGCCTGATCAAAAATCAACCCTAACGCTAACATGAACTAATTAGTATAGGATACACAACAGAGTGTATTTGCGTTGTTTTGTATTATTTTGCTGAGCTGGCAGCCGGATCTGTAACTTCAATCAAACAGTATAGCTGGTAGCTTCTGTGGCTATCACTATGTTGCTTAGCAAATTTAAAGTGTGGGAGTTTGCTTGGGACTACAGCCTAGCTAGCCAGACTATATACATGTATGCATGCGCACCATGCAGAGAGGGAAGCACTATCAGCACACAAATGAGCAGGCTACGTATGCGCGAAACCACAGGCAGATTATGTGTTTGGCAAATGAATATTGGTACTAATTTTGCATACATGATCATGCATATGATGATTGAATGAAGTAGCTAGCTATAGCTATGGGTGGATAACAATAATTATCCTGTACGTACGTAGCAATGAACACAGCCAGTGGTGCCAGTATATAACAGCAAAACCCATATACCGTGGCAAAGAAGCCTTTGGCAGCTAGGCCTATATAGGCATGCATGGACATGAGCCACTATAATAATCAAACTTCACTAGCAGTAATGACTGCATGCATTAACTACAGCCAATTGACAATTATAGCTAGCTATGTGATCGTCAGTGGCACACTATACCTATAATTGTACATATACAACACAGATGAAAGGTTTGCCTTTATAAATGCATCATAAAGTGCAAGTGACATTGACAGCATACAAATTTAGTCCCACATATATGCAGATATGTGGCCATCTACGAGGTCTCTCTACCAATCTATTCCTGCAACTTGTACACCATTACATTGAAAGTGCACGGAATGCCACCACACTGCAGCACCACTGTGTTCTTGCCCATATCATCTTCAACATTATCTCTACTTTCTGGCTGTGTGACACCTGCCTCTTGCTTGATGGTGAAGTAATTCATGAGCTTCTGCTCAGTCTTACCAATGCAACTATCATTGGCATGACAATGCCTAAGAGAAACACAGCATTCATCTCCACTTGAGGAAGCAGAAGGTTCTTCTCTTTCTGCCATGGCATGCTTGAATTCAACATTACATGCCTTCCATGGACTACACATAATAAAACATACATTATTACATCACACACGAACACACAATTCAAAATGTACACACGTCACCCACACACCTATATCCACACAAGCATACACACACACACATCCATACCACCCATTCCGTACCCACCCACCAAACAACCGATAAGCATGCACACACACACACACACACACACACACACACACACACACACACACACACACACACACACACACACACACACACACACACACACACACACACACACACACACACACACCACACACACACTTTTGCATGCCATGCCTACATCCTTAGTAGTTTTGTAGATAATATATATTCTTTTGTAGTAAACTACGGTATAGCGAGAAATATTGGTGGGGCATTAAACTTGGCGGTTTGGCGGTTTTCAGAAATCCGCCAAATTAAAACCATGCCAATATTTCCAGCTAATAATTATATACACACGCACTACAGTATAATAAGTATGATTAGTATACATACAAGTATGTTGCAGCTCATTACACACGTGCATTGCAGCTGATCAATCGCAAGGTGGCCCTGTTCAAGTATGTACAGAGAGAAGGATCTGTGCTCAAGTGTGATGCTCTTTCAAGGAAGGAGACAGAACACGTGAATGAACACATGAGGCAAGCTCTCATGCCTGGTGAGCAAGCGAAGGTCGGCATGAAATGCAGTGCAACTCATGGCCCTTACACGGGCTACACTACTGAAGAGAGAGCAAAGAGGAAGATACGGTGCAGCTGAAAACGGTCCGCTAGAGCTATTAGGCACTCTGCAGTGCCCGGAACAACCGCAAGAAGGCTGAAGTACGAATACCTGCAGAGAAGTTGAAGGCAATGCAGCATGCTGAGAACACATTGTCAACCGTCGTGGTGAAATCGCTGCCCACGAAGCCACAAGGAAGGCCTATTCTCCTTGGCCGTCGACAGCCATTTCATGACATCGGTCTGGGGATCAAAATCTGCCAAATATAAAATCCGCCAAATGCCTTTTAGGGCAAATCTGCCAATTTTTATGCCCGCCAATATTTCCCGCTACACGATATATAGTCACTCAACCCCAATATACGTATGTATCTACACTATACCAATGCATGCATATTTCCTCAGTCTATATACTCTAGTGGACCACACACTGCAAACATAGTACAGTTATGTGCTTACCTGGTTGGTTTGAATTTGATAAAGTTCACTTTAGTGTGTCCAATTCTCAGTGGAGTGAAAGTGATCAACAATGTGTCCTGATTTAAGCGCATGGGGACTCTTTTCGTCAGATACAGATACCAATTAACAGTTATAATTCGATCTGGGTTAGTGAAAGGACTGACGACAATCAGTCTGACTGGTATCTGCTCCGGAGGTGTCAGCGGATTGGCTCCTTTAGGCTTTGGCACATTGAGGACATTGTTTAACGTCAGAGCTTCATCAAGCTGCAGATACAGAGAGCCATGAAGAGCGAATATTATACAGGGCATACAGCGGACACTATAGTTCAATAAGAGTACTGGCCTCAATACCTAAGTCGAAGAGGGTATTAAGGCATTTCTACAGCTACAGGTGATACTGAGGAGTCAGGGTGTGCCATGCAGTTTGCCATGGTGCCTCAGATAAATTGAATACGCTTCAAATGTGTGAGACGCTTGCACTGCAAACCTTATTCCGAAGTTTCACAGGCAGCGCGTAGATGTTGCTCATTGTAGTCATATTGTGGATCTCTGAGTGGAAGAGGCTGTAATGGGCAGGATTCTCATGGTTCACAAGGTGGGGGTGAAAGTCTAGAGCAAGCACCTGCAATGAAGGCACACCACACATACTATCATAACACAACAAGCATGCAGACCATTTTTGAAAATGCCATGTCAACAATATACACTTATACCCATATCTCTCACTGTATATACCCATATCATATGCCCAGTAACAACACACATTTCGTAAATCCTGAAACACAACATCAGTAAGCATATGTATGAAATCCTTTCCAGAACACTTATGCTGAGCCGAAAGGCGAGGCAAGTAATCGTGATGCATCGTCGTCCCCCGTTTGTATATATGCATGTATATGTATATCTGTCTCAGTCAACCCAAGACACCTAGATTGCGCAATAGCCTGGTGTTCTCCGCAGGCGCTCACGACAACAAAACGCTCTACTTAACCACCATTAGCCATGAAACTGCTCAACACTCCACTTCGACGCTGCACGCTGCGTTCCGATTGTTAACGTCGTCCATTGCTTCAGCGAGGGCTACACGCCTGTTGGCAATTCTGCCATATTGGCTGACGTCATTTGCCCTGCGTGGCCAGGAGCACTTCCACTGTTCCCTCGGGTGAAGCGCACAATGCGCATTGCGTTAGCTCAGCAGGGACGGGCTTCCCTGTGCAGCCCCAAATTTGTAGGTGTCGATTGCCTAGCTGCTATCCAGTGCCTCATCTGGCTTGTTATCCCTTCTTTCTGACAGCCAGTGAAAGCAGTTAACAGTTCTATTGCCCAAAATGTACTTGCCCTGGCCGAGTTACGCTAATGCACTGTACTTTACTGAAATAGCTAGCTATATACATTCAAGCGAGGCTGGTTGCATTTTAATGTATGCCCTAATATACATGGCCACTTGCGCTACACACTCGTGCAGAGACTACCATCTCACCCTGTCACACAACTGAGCAAGGATGTGGGTGTATCCAAGGCTTCCAAAGGAGATGTTGATACTGGCTCCCTCGATCCTCTTGCAACCTAGCTGCACTTCAGGACCGCATTCCCCTGTATCCACTGCTCCTCTTTGTACAGCTTCAACTCCAAACGTTTCAGAGGTAGCAACGTTAACGAGGAACTCAGCCATGGTCTGTCCAAGATCCTGCATACGTGTTTGGAGATCAGTGCTAGCATATAAGCACTGTTATACACTATAGTACAGTGAGAATGCACTGTATGAAGTACAAAGACACCATTTAACATTACTAGGCAGATGATCATCATCATGGGGACAAGCCTGAGCAAGATTAGAGTCTGGAAGCGCTGTAACTTTCCGTAGGATCCGTGGTAGTTCTGAGACTGCTCAAATGCAGAGAAATAGCGCATTTAGCTAGTGCGGCATTCTGTGCAGTGGACATACGAGGTGGGTATCTAGGGTGCAATCCGAGCATTCCTGTTGTGCTATTGTTGTTGAGGCTGGTTTCAGCTCTTGTAGCTATTAAATCAGAAAAGGAATGTGCCCGTGTGGTCATGCCAGATCTCCATAGCTAGTCCACGCCTGAGGCATCATCTCTAGTTGAAAACCTGAAGCTAAAGGAGTCATATGAGGGCTTGTGGGTGCCAGTGGTTGTCGACTGGATAGTAGTTAGGTAATTAGCCAGCGTTTCGTTTGTTTAACCGGCATTGAAAGTTTTCCCTGTCAAATATTGTTGCAGTTCCCCATGTCTAAAATATTGCGCCACAACTTCTCCCATGGCCCAAACGGATGTACGACAGATATACATATACAGACAAATCACTGTACAACTGATCTGTGTGGGGTTCACTCAGGCTTGCCCCAATCATCACTGGAAGATGTATGTTGCAATTGTCCATCCAAATTGATGCATTATTGTAATGTCATATATACATCCTAAGTAGACTGTGTACCTCAACAGGCTTCTTTCTCCGTGCTGGCACCTTCACAGCAAGGTTGGATTTCAATACAATGTCCTTTAGTTTTTCACTTTCAGCTGCATTTTATGAAGAAATGAGAAGTACTTGAGACTCTGTGCATGCACTGCACAGTGAAGAGCTCTGATATGTAGCAAAATAAAACTGTAAGGCTTGGCATAGTTATACACACAAAGGCTATCACATACAGTACTCCCACCCCACCTGAAACTAAGTGGAATAAAGTTCCTGTAAATGCTAAAATCATATCTTAGCCTAGTGACTTCCAACAGACGAACCTGTGTGTATCTGTGTAGGGAGTATGCATATTATTATGCATACATATATACATCTGTGTTTACGTGCACCTGGCTGTGTGTATGAATGTGAGCATGCTTGGAACATATGTCTGCAGTGTGGTGTGTGTGTGTGTGCGCGTGAGGGGGGAGGTGCATGAGTGTGTGTGTGTGAGGATGGTGCCAATTAATGCCAAATGACCGCTCTATGCTTTATGCACGGTGCAAGGAGGTGACTAGCCCCTACTTTGTCATCGCACACAGGGGAGGAAGAAAAAATATAGGGTCTAGCAGAACGTGTAAATTCCACACCTCACGCTAACCAATGAGATTCCCCCTGCTTCAGTTCACAGCAGCAATTATCAAGACACGGGCACTTATTGTGTCAAAGTAGAGACAGGGCAACAGTTGTATCTGAGACTATAATAGGTTCGCTACTAGTTGTGAAGCTCGCGATCCTCAAGGAAAGCCTATGCGACAACATTTTCCACCCTCTAGCTGTCGTTTCTCCCTCGTTACTGAGTAATGCTTGCCGACGTTGTTCATAATCAACATTCTTGATAAATGCCTGGTAGTGCGTTGATTATGAGGTGTGGAATTTACACATTCTGCTAAGCCCTACTTTTATTCCGCCCCCCCGCTCGCAATGACAAAGTAGCAGCTAGACAGGAGGTGACTAACTCACCAGTTCCCTTTTGTGACTCTCGCAACAGATTCAACCTTTGTCGAATCGCATCCAGTTCCATTCGCACAAATGTGCCAATCAGCAACTCTCTCAGGACATGAGCACGACCGACGTCCTGAGGGAATAACTTCAGCAGAAGGAAATCCAAATCATTATGAATGTGGTAACGAAACGGATAGCGACACCTAAAGAGCTCATGGAAGAATCCTCTGGAGTGATAATAGTTCTGAGAGATACCCGACTCTAAAACAAATTTGGAAGCCTCTTTCCAGTTCAATTTGCTTCCATGACTGGCAGCACACCAAGCAAGTCCAAAGAGCGTACAACCTAATGCCAGCGCTAGTAAGACATAGTTGGTGATCCACACAGCCTGATTGGACCGAAGCACAGAATATGAACAGTTGACCTCTGTTGGTAGAGGCCATGTTCTGTTAGTGGTGCTGTCCCACTGTCTGGGACATGGAAAGATTGTGTTAAAATCGGTAAACACAACTGAACAGACAGCAAAGGCAGACAAAATGAGTGTCAGTTGCATCAGTAGCTTAAACAAGTAGGTTGGATACATAAGGTGTCTACGATGAAATGCCTTCAACAGCTCTTTGGTTGTGACAAAGTTCTTTGGTGCATATTCTCCTGTTTTGCTGTCCCTGTGACGATCAAGGGATGAAGCAAGAGCCACAAAGAAGCTAAGCCTGCCCGAGAACCAGGACTGCCAGAACAGCTGAGGACCTGCAATGAGGATCGACTGTGCCAGGAGGTAGAACAGGAAGTAATCAGTCACTGGAGTGTGTTCTGAGCAGTACCCGTTGATAAAGGCGCTCTGGTCTCGAGAGTAGCTGTCCGGAGTGAGGCATCTGACTCCAGTGCTGGTGAAGGACGCGAGGATATCGAATGCTGCTAGAAGGATCATCCCAGAGGCTGCATACTTGATGAGCTGGTCCCAGAAGAGGTCGCCCGGCCGGGTGGACACGCTCTTCTCCCCCTCGAATCGGTTCTTTGGGTTAGGGTCAACCAGCTCCCTTGGGTTGCCTACGGCGGCAGTTGCGGTATCTGCCATAGCCTATAGGTACAAATAACGAGTAGAGTTGGTGGTAGTGACTATCGAACCCTCGTCCAGTGAAGAAACTGTGATCGTCTGTCGTCAGGCTTGAGCAGTCCGTGTTATTCGAGTCTAGCAATGATCTCGTCTTTTGACGAGTTTTCGCGTTTCGAAAACGGGGAACACCCTCGAGACGACTTGTTGCACCGTGCGCGGATCATAGATAATCGAGAGATCGAGGGGGATGGGGAGGGGAGTGGAGGTGGTGGAGAGGGGGAGGGGGAGGGAGGAAGGTACACACAGTGACATATTGCATAAGATACTACATGTGATGTTCATAAAAAGGTAGAAATTGCACACTCTCCACAACCACTGCAGTTAGCGAACAGTTGTTGGATTCCTGTGTAGTTCTCCTTGTTTCTTCTTTCACTCCTGCGGAGAGCAAAAGAGAGAGAGGAGGGGAGGGTTGGTCTAGCACAGCCAGACCACTCTCCTCCATCACAAAGAGGAGGGGCTAACTGCACACCATCACACCTCTTATGGGGGTTTCCCCTCACTCTCTTGACAGTAGCTGATTTGGTCATGCTGAGGCAGCTTGGGGCCTTGCGGAGATGCTTGCCTGCAGGACATCGCATGACATGTCACATGACATCAACATCAAGTCACCCCTCACATGACGTCACTCACCCAAGTTGACAGACTTGAAGACCTTTTGCTCCTGGGCTGGTTTGTCACATTGCTTAGGGGGGCTCCCATGGGAAGTCCCTTGAGGTGGTCATGTGACACACTACACACACCTCTACTGGACATATCAGAGCACCCTGTTGACAGAGTTGATTGGGTGATGTGACAGTTAAAGTAGTGTCACACATGTTTGAGGGAGTGACAGTGGGGAGGGGCTGGTCAGTGGGGGATGTGAAGTTGCCTTCAAAAGCAAGCTGCCCACTGTTCTAGGAAGTGAGGGGGTGTGACCAGACAAGTGTGAGGGGGCGTGACCAGTGTTACGTGAAGGAGAGACACCATTATAGCAGGACAGGATTGGAAACTTGCGAGCTGAGCCTGTTACCATGGAAACACCAGATCGGGGTGTCCCTTGACTTGACTGTTACTTGAGGTACTCTTGGAAGGAGGAGATTTGTGGGGACAGGGGGAGGGGCTTCACTTTGCGTGCTGAGCTGCCCAGTGTCTGCTCTGTGTCCAGGAGGCAGATCACTGCACTGGAAGTTGGTGTGGTCAGTGGGCGGGAGCTTGCAATACTGCTGGCTGGAGAGGACGGTGTGTGAGGATGAGAGGGCATGTCCACAGAGCTAGAAAGAGGGTGTGAGGAGGGAGGGTGAGGTCTCTGCTGGCCAACTGGGAAGGATGGCTGGTACAGTGAGGGGCTCCGAACAGTCTGCTACTTTGGGAGGCTCCACAGATGACAATCTCATTGGCTCATTCTCAGAGGGGGCGGGATTTGGTAGCGGAGGAGACAGTATTGAGGTGAGCAGTGTACTGTCATGGCAACCACTTTCACAGCTCTCATTGGCTCAGGCTACACCCCTTTCACACTTGACATGTCTGAGGAGGTCCTTGTACTCATTAAGTAGGTGGGTGTTACCAGCAAAGAGAGGGAAGGTCCGCCAGATGAAACTGAGAAGTGCACAAATGGTCCTAAGGGGGAGTGGGGGGTGTGAGGGACAGTGTTGTAAGAACTAGTGGGCACTGGTAGACGCCAGTACTAGTGACTGCAGTTGTCAGAGGAACCCACTACAGGAGGAGATAGGAAGCTATCAGTGCTGTGGGCACATGAGTTCAGTGTTGCCTTGTGTATCTGTGTTCATGTAGGACCTCGCCTCTCCTGTCTTGTCAGTCTCTGTTTGCTGCTGCTTCATGAATCTAATTAGGGACTTCACCTGGACCAAGTTCTGTGCATTCTCTGTCTGAGCCTTTTCCACCTCCATCACCATGGCGATGTACTGCCTCAGGGCAAAGGGGTCCTTTTGCTTGCCAACTGATGTCGACACCTCCTGGTGCACTTGCACAATCTCCTCCTGGTTGGCCTGCAGTTTGCTGTGCAGTGTCCTTCATT
>OZ025872.1:8407321-8484821 GCA_964019415.1 Ianthella basta | reverse complement strand
CCTCTACATTGTCAAGTGAGACGCTACGATGGACCTTGTCATGATCATCCTGACTGTCTTCTTGGGTGGCATTGTCCTCATCTTGGCCACTCTCTGGGCATGGTTTGGGCCGAGCATGAACTCCGTCCAGTCTTTTTTCCGTAAAGCGGCGCCTATGTATCCGTTGAAAGAGGAAGTCCCTCGGAACACACAGCGGCCTATAGCTGCGGACACTGATCGATCCGGACGGGAACAGGTGAGCAGTGGGAGGGTCGACGTGGTGCATGTCCTTAGTGCGTGCGTACGTAGAACGGACTAGCAGACGAATGTATGAATGGACCGTCTCCAGTCCTGGTCGCGTGGTGGAGAGGTCTGCGAGGACAGTTCTATTCTCGCGCATACAGGGCCCATGATCAATGTGAATTGGTGTGTGACACCATAGCTAGCATGTTTGATTGCTTGGGTTCACTGTGGGTCTGCAACCTGCCCAACCCAGTGTATGGCAAGGTGCCTATTGTTCCCCATATAATAGACCTGCTTATACAAGACTAAGATGGGCCCAGGAGGACTAGCTACCATACTATAGTCACAGTAACATGGGTATAGCTATTTAGGGTTTGTCATGGTTACATGGGTTGTCCCTTTGTCCCTTTGTCCCTTTGTCTTTACTTTGACAGAAAACATTTATTTTGGAACAAACAAGTGTGCAGAGCACAGAGCACTTGCAGACTCACCAGACTGTGGCACAAGGACAACAAACAGAGCAAGGACAACAGGTAGTGCAAGGACAACAGGCGACGCAAACACAACAGGCGGCACAAAGGAAACAAGTATGGCAAGGACAACAAGCAACGCTAGGACAACAAGCGACACAAGGACAACAATCGGCGCAAGAACAACAAGCAGTGCAAGGGCAACAAACGGCGCAAGGACAACAGGCGATTCAAGCACAACAAGCGGTGCAAGGACAAGTGGTGCAAGGACAACAAGCAGCGCAAGGACAACTGGCAATTCAAGGACAACAAACGGTACAAGGACAACAAGCGATTCAAGGACAACAAGCAGCACAAGGACAACAGATGGTGCTAGGACAACAAGCAGTGCATGGACAACAAGCTGTGCCAGGACAACAAGCGGTACAAGGACAACAAGCGGTGCAAGGGCACCAAACGGCACAAGGACAACAAGCGGTACAAGGACAACAAGCGGTGCCAGGACAACAAGCGGTACAAGGACAACAGATGGCGCAAGGACAACAGATTGTGCAAGGACAACAAGCGGCGCAAGGACAACAAGCAGGGCAAGGACAACAAGCAGCACAAAGACAACAGATGGTGCAAAGACAACCAGCAGCACAAGGACAACAAGCGGCGCAAGAACAACAAGCAGTGCAAGGGCAACAAACGGCGCAAGGACAACAGACGATTCAAGCACAACAAGCGATGCAAGGACAACAAGTGGTGCAAGGACAACAAGCGGCGCAAGGACAACTGGCAATTCAAGGACAACAAATGGTACAAGGACAACAAGTGATTCAAGGACAACAAGCAGCACAAGGACAACAGATGGTGCTAGGACAACAAGCAGTGCAAGGACAACAAGCTGTGCCAGGACAACAAGTGGTACAAGGACAACAAGCGGTGCAAGGGCACCAAACGGCGCAAGGACAACAAGCGGTACAAGGACAACAAGCGGTGCCAGGACAACAAGCGGTACAAGGACAACAGATGGCGCAAGGACAACAGATCGTGCAAGGACAACAAGCGGCGCAAGGACAACAAGCAGGGCAAGGACAACAAGCCAGGCAAGGACAACAAGCGGCACAAGGACAACAAGCGGCGCAAGGACAGCAGATAGCGCAAGGACAACAAGCAGCGCAACAACAACAGATGGCGCAAAGACAACCAGCAGCACAAGGACAACAAGCGGCGCAAGAACAACAAGCAGTGCAAGGGCAACAAATGGCGCAAGGACAACAGGCGATTCAAGCACAACAAGCGGTGCAAGGACAACAAGTGGTGCAAGGACAACAAGCGGCGCAAGGACAACTGGCAATTCAAGGACAACAAACGGTGCAAGGACAACAAGCAGGGCAAGGACAACAAGTGGCACAAGGACAACAAGCGGCGCAAGGACAGCAGATAGCGCAAGGACAACAAGTGGCACAAGGACAACAGATGGCGCAAAGACAACCAGCAGCACAAGGACAACAAGCGGCACAAGGACAACAAGTGGTGCCAGGACAACAAGCGGTACAAGGACAACAGATGGCGCAAGGACAACAGATCGTGCAAGGACAACAAGCAGGGCAAGGACAACAAGCAGGGCAAGAACAACAAGCGGCACAAGGACAACAAGCGGCGCAAGGACAGCAGATAGCGCAAAGACAACCAGCAGCACAAGGACAACAAGCGGCACGAGGACAACAGATGGCGCAAAGACAACCAGCAGCACAAGGACAACAAGCGGCACGAGGACAACAAGCGGTACAAGGGCAACAGATGGCACAAAGACAACAAGCAGTGCAAGGACAACAAGCAAGGCAAGGACAACAAGCAGGGCAAGGACAACAAGCGGCAGAAGGACAACAAGCAGTGCAAGAACAACAAGTGGCAAAAAGACAAGAAGTGGCACAAGGGTGGCAAACAGTGGAGGGACAACAATCTACTCAAAGTTCTAGCTCTCCAGATCAAACAGTGGCTCAGCACACTGGAACAGGAGGTATGTTTAGCACTCACATCATTGCACTGCATGATTGTGGATCTTACACAGTGACCAATCACATTTGCATTTCTCTTCATAGTTGAATAATGTATTCTCATTTACTTTTGCTTTTCACATTATCTGGGTTTGCCCATCCCTGAATGAGCGAGCTGGTCCCAATGGGTATATAGCAGTCCTCTGTGTTCATGTATGTGTACTGCTTGGTTGTCATTTTTCCACAATAATTGTGCATGGGATGGCAACAATTGGCATTTTGTGACAGTATTATATATTTTTGTTAAATTTTAAACAAAGTGTGTTGAATGTCTTTGGTTGAGAATCATGTCATTATTAGCTGTCAATACCCTTGAGCGGCAGCCATTTTGGAAGTTTGTGTTACAAAACAGTTGCTCTAATGAAACTTTTAAATTTACTCATAGGCCACAATACATGAGTTGACTTGCAGTACACACCTCATACATACATATGGATGTACATGTGTTCTGAGTGGATGATGTGAAGTGGCAGCTAGCACATGAGGAAATGTGTGGCACATGTCCACAAATGGTCCATGTTCAATTTAGGCAACACCTTGAACTTGTTCACACTGTACACAACAAAGAGGGCAGGGTGTTCTTGTTGATATGATAACTCCAGAATTACTTCCGTCATTCACAGCTGTATATATACATATATGTTTAAGTGCATGTTGTGTTGAGGGAATTGACTGGTACTCTTGCTCTCCTGCTGTTCCCATGTCTTCTCAACAGGTCATCTCATGAGTCCATGGAACATTGATGCACTGGTCTCCCTGCAAGGGGACCTCAAGTTGAAGGTATTAATGAGTACAGGATTGAGTGATAAGTTACAGCTGGTGGCTGGTGGGTTTATGAGTGCAACAGAGGAACAGCAAGTGAGAAAACAGCATGGTGATGATGAACAGATGAGCAAACTGATTGAAATTCTGAAAGGAAAACAAGATAAGGACTTCATTACCTTCTTGAAGATGTTGCGAGATACCAACAACAAATTGTGGGCGGATGAACTGGAGAAAAGAGCAGAAGAGTTCAAAAAAGCTAAAAGTAAGTGTGTACATTCAGCTTGTGTTGAGTTATGGGAATGCATTTTAGTCTGTCCAATCCTCCCGAAAGACAATGTCAGACAACTTTAGCCCGAACTGATATGCATGGAGTACTCTGTCGGGTGGGGCTAAATTGACAGCTAGGGAACAATTTAGCCCATCCACACTGGTATGTGTGCAAAAATGATCACCATTTTTACTTGTCTAGGGTCTATAAAGGTTACATCTCCATTCAATAGTGAAATGCATGTTGTCCACACCCGGGGGGAGCTAAGGGAATACTCCTATTGTGGTGTCACCTTGTCTCTCTCAACTCCTTCACTGTAGGGACAACTTCATCAACCAGTGGAGATAAGGAGGTGAGCCCATCTGAAGTTTGAGGCATATGTCTGCATGGGTAGGTATATATCTATATATAGTGTATTGAGCTAGACCTGTGCACGCATCTTTCCCGTTAACCCATTAGCGCTGAAGTTTAAAATTCGCGCTGTGCACTCAGTGCCAAAATTAAAATGGTGGCGCACGTGAGCAATTCGGTGTGCTACAAGTTTGAACTGTATTCGCGCCTGAGACATGGAAGAAGAGCGCCCTGTTGCCAATGTCAGTCAGAAAGATGGAAGAGTAATTTGCCTTGTATTGATAGCAATATCGTTGTCTTACATTTGTGCTGCGTTGTGTAATATACTCACCTTCACCCGTTGCGTACTGGGTGCAAACTTTGGCACTCGAGTACGAGCCTTGGACGCAACTAAGGGACGAGACAACATGGCTCTTCAAAGCTCTGGGACTGCTATCTATCCTTCGAAAGTGGCGTGTCCTTGCAAGGCTCATAGTGAGAAATAAACAAAGTTTAATGCATGCCTTCGGGCGTCATTCGGACTTATGCGCAAACTAATAAATGACGCCTACAGGCATCATTTGGTGCTAATGGGTTAAGGTGTAACTGGAAATAAATTCCCTTCGAACGCCTCTTGGGTTAGTCTGGCTTGCTAGACTGTCCCTTCTAAGTGCCAGGGTGATGAATGGGAGGAACAGTAATGATTAATTCACACCTTCGCATTATAAGAGATTAAAATTTTCTTATAGCGCGTGACGCGTAACCTCTAACCGCAGTTAGGTGTGTACAGGTCACCTTTTCATGCGATTAAGATCGTCCCGCACGCATAACCTGTAACGCCTTCAGCAATTCGGTTACTTGGCTTATAAAGCTAACAGAAGAGTATCTCTTGCAGATGAGATGTAGAAGACAAGTTGCAAGTCTTCCTATATGATGAAAGTGGAGACAGCAGCAGGGAGGAGGACGTTTCAAGTCTTTCTGGAATGCCTTACATTCACCCAAGATCCCCGTCGAACGAAACTCCTTTTCACTCCAAAATCTTGGTGTCGTAATATCTACCCAGTTTTGAAGCTTGCTGCGACGGCAGTAGATCACTTCACAGGCAAGAGCCAGGTCATGCTTCATTTTTGGCCACCAAAATGGAGGCACGTTCCAAGTCTTTTTTAAAAAACAGCTTAACAAGTTGCAGAAGGGATCTGAAAGCGCTTTCTTCGATCAAAGGGTCAGAGCAGACGTTGGGCTGTACTATAAGAAAGACCATACGTGGGAACGCTGTGCTATCCGCCAAGTACACGCACAGGTAATTCACCTACGCGTAGAAGCTGGTCTACAGGTTAGAAAATGTGTAGTGCGTACCTGTGGCTTGTGGTTTGCAGTCGCGCACGTGACTTTCCCACACGTTACAGGTTACATTTTTGCCCAAAAATCGAAATTTTAATCTCTCTATTAACCCATTAGAACCCAATTTCGAACTTTGCGCTCGTGTACTGTGAGCCCAACTTAAAATAGCAGCTACGTACAAGCCCCGTACTTGTGCTTTTCGGTTGCTTTCCTGGCTTTCTTCACACAAAATGCTGACATTGGGTGTTGCATTCCATGGTGCTGCTTCCTATGAAGGCTATGGGATGTTTGTGGCCCAACTCTAGATTCTTCGCAAGCGTATTCAGTCAATGAAGACGAGAACGATAAACGAATGCTTGTATTTTACTTAGGAGCTGCTCTAGCTGCTGGCTATTTGTTAAACAGCTGAATGCATTCGTTAATTCTTGTCGCTACGTAGTACGTGGTAGCTTTCTGGTCATGCACCAAAATGGTGCAAAACTTCGCAAAACGTTCGGTGCTGGATTGCGCGGCACGACAACGACCAGAAGAGACGGCAAGAGTTCGAAATGATGGCCATATGACTACTAGGCGTGCTGTGAAAGTTTCGTACAATTCCTTAGTTCTTGGCAGCAAATGAAAGGAAAGTTCGTCCTGACGCAAATCTGCATCAACGGGCCTTAAGGTAGTAGGTACGGCTAAAAGCTTTCTTTAGGGTACATTACTTTTGCCTATGCAACTTTCAAACCATAAATTCACCAATGATGATTGTTACAAATGTGATAAACAGGTAAATTTCCCATAATTTGGTGCCACTTGTTAATTGATTGGTGATTCCCTTATTGAGATAATCTAAGTGAAATTGAAAAATTATCACCTTGATTGAAGTCAAGCAACTCCAGGGAAATTCGATCTTCTTCTACCCCCAAAGGCTGAGATGAACCAAACCTGGGATATACAATCTATAGACATGTGTGCACAAACCTATGGCAGCGGTTTACTAGTTTCCATCTCGTTGTGGAGTTATTCTCTATCCCTTTTTAACTTACGAAATTTGCGATAACTCGATCACAGAAGCGATTTTCCGTAATCGCTGCCATAGGAATCTGCCCACCATAATGCTCTACACGATGAAGCAAACCGCGTTTGGATCGGTTGTAACGCTTCAGACTAGATAGCTCTGCAACACCTTTAGCACGCACAGTGGTATGCCAGAGTAAGTGCCATTGAAGCTTTTCGTACTCGCTACCTAACCCAACGCTAGGAACAACCTTTATAGCGCAGAATCCAGTAACTTTCAAGCTTTGCAAGTGGAACGATTGCCCACAAGAGGCCGAAGCCTGCTATACTTCCCTCGCCGTTGATTTGGAAGGCCAAATAGTTGTGGATTCACACCTCATTTCACACCTGTCACCTTCCGTACCGTACGTATAAACATCCCTGCTGCCAACAGTCAGCAATTACAATTCAGACCATTAACACTTAGAGTTTGCCACAAATCGCCGAATTTTCATTCTTTCATAACTTGTGACAGCGTGAAAGTACAGACTTGGAACTTTCAGTTAAGACTTCTGATGATGAAGGTAACTCAACCATTAAAAATGAAGGCCAACTGATTTGGTCACTTTAGCCGTACCTACTACCTTAAACACATACAAATATTTGACACAATTTTGCATCCATGGTCCCTAATGGGTTAAGCTCGTGCCTATTATACTGTGCAATTCATACTCTGTACACTACAGTAAATCTGCGTATTTGAGGCACACCATACATCGAGCGAGATGGTATTGTACAAGTGCTTTTCAATTGCTGCTGCCAACCACTAGATCAGAAATACCGGTTGGTGAAGACTTGTAGTCTGACAGTAATGAAGAAGTACTTGCGACTGCTCAGTATCCAACTAAGGAAGAAAGTAGCTTGTGTCGAGTTTGCTTTTAACAGTGTGTAAGGCTCAGAATGTGAAACAAGAAAGCTCATGTTGCCAGATACCTCTGCTAATGCATTCTTCCGAAGTTCCAAACAAGTGAAGTGGCCCACCACAACCCTCTCTGTCATTGGCTGCTCATTCTCCAGCCATAAAGTGATCCTAGAGTTGCATGCATGGGATTATAAGAGTGCAGATAGCTGAGCTTAAAGCCATCATTAATCATCAAAGCCAGAACTTAGACACAGCCATACACATAAACCAACTATTGCGTAAGTGAAGTTCCCTCAGCCAATGAATACCATTAGCATGAATTCCTGCCAAGCACATCTAATTGGTTAAAGAGGTGTGGACAGATCTTTACTGCTGCTAGACTGTACCTTCCCTCCCTAAGTTCCCAGCATTTAGATGGGACGATTTAGCAAGCTAGACTACCCTTGGGTATATTAACCCCTTAGGGCCCAAAGATGCAAATTTGCATCAAATATTTGTATGCGCTTAAGGCCCAATGACACAGATTTGCGTCAAGACCAACTTTCCCTTTGTTTGGCTGCCAAGAACGGAGGAATGGTACGAACCTTTCACAGCACGCTTAGTAGTCATTTGGCCATCATTTCGGACTCTCGCTGTCTCTGCTGGTCGTTCTCGTGCCGCGCAATCAAGTGACAAACGTTTTGCGAAGTTACGCACCATTTTGGTGTGTGACCAGAAAGCTACCACGTACCACGTAGCGACAAGAACGAATACAGTCGGCTGTTGAACAATAAGTCCAGCAGCTAGAGCGGCTACTAGGTTCTTTTCTGGGTCACAGATGTGCCAGCAATTAAAATACAAGCGTTCACTTACCGTTCTCGTCTTCTTCGGCAGCACACGCTTGCGAAGAATCAAGAGCTGGGCCACGAACACCCCATAGCCTTTCTAAGAAACAGCACCATGGGATGCAACACCCAATGTCATCATTTTGCGTGAGGAAAGCCAGGAAAGCCACGGGATAGCAAAAGTACAGGGCTTGTACGTAGCCGCCATTTCTAAGTTGGGCTCACAGTACACGAGCACGAAGTTTGAAATTGGGTCCTAATGGGTTAACTACTTCTGGTTGCAGCTCAATGTGAACAATCCGATCCAATAACCCGTTGTGTATTTTGTCACAGCTCATGCAGCCTACCCACACCTCACTCATGGATGTATGCATGTATGCATCTTTGGCAGCGGAGTGGGGAAGGGGTTTACAGTACTAAGGGTTTGAGGCCATCCCTTTTCACTTTATTGAAGCAACAAATGATGCACGACAAGTATACAGTGCTAATGACCTCTATAGTGCTGCTACTGGCATTTAAAGGGCTACTCTGAAACACAGTACTCTATTTAGTTTACTTTTACTTGTCACTTCTTCGTGATTTCAGCTTTCTATTTGTTCTCCTTGTATAGTGCAACCATTATGATGATGTCATCATAATGCATTGATATCATTACATTGACCTTGAGAATCCTGTACCCAGGCCCTGCTTGTTGTGTCTATAGGAAGATCAATGTGCCTGTTACGATATCATTATGTTGTGTCTGGTTGACATGTATTTGTACACCTCTCTGTGTTGCAGTCCCTCCGTACCAAGCTGGGCCACTTTTATTCCAAGGAATGCATCCAAGACAACCCTCTGCTGGCATCTCCCACCATGCAGTATGTGAAGGTGAATTTGGTGCAGCCAAAACAGTGGCGACCAATAGCAGGGAGAGCTGACGAGGCAGTATCAGTGCACCTGGCCAAGGGAGGTGTTGGACAGGTAGTTCATGAGAAGGTGCCACTCGATTACGAACACATCCTCTCCTTCTCTCCTTCTGCTGGTATCTCCAAAAAGAGGGTGCTCATTGAGGGTGTACCAGGTAGTGGCAAGAGCACTCTTGTCCAGCGAATGTGCCACGATTGGTCAGTTGGCCATTTTGCACAGGATTACAAAGTAGTCATCCAAGTCACCCTGAGGAGTCTCCCCAAGGACCAGAAGCTGAGCCTGGAAGACCTCATTGCCACATCAGTCGGGGATGCAACTATCGTTCAAGAGGTCACTGACTTTGTTACTGCACACCAAGGACAAGGGGTCCTTTTCATATTTGATGGCTTTGATGAGGTGTCAGAAGAAAAGCGTGAGAAGTCTCCAGTTCACAGCATCATTACTGGCCATCTTGCCCCACACTCATCTTTTATCGTGACAACTCGCCCCATCTCTGCAGAGAGCCTCTACCACCGTGTAGACAGGAGGGTGGAGATCAGTGGATTCGGATGGAAAGAAGTGAGAAAGTTCATTACAAATTACTTTGCCTCCTTTAACCCAACAGCAGGAGAGAATCTTCTGGTGACCCTTTCCCGTCGCCCTCACCTTTGGAATCTCTGCTTCACGCCACTAATGCTGATGATGATCTGCTATGTGACATCCCTCAGTGGTGACTCTCCAGAGCTCCTTCTGTCACTGCACCAGTTGTTTGAGTGTGTCATCATCCACACCATCAACCACAACCTGGAGCGAGCGGGTAGGAAAGAACGTGCTGCCAGTCTGAAAGATGTAATGTTCTTCTTTCCCAGCTTCAACAGACTAATCCAATTGGCGCTGGATGGGATTGAGAAGGACACCATCATTTTCTCCGACCTCGACTTTGAAGTGGACAGTGCCTTCCATGGCTTGTTCAATTGCATACCAGCCCGCAGTCAATTCGGGATCATCTCTCGCACTTGGCACTTCCTGCACCTGACCCTGCAGGAGTTCATGGCAGCCCTCGCTGTGGCCAAGAGGAAACCAGAGGAACAGGTCAGCTTCTGGAGACAACACCTCACCTTGAGGTACAACAAGTGGGGGCACTTTGTTCTGGCAGATGACAAGAACTGGATTATGTTCCAGCTGTACAGCGGACTGAGTGGTCTCAGCACCCCAGGCATGCAGAGGATGCTACTGGAGACCCTCAACACAGTAATGGAGCCTAGCATGAGGGAGAGTACCCCACTTCCTGAACTGTGTGAAGTCGTAGCTGAGAGTGGCAATGAACAGTTGGCTCGGTCCATCCTCTCCCCATGTGGAACAACATTGGAGATTGATGGGGACTGCCTCGGAAGTGTTGGCATAGCGTGGTGTGTTGCTCAGTACTGCAAGCAGGTGGAAGTGGCTGGAATCAGGGATTTAGGGAGGAAGGTTTCCTCATCGGCTATCACTAGTTTTATCTCACAGCTGGGAGATGTCTCCACAGTACGAAGAGTGGAGCTGTCTAATATGATGGTTGATGATGGTAAGTTATCCCAAGGGCAGCTGAACCTATTTACAACTGAGGACTGCTTGATTGTGAAGTGTTAAGATTGAAAAAGACACTAATATAGTTGGGATAACCGTGCTGTCTATGTAGGTGGCAGTGGTTGTTTGTATGCTGTAATACAAACGAAAAGTCACGCTACTACTGAAGAGGACAGAAAACCGGCAAACAAAGCTTACCATGACGAAACGGGGACTGAACAGTGCACATAACTAATCTTACTTCACAGCGAAGGTGTGCCTACACGTAGATAGCACCCTCGACATTTCCCACATTTCGTCTTATTCTTATTCTTCTTATTCTTTTTTGACAGCCGTAGCGCACAAACCAGAGGGACCACAAAAGTATTTCTTGCACCATATTGCACCATTTTTGGCTGGCTGCATTCCTTAGTAGGTTAGAAGGCAGCACGAGTTAGTGCAGAAGACAGGCTTGCCACGACTCCTGCCGTGTAGCTTGGCCAAGCGGGACGGGCGCCATTTTCAAATTACATAATTATACCGGATGAAACCGGAATGACTGGTGCCATTGTTACCAGCTGCAGCAATTAGCTTGCGCACCATTAGAAGGACTTTCGCGGTCGTGCAATTCCCCGCCACGGTTGGCTTCCGGTCGCCATTTCTCGCTGGGCTATTAGCGCAGAACCTAGGTGCTAGCCCACACTTTGAGCTCCAAGATTACAGAAATGAGGTATATAATGCCTGCACCAATGCCCTATGGTTGAGACTAAGTGTGTTGCTTCAGCTTAGCTGCCCACTATAAAAAGTACAGAAACTAGAAATAATAATAATTTTCTACAAAATTGTAAGGATGTAGGGATGGCATAAAAAGGACAGAAACAAGTAGACTATTACACAGTGGAGCATTAACCATTGTCCCTACATTCAAGGATGTAGGACTATAAGGTGCAACTTTCTTGCAAGTAGGGACCATGGTTACGTCTCCACTGTGTAACAGCCTTTACTTGTTTCTGTCCTTTTTATGCCATTCCTATATACATCCTTACAATTTTTGTAGAAAGTTTTTATTATTTCTTTTTTTACTTCCAGTGATGCTCTTTTGGTAGTGCTCTGTTTACTATACTCAACCACTGAGGTCCAGTACAAGTCTGTTATTTGTAGCTGTTTAAGAAGAAGGTTGACACAACAGATGGTTACACTGTACACACTGAATGCCTGTCAGTTTTACTGAGGAGCCTCTCCAGCTTGCAATGCCACTTGGTATTTGGATTTGAATTGGGAATCAGTATAGACATAATACTGTGTGTGATTATGTGTTCATGGTCCCCACATGGATGCTGTACAATCTGTGTAGTATTCACCTTACCTTACAAAATTGTGTGGAAATCTTTTCATGATTGTTTATACTCGTACTTTCTCCAGATCTGTCAACTGTCAGGGAATTTCTACTGAAGCAAACACAACTCAAGTGCTTGGAATTTGGAAGACTCCAAGAAGTTCGACACACATTTGGAGGACGCAAAGACCACATCAAGAATATGTTTGACACAGCGAAGGTATTGAATGACTGCAGTGGAGTATCAACTTGATTTCCCATGTCTCAATTTGTCCCATGTCAACTGTCCCTAAACTGTGCAGTGTGGTTGTAGTCTGTACTTGCTGCAGGTGTACCAGTTACTGCAGTAGAAGTGTGTCAGTTGTGTATTTAGACTACAAAGTGTGCACATTCCACCATTTGAGCAATGTGTACATGTGAGCGCCCTTTACTTTGTTGTTTGTGTAGGATGTGCTAACACACCACAAGGACTCACTGGAGGAAGTGACACTACATGGGTACCCATTTGCAGGTGTGTTGTGAGTAGCACGTGTCACACCATGCATGCATAGTGGGTATTCATGGACACAGTTCCACAAAAGTGTGAATGAAGTGTGTTGTGAAGAGAGTGTTTGCAGTACAAAGGTATTCCATGTAACATTTCCCATTACCATGGTAACCATGTTTATATACTTGAACTAGTAGATGGTTGCCATGGTAATGGAAGTACTCAAGATGATGTATAATTATTGGTGATATACAGAACTATAATGAATGACTACTGTCCACTGATCTTCACTCCTGCTTGTACACGTCTGATGTGTGTTGGAATACTCTGTTTGTTCTCATACCACCTTCCAGTCCTTGACCCTTTAGTGGAGTCCCTTGTTACTTGCCAGAGATTGACCTCTTTGGAGCTGATACGTATCGTCCTGTTCCTTCAAAATTGGATGACATTAGTGAAGGGGTTGCACAATCTGAGGGCACTTGGACTGAAGAAGGTGTTCGGGATGGATGAAAGAGTGAGTTACTGAGTTTGAGCTGCATGAATTGTAGACAGTCAGTTGTAGTGTTTGAAGTATTCAACATGTCATGCAATTCTATTGTCTTCCCTTACAGTCACTCACTGCCTCAGATGTTCACCTCATTGCATCATCAGTGGAACACCACCCCAGTCTGAGTGAGCTGACTGTTGATAAAGGGTGTGGTGAGTTCCTTACCAAGGGAACTGTGGAGGGGATGGCAAAAAGACATGGTGTGGTTAAGCTGGTTGTTGCTCCATACAATATGGACGGTGAGTATCTTTAATACATTGTCATTCCATTGTATCCATGGCACACTGACAGTCTGTTCTAAATAATGCCCCCCAAGCATGTTTCATTGTTGTGTGAACCTCATCTGTAATTTGGTAGAGGCTCATTGCTATTGCATAGGTAGGACTGGGCAATTGTTGAGCAATCACGTAGCAGAGGAAATAGCTACCTCGTCTGTCCCTTGCTGACCTCTCTAGTCAGAAGGAAGAAAATGACAGCTGGGTCAGTTTTGAAGATTCAATCTTATTTTATGTGCCTTTAAATCAAATGAAAGTCACTACTTGAAAGAAGAAACGTTGAAAAGAAAGGGAAATTTGGCACCAGCTGGCGACCGAAGCCAGGACAACTTACTCCCTAATGCGGGGTTTCAGCAGCCTAAGCCAACCAACCAGGCCAGAAATATTTGCCCTTTCTCTCCTTATAAGCTAGTTGCAAACAATGGAACTAACCTTCAACTTCAACTAACCAATTTTCACTTTCTTTCTTGGGGCACCTTCTTTTGTTTCAGATTTAGGAATTTGTATGGCTTCGTGTTTGTATAATTACCATCTCCGCTCTAAAAATGTCACCCCTAGTGCAGCTAAAATTTCATCTTTTGAGGCAATTAGAGCTGGAATGAAGAAGACCGTCGAAGGTTAAGAATATTTAGAGTTTTCGGACAAAACATTAATCTAAGAGCGAAGGCGAAACATTAGAGAGCTTTCAGTATGGGCGTTTCTTGGTGAAATTGCCGCTTTCACATTGACCGTGCGAACAGCAGTGCGAGGCTACTGTCCGAACGAGAAGGATCTGGAGATGATTCGCGATCACTGAACTTCGTTGTCACACCAAAAGGAAAAAAGACGACGTGGAGGAAGTAATCGGTTCTCGGACACTTTTTGTATTCTGGTATGCGATTACCAGGAAAAACATGAAAGACACAGGATGTCTATGGAAACAGATACTTTGCTGACTGGAGAATGCCGTCAGATAGGCTTGTTGCCGCACTCCCACCTTTACGCGATTGAATAGCCACTTCCTGGCAGGCCACCGATAAATCAATACTCGGACGCGTTAATGTATTGTCGGAAATGCGTTTCACCCTGCCATGCGGAGCCAATTGAGCTTCAAAACCAGTCAAATGATACAGAAACGCAAAATAGTTGTAAACAAGTCTAGGATGGAGAGGAATAAACTCAAAACAAGCCAAAATACCAGTCAAACAGAACAAAGACATACTTGAGTTGGAGCATCAGAATGAAACTCAAAAAATCATGTTGCTTCTGTTGCTCAAGAAAACTTGGGCTTAAGAGCAAGCTGCACAGTTGAATTTGCAGACATGACCATCCTTAGGTTTGATACCATAACACAAACAGTGGAACCATCCATCACAGGGCTCACATTAGATCCACTTTGTTGCAGATGGATGCCCACACTTCTTTGCTTCACATGCCGACCTTTGCTCAATTGCTTCTTTCTTCTTCCTCTTCTTTTCCTTCCTTTCTTGCTTCTCCTTTGCTAATTGTTCCTTTTTATTCCGCTTTTCTTCCCTCACCTTCTTTTTCTTCTGTATCATCACTTCCTTTTCTTGTTTCCTCTGCTGCTTTTCTTCTAGCTCCTGTAAGCACTGCAGGCTAGTGAGTGCACGCGCACAACCTGATGGCTTTGACTGAGGAGGCAGAGGAGGAAGCTCCAAGCCCAAGAAGGTTGATGCTTGCTTTGGCTTCTGCTTCAATGTATGCTGTTCTACATTCCCTGAGGAGTTCTTTGTGCTTTCCTGAAGGCTCAGCCATAGGTTATACCAGCAATCAGTTGTTATGTCAAAACCTTCCTCCTGCTGCTTTCTAAAGCGCTCATTCTCTTCTTCAGTGAATGTAGCCTGATCAGGAGACTGCTGGTGGCTTGTCAAACTTGACACTGTACATTCATTTTCCTCACTGCTGTCAGGTGCGCTGGGCTGTCAGACATGCGCACTTCACAGACTTCTGTGGACTCCTCCAAGATACTGCAAACAGGGGGTAGCTCAAAAACTGCAATTCTCCTCTCAACTTGTGACCAACTCAGGCTGAATACAGGAAGAAAAGTGATGTTGCCTTTCTCAATGGGCTTGGACTTTTGTGCATCCTGGCATTCAGCTTTTTTGGGCAGGTTAGTAGCATCACGATTGAAAGGAAAATCCCTGTGGCTCTGAACCCTGCAGCAGCATTTGATGGTGTCATGGCTTGGAACCATGCTTGGCAGAAGAGCTCTGAAAAACAGTACTTTGTGAGCCTTTTGTAGGGATTCTTCATCGTGTACTGTGTACACTGCTGTTGCCAGAATTGCTTGAGTGGCGAAAAGCTTGTTTTGTCGAGCTTTTGGGATACATGGGTGCTGTGGGGAGGCAAACAGAATATGATAATGCTCTCTCTGGCAGCCATCTTTATCATGTCTGTATTGAAATGAGAAGAGTGGCCATCCAGAAGCAAAAGGAGCGGTCTCCTTTTTGGCACCAGCTCAAGGAAGTGATTGAAGAACCAAGTCTGGAACAACTCGGTGTCCATCCACCCACTTCCCATGCCATACATGGTACCGGGCACTTCCCCAACTGTTAGACTGTGCTGCAGATGCTTCCCTTCCAATAACACTATTGAAGGCAGTACTTGGCCCGAAGCACTGACACATGCCAAGAAAGAGATGTGTGTCTTATCTCCAGACGTAGGGGCATACGTGTGCTGGATGGCTGTTGATGTAACAGCCTTCTCTGGCAAATGATCCAGCGAAATTCCCGTTTCATCGCAGTTAAAAAGCAGCTCTTGGTGATCCTCCAGCCCGTTGTCCTGCAGTGTTTGCTCCAATAGATCATAATATTGATCTATGGTGCTCTGGGGAATGTACCGCGCCCGGGACAGAGCTTCAGGCTTTCTCAGCACTATCTCTGGATGCCTGTGTCGAAAGCTTTGCCACCAACCACTGGATACCTCAACGCCATCCTGCTGCTTAATGGCCACTGATTGTGCAATGGAAATGACCTGCTTTCAGGTTCTGGGAAACCCAAACTGTGCACATTCCACCAGGAAGTGTACCAGGCTATCTTCTTCTTCTTTGGTAAGGTAAACCTGGGGCCCATGCACTGACTGCTCCCTCTTGCACTTTCCCATGTAGGGTGCTCTTGGGGACACCAAATTCCTGATGAGCCCTTTGTACTCCCATCTCTCCTGACCTTATTGCTTCCACAGCAAGGCTCATCTGCTCCTCTGACCACTGTTTCAGCTTCTTTGGGTGATTGGGAGGTGGAGCAGGCGCACTAACATCGCCACTAGTATCTCGAGGTCGACTCCTGGCAACTTGACGCTTACGAGCTAAACCTCCAACTCTGCTCTGCAGCATCGTTCACTTGGATTCGTCACAGGCGATTACGAATTCGCTCCAACCGAGGATACCGTACAAGTATCCAAGAATACCTTGTGTGTATCCGAGAATATACAGTGTCTGAGGATTGATCACTCACTCTACACAGCGTCGAGAAGGCTTATAGACAAACGGAACAATGCCGGCCAGGAGGACTCAGACAACAGCGAAAAGAAGGCTTCCCGTTCATGACGAAAATTAGAGGCCAATGGCGGAAATTAGAGGCCAATGGCGGAAATTAGAGATACAGGAAATTCGTCACAATTAGAGTACACTTGAGCATATTTTTTACCTCTGACGAAAATTAGAATGACAAATTTGTAGAGTGGATACGATATATATATCTGTCATTTTGCAAATGGCAGCACTCAAGTCAATCTTTACAAAGCTTAAAATCATCTCCAGTGGCGTTTCGCCGTATATTGACCAACCGTATGTGTTCAAGAAGATGTGTTGATAGAGGGATACTCGTAAAAAGCCTAACGAAAGACTCTTCTGCAAGATAGAGCTCCAATTATCGCTGACGGACATTGTAAAGTGGCTGCGCTCAACGCTCTATGTTTGCTAGGCTCATAATCATCATTCTTTGTATTTCGCCGTGTACCCAAGGAACGCAAAGTCTTTCTAGAACATGTTTAAGTAATAGTATTGTAGTAGAAAGCTTATCTAACGATTCTCCTGCGAGGTACGACCCCAAATACAACAGAGGACGAACAACCCGTTGGCCAAAGAGAGACAATCGAATCGTGGCATTACCACTTAGGGTAGCGGTTTTAGCCAGCACATCCCTACTCCAGGCACTAATAAACGTGTACATCCTCATTCAGAATGTTATGTAGATCAAAAAGCATCAGCTAAGTATTTTGACACTTTGAAATGGGTGCTTTCACTGGATGACTTCCTGGTCTGGAGACTTGAAACTCTTGCAGCCCCACTCTATGGCATCGTGACATATCTTTCACACCAGCAGCAGTGCTGCATACCCAGCTATCTGAACTATTGAACATACACAGGGAAGTTGTTAGCAAGTAGTTCGAGTTCAGCGACGCCCCGGCGCCCTACAAGTTTTTTTAACTTGAAATACTTGTTTTCAACATTTCTTTTCTGAGTCATGAATTTCAATAGATTTAGCATGGCTGCAACCAACTCGTTTATTTTACGTAAATAAATGTGCCTTCAAATTTTTCAAATGGTTAGCCAATAGTTGTCCAGTGTCATAAGATCTTGTCATTCCTTTGGTACCCCCTTGCATGCATAGCAACACATGATCAAGCTAAGTGTGATTGTGGGACATCAAACTTTACCACCAACAATAGCTAACCTGTCACCTGTAGCACTACACTGAGGGAACAACGCCTTTCATGGGGGAATGTATATCCCTATTTACCCTATTTCTTGGTGAAATACCCAGAGGTATACTCTCCTACATCAGTAACCCATTTCTGTCCTTCCAGCTTTGCTAACTCCAATAACTACTGAGTCACCATCAATATATTGCCTTATGCATCCTCTGCAGAATATGCTTCGGTTGTCCCACACATCTGTGCTGTAATGAGGACAGGATCACTAAAGGCCTTGTGTGTTGGTGGACTCTGTTCTCAACTAGCAGAGCAGGTGTTAAAGGAACTGCCTCACTGCACTCAACTCAAGGAGTTGGAGTTGAAGTTGGACCTGTCCAGGTCAGACAAGGTGAGATATGTCACTTTGTATCCAATACAATGTCATCAACAGTATAAACTCCTACTGTGCATCTGCTCTGCATGTACCCCCAACAAGGGCAGTTGTGTAAGGGACTGCCTCACTGCACTCAACATAGGGAGTTGGATTTGGATTTGGAGTTGTTTGACACAGACATATACAGGTTGTGTTTAGACATGTCACTTCTTGTATATGCAGTGTCTCTGGAGGAGTGTTTGTGTTGATCTAGCTGCTAGCCACTACTTTGTAATCTCATGCGCTGCATGAAATGGCAAGTACAAGCTAGCAGCTAGACTATGTTTGTGTGGGAAATGCACATGAAGTGTGTGTGGCACACACTCACCCACACTACAATGGCTATTTATTTAATATTCTGAACTGTACTTTGTGTGACATGACATGCATGTGACCCCATCTTCTTTACAGGTTGGCACCCTCCCATCAGCTATTGAAGCTGCTCTCTCACAGTGCACCACACTGGAGAAACTGACAGTGAAGGGACTGTATGACTCTGTCCCCTTTCCCTCTTTTGTCACTGCTGCCCTGCTTAGGGCAGTGAGTACTGTGAGGTCCTTGAAGGAAGTGTCAATGGACACTTGTGACTATGGTATGCAGTGTGTGTGTGCATGTGTGTGTGTGTGTATGTGTGTGTGTGTGTATGTGTGTGTGTGTGTGTGTGTGTGTGTGTGTGTGTGTGTGTTAATTGGTGTAGACCAGAGTGACCAGAGTGAAGGCTAGAGCTCAGTGAGCTTAACCATTCTAGCTGTCTAGGCAAGCAACTCTGCTTGTTTTCTAGGGTTTTCTACAGTACTTAACCTAGTGACTAGTCTGGCAAAGTTTGGTTGCAATCCCATTGCTAGTTTTCAAGTTCTGGCAGCCTGTTCATTTTAACACCTCCTCCATGGATCAGTCTACATCCAAACGCTGTTGTTTCTGTCAGAAGTGTTTCAGAAGTCTTGGGAACCACTACAAAGGTTGCCCTGAAAGGCGTGGAGCAGACTATCAGCATCTATTAGCTCAAGGGACATTGGCCAACAAGGCAAGAGGCAAAGCCAAGAAGCTACCATGCCCCAAGTGTGGAAAGCGGTTTACTCGACTTGAAACACATCTGAGGACAAATGCTTCCTGCAAGAGTGTATCCCTCCCAGATGAGCTGAGTAATCCATCACTAATCCACCCTGTGTCAGCATCACCTCCACCCTTATCCAATGTACAGCCTGCTCCACCAGTCACCCACCGGCCCCTACCTCCAACACTCCTACCCCGTGCCAAACTTCCCTCCAACCCAGAGCAGTGGACTGAGGTTGACAACTTCATACTAGCCAACATCACCCCTGTTGTGCTGCAAGTGGGGGATGTCAATGCCATGCAGTATACCATAACTCATGGCCTGTACACCTACTTGGTGTCCAGGTTTGGAGTCATGCCAGACAATCAACGGCATCAACACCTCCAGCGTGACAATCTGTCAGCAGCTAAGAGGAATGCAATGTGTGAGGTTGCTAAGGAGAAGAAGTTTGCCAAGAGAGAATTGCGTCAGCTTAGGAGAAGTGGGTCCTCTCCTGAGGAGGTCAAAGCGCTAGCTGAGAAGTTTCATCTGCTAGTCCGCAAGCACAGCAAATTGGCCAAGGAAGCTAAGAAACTAGTTGCTAAGGCCTCTGCTAAGCAGATGAGGAGGGAATGCCATCGTGACATTCATAAGTTTGCGCGACGGGTCCTTGACGATGACTGCTATGCATCCATCCAGCCTTCCTTCAGTCAGCAGCAAGCAGAAGAGCACTTTTCTCAGGTATACTCTGCCAGCCCCAGGACCTTTACCCGCCCTGAGTGGATGCCAGATTGCCCTCCCCCATCCATTCCCATGTCCACTGACCCCTTCACTGAGGAGGAGGTGACAGGTGTCATCTCCGGCCTCAAGTCTTCATCCACCCCCAGTCCTGCCGACCAGATACCCTATGTCGTCTTCAAGAGGTGCCCCTCATTACTGCCCGCACTGCTGCACTTGTTTAACTGCTGCTGGACCACCCAGTCTGTCCCTGCAGCTTGGAAGATTGGCATCATCCACTTGCTGGGCAAGAAGAAGGCTGTTGATGACTCCTCCAACCCGTCCAACTTCCGCCCCATTGCTCTGACGTCCTGCGTGAGCAAAGTGTTCACCAGCCTGGTGAAGGGTAGGTGGTTGTCCTACATGGTGAACAACAAGTTCCTCGACACCACCACCCAGAAGGCTTTCATCAATGGTGTGCCTGGCTGCACTGAGCACCACCTGAAGCTGCTATCCATCCTTCAGGAGGCTCGAAGGAGGCGCAAGTCGCTCTGTGTCTGCTGGCTGGACCTGGCCAACGCATTCGGCAGTGTGCACCACGACTTAATCACCTTCTCTCTGGCACACTACCATGCTCCTCCGGAGCTGGTTCATCTGGTGTCAAACATCTATGATGGACTCACTGCCGTCATCACCACCAAGTCGTGGACCACCGTCCCCATCCACCTCCAGCTTGGAGTCTACCAGGGTGACCCCCTCTCCGTCATCATCTTCAATACGGTGATGAACACCCTGGTGGACTCCATTACCCAATGCTGCTCCCAGCTTGGCTACAGCCTCACCTCCGTCCGCAGTAGGATCAACCTGCTGCAGTACGCAGATGACACCTCCCTGATCGGTGATGGACCCTCCTCATGCCAGCACCTGTTGCGTCTCACTGAGTCATGGTTGGCCTGGTCAGGGATGCGGGCTAATGTCCCCAAGTGTGTGAGTGTTGCGATCAAAGCCTCCTCTGGGAAGGCCTTCGACCCTGGACTCAAGCTTGGCAATGAGCCTATCCCCTACCTGGGAGACACCACATTTCGATTCCTTGGAGCCCCGGTGGCCATCCACTCCACCTCTGAGGAATCCAGGGAGCACCTCAAGACCAAGCTATTGTCCATGCTGGAGAAGGTCGATGCCACTCCCATCACCCGTCAGCAGAAGTTAAAGCTTTTCAAGGTCAGCATCTGCCCTCGTCTCACCTGGGACCTGTCCATCTCAGACCTGCCAATCTCCTGGTTGCAGAACCACCTCCAGCCCATCGCCACCAGGTTTCTGAAAAGATGGTGTGGTCTGGCCCGCTCTGCTGATCCCAATCGACTCTTCCTTCCCAAGTCCAACGGTGGGCTGGAGCTCCCACACCTGGTCACTGTGTACAAGAAGCTCCATGCTGCCAAGGCTGGTTCACACATGTGCTCAAGCGACTCCAGTGTCCGAGCTATCGCCACACAAATCACCCTCCGTGAGTCCCAACTTCAGTGTGCTTTGTTCCGGCCTTACCAGGAGGTGGTGGGGGTAATGAAGGAGGACCCTGGGGCTCCCAGGAAGAAAGTGGTGTCTCATGTCAAGGCCAAGATCCAGGCCGAGGACACCGCCTCCAGACTGGCTCACACCACTAGCCTTCCAGTTCAAGGGTTGACTGTGCGGGAGTTCGAGGGCAGGGTGGCCCAGAACTGGTCCACTGCCATCTTCAGCCTCCCAGAGTGGGTATTCAAGTTTGCTCTCAACGCGGTGACAGACACTCTTCCCCACAATGCCAACTTGTTCAGGTGGAAGAAGCTCTCCTCACCACGGTGCCAACTCTGTGGAGAGGTACAGTCTCTGGCCCATGTTCTCAACTCCTGCCAGAAGGCCCTCAGTCTGCGACGCTACTCCACCAGGCACGATGATGTGCTCAAGGTCATCTTTGACTTTTCCAAGCGCAACCTGACATCAGGAATGCAAGTCATAGCTGACCTACCAGGCCAGCAGTACACGTTCCCCCAAGACATTGCTCCCACGGACCTGCGCCCGGACATGGTTATCTGGGGAACTTCAGCCATCTACCTGGTAGAGCTGACGGTGCCTTTTGAGACCAACATTGCAGACGCTGCAGAGAGGAAGGTCCATCGGTACCGGGACCTTGCAGCTGCCTGTGCTTGTTCCCACCACACATCTATCATCACTCTCGAGGTCGGGTCGAGAGGCTTCCTGAGCACAGTGGGCTTTCAGCAGCTCTTCAAACTGCTACAAGCCAAAGCCAAGGACCGACAGAACTTCGAGATTGACATAATTAAGCATGTGGTTGCATCGTCCTACGACATCTGGTGTAAACGGAACTGGTGTAGTTAAGTTTGCATGATCCTTTTTTCTTCTTTCCTCTTGAACTCTGCTGCATGTTTATGTTTAAGCTTTTGTAACTCCTGTACTGGTGTCTTAACCATACTGTGCAAGTTCATCGTCAGAACTTTCCTTTTTGGCAGTGTTAAGCTCACCTTAATGTCACTTTTCTGTTGTTGTATGCATGCTCTTTGACCAGTCTTTAGCACTGGTGTTTCCAATAATAATGATTGGTGACATGGAAAAAACAAAGTGTGTGTGTGTGTGTGTGTGTGTGTGTGTGTGTGTGTGTGTGTGTGTGTGTGTGTGTGTGCATGTACCTTGCATGCATATGTAAAAGTACCAGTGTGTTACTATGTTTGCATGACGTGTGCATGTGCGAATGTGACAATCTTTACCAGTGTAGTGTGTGTTGTGTTAGATCTAAGGGTCGAATGAATACTCTGTATAAAGTTCTACTGTTGATTGCTTCCAATGAGCGAATATTTGAATATTTGTTCCGCCAAAGGTTATTGCCAAATATGGTGGTCTTCTCTGAAACAATGAGAGGAGGAGAAAGACAGATGAAGAGCTAAACGGGTGCATTTGACTTGACAAAAAAGCATTTTTCTGCCATTTCTGCGTAATCCGTGAAAGTTAGGAGGTGTTTCGTTACACAGATATTTACTAATTCATGAACAAAAATGAGATTTATGTGGTTGGCGTCCATTTTTATGACATCATAAATTGGCATGAATATTCAAATGAATCAAATTATCCTTTGAATAATAGGCTACCGAACGAATTCAACTATTTGATTATTCGTTTGACCCTTAGCTAGATCCACAGCTTGCAATGTGTAGTTCAGCTCTGCACCTTATGTCTCCCTCCATGACCTCTTGTCTCCCTCCTTGCAGATGGTGCAGGTAAGGAGGTGGAAACATTTGCCAGTTACCTGAAGACAAGCAAATTAAGGAAACTGGAGTTGACTGAGTGCCACAATCTATTTCCTGAGTACATCACAGCCATCCTCAATGGTCTACATGGGAACAACAGTCTTGAAGAGCTGGTGGTCATGCCACCACTCTGTAATGTAAGTCATATCTAGCAGTGTGATTTCTGTGCGTGTGCTAGAAGAGATGGTAGCTGTAGTGACACCAGCCCACAGGTCAGTTCTGAGTGTGTTGTCTGTTTTGTCCCATAACACCATGTGAACTAGTTTCTTCCATGAGTAAACTACACACACTTTGACCGCCCATAACAGGTGATGGCCCCTTCCTCTCACTCGGGAGAGCCCCCATGATGTTGTACATCTATCGTGTTCATACAGTTCCTCTTTGCAGTTTGCAGTTCTCACTTGTCTACAGTTTGTATTCTTTGTAGTTTGTAGAGAGAACTGAACATTACACTAGTATTCCATGTATTGTCCAGAGTACTTGTTTCTACTACTGTGAATGGTGTTCTCACTATGGCCTCAACTGATGAAGCTATGCAACACCTGTAGTTTAACTCTTTTGTCCCCCTTGCTTACATATGTCAATGTGTGTCCGTTGTGCTTACTTGTACACCTCCCCTATACCTCATGTCCTCCATAGCTCCATTTCATGTGTGTCTTTGTGTGAAGTCTGAGACTGCTGCAGTGTTAGTTGTCACACAGCACAGTCTCCTTAACCACATGCAGGAGGTGGAGGAGGTGACAAGGGAGGATGTGACAGATCCTGACATGCTGCAAGCAGTTCAGACAGCAATCAGGGTGAACAGGTCAGTAAAGAGGATCAGGATTATGGACGACTATTTGAGGTGGACCAATGTGGCAACTGCTATCATTGAAGGAGCAGCACATAACACAATATTGAGGGAGGTGGAGCTGCAGACACCAGAGTACCATCCTCCTCCCCAGGAGGTTGTTGATGAAACAAGACAACTAAACCCAAAGCTACGACTGGTTGTGGTAGCGGGGGGTGAGTAAACATCACATGACGACACATGACATATGTCACTCCCCCCACATGTTGTGTGTCTTATGTCCCAAGTTGTGTCTGAGTGGTGTGTGGTGGTCTGTTGGTACAAGTGTGTCACAGTGAGGGCTTGTGAGCAAGTGCTGCACTGGAGGAAGGTCCTGTCCTCCTCACTAAAGAGGGGGTTCCTCTCGCAACATCCACCTAGTATATACGTTGTTGTACAGTGCCAGTGTGTGGTAGTGTAGATTGGCCTCATACCCTTTTGTGTACATGTGAAGGAAGGTCTGGTACGTGCATACTGCTTGCACTGTGTAGCATTCACAATCCCACAGAAAACAGTGGAGCCTCTGCCAAGTGCACACAGTAGGTACCAGGCTGTCCTTCCCGCCCCCACACAATTGAAAGTGCACTAGAAAGAGGCTAGTGATGAATGTGTGGTAGTGGACATGCACGTGATTAGGAGGGACTGATTCAGGGCAAGACCGACATGGTGTTAGGGTGTCAGGTGACATGTCACATGTGTGCATACTGTGAGTGACTTGTCTCTCCTCACAGGTAGTTACTTGTGACCTCTGATCGCAAGAAGTAGCCATTGGACCTGGTGAGTTGAGCAGCGTCCCAACCTCCTCTTTTCCCTGTGCTGGTCACATGACCCAGACAGAGGTAGTGGGTGCACACATTGATCCATTTGTCATGTGTCCTTCCATTTCATGTCCTTACCCACAACTTGTCTCTCCACTCCACAGGACTCCAGTCTCCTCTCATGTCTGCACAACAAACTGAAAGCTATTTACAACTAGTGTTATGTTCATAGCACATAGCTTGCTTATTTATTTTATTGACAACTTATTGTTGCAATAGTTATTCATATAATTATACTAGCGGAAAGACCCGGCCAAAGGGCGGATCTTTCCGCGTGCTCGGCGTATGCCAGCTGGTCGGACACAGGCTGGTAGTGCCATTGCTACTCAGGCCCCAGCTAGTAATATAATGCACTGGCTGGTCATGCATGCTCTGGCAAAGGATAGTCCAGGCTGGCCTGGTGTTATATATCAGTGTGACTGACCTACCATGTGTGTATGCAATTTACATGGAAGATCACCATAGACAAACAACGGATATATAGTTGTAAGAAGCTGATGGTCTCCATGTGTGAGACAACCCCTCTTTCCTTTTTTCTCCGCTTCGGCATCACGCTAGCTAGCTTGGATGTCATCCTCGCACCTGCGCGAATGCCTAGGATACGGCTACTTTCTTCCAAGATCCAAGATGGCCGACGGTCGGTTCATCCTGGGTTTCCGCCGCGCGCTACTTGGCAGCAGCTTATTTCAGCACGTCTACCACCTTATAGAGACGGGGTACAGAGTGCGACGAGTGGGAACGTTTGGGCGCGAGAGGAGTTTGCGGACAACTGTTGTGGCTCTTCTTTTGTATTGGCAGCATAGGAGCGTGCCCGGAAAACCATATATTTTCTCCGTAGATCCAAGATGGCGGACGGTCAATTCGAGTTTTTTCGCCACGCGCTCCTCGGCAGGAGCTTCTAAGTTGGCAACATTGCGGCTACTAAAAGAAAAGGGTAGTGAATCTCGATGCTTGGAAGTAGCTAGTAAGTCTCTGAGACGGATAATGATGATGTTGAGAGGTGGGACAGCCCCCCTTATGATTGAAAGTGGACGATGGCGAGGGCTGCCGAGAGAGGAGAGAAGGTGTCGGGAGTGTCAATCAGGGAAGATTGAGGATGTGCCTCATTGGTTGTTGGAGTGTCATGCATGGGGCACAGAACGACAAGCTCTCCTGCAGTGCGTGAGGCAAGTAGTCAATGACTTTGATAATCTCGAGGAGGATGAAAAGTTGGTCTGCGTTTTGGACAGGGGATGCAAGCACGCATCAATATTGAAAGCCATTATGAAGATGTGGAGTGCCCGATTCTATTAGCTAATGCCCCCTTTCAAGTACCTGTCCAGACTGCTGTTGAACTGATTAATTGACAATACTGACATGACTATAATTATGCTTATTATGATGTTTACTTTGCTGCTTCTTTTGGCCTCACAGGGCAGTTTGGCCCTAGTGCCTGAGGGCATGTGGCATAATAATAATAATAATAATAATAATAATAATAATAATAATAATAATAATAATAATAATATATAGACTAGCTGCAAGGCCCCCGCCTTCGGCAGGTCCTGTATATAGGAGGGTAAACTGTAAAGTGGTCGAGTGCTTTCTGTAGGGGGGTCTAGTGCGTCCTGTAGAGGGGTCCTGTACGTTTATCGCAGATCCATGATGGCCGACGGTCGGTTCATCCTGGGTTTTCGCCCCGCGCTCCTCGGCAACAGCTTATTTTAGCACGTCTACCACCTTATATTGATTTGAGGTACAGCATACGACGGCTGGGAACGTTTGGTCGCTTTTCGTCGACGTTCGCGGGAGGAGTTCGCGAACAACGGTTGGGGTTCTTCTTTTGTATTGGCAGCATAGGAGCGTGCGCGGAAAACCGTATATTTTCTCCGTAAATCCAATATGGCGGACGTTTGCTTGGAGGGTTTTCGCCGCGCTCTCCTCAGCAGGGGCTTCTTCGCGCACGTCGCCCCCCTTAGATCGAGACCGGGTGTGGCGTCCGTAATCTGGGAAAGTTTGGTGTCCATGCGCCGTTGCTCGCGGGGGCACTTCGCGGACAACCGTTCTGCTCAATCCTTCTTTATATAATAGACTAGCGGACAGACCTGCCCTTCGGGTAGGTCTTTCCGTGTGCTCGGCGTATGCCAGCTGGTCGGACACAGGCTGGTAATGCCATTGCTACTCAGGCCCCAGCTAGTAATGCACTGGCTGGTCATGCATGCTCTGGCAAAGGATAGTCCAGGTTGGCCTGGTGATGTCAGTGTGACTGACCTACCATGTGTGCATGCAATTTACATGCAAGATCACCGTAGACAAACAACGGATAGTTGTAAGAAGCTGATGGTTTCTGTGTGAGACAACCCTCCTTTCCTTTTTCTCAGCTTCGGCATCGCGCTAGCTTGTGTGTAATCCTCTCACCTGCGCGAACGCCTAGGATACGGCATACTTTCTTCCAAGATCTAAGATGGCCGACGGTCGGTACATCCTGTAAAGTGGTCGAGTGCTTTCTGTAGGGGGGTCTAGTGCGTCCTGTAGAGGGGTCCTGTACGTTTATCGCAGAACAAGTTTCACAAATGAGCTCGAGAGTTTCCGGGCTTTCGATAGACGTTGCTACGCGAGAGACGCCATTTTAGCATGACGTGATGAACCCTTCCGCTACATTGGTTCGCCTAATCCTACTTCAGATTTAGTTCAATAGCATAGCAATGCCGCCATATGTCCAATTGGAGGTGCGTACGTTGCTATATATTTTAGGCCAGAGTTAGCTTTCGTGCGGTCTAAAGGACATTCGCGTCGTGCACTTCCCCGCCATTTCCTAATTACGTACTGCACGGTTGGCTTGCATGCGGTCCCTTTTTCCGTATTCTTTTCGGTAGGTTAACGCGGAACCCAGGCCTCACCTTGAGCGCCAGGATTACAGAAATGCGGTATAATGCCTGCACCATTGCCCTATGGTTTAGACTAAGTGTGTTGCTTCAGCTTAGCTGCCCACTATAAAAAGTACAGAAACTAGAAATAATAAATATTAACTGCAAAAATTGTAAGGATGTAGGGATGGCATAAAAAAAGACTGAAACAAGTAAAGACTGCTACACAGTGGAGCAATTAACCATCGTCCCTACATTCCAGAATGTAGGACTGTACGGTGCAACATTATTGCATGTAGGGACCATGGTTAATGCTCCACCGTGTAAAAACCTTTACTTGTTTCTGTCTTTTTAATGCTATCCCTACATCCTTATACAATTTTTGTAGAATTAATTTATCTCTATATAGTATTAATTATAGTTCTATCAATCAGGTCTAGGGGGAAGGGAGGGAGAGGGGAAGGGGAGGAGGAGGGGAGGTACACAGAATGACATGTTACACATAAGATACAACATGTGATGTTCATAGAAAGTCAGAAATTGCACACTCTCCACAACCACTGCAGCTAGTGAACAGTTGTTGGCTTCCTTGTGTAGTTCTTCTTGTTTCTTCTTGCACTGCTGCAGAGAGTGAGAGAGGAGGGAAAGGTTGGTCTAGCACAGCCAGACTACTCTCCTCCATCACAGGAGGAGGGGAGGGTTGGTCTAGCACAGCCAGACCACTCTCCTCCATTACACAGAGGAAGGGCAAGCTGCACACCATCACACCTCTTATGGGGGTTTTCCTCTCACTCTCTTGACAGCAGCTGATTTGGTCATGTTGAGGTAGTTTGGGGTATTGCAAACAGGCTTGCCTGCAGGACATCACATGATATGTCACACGACATCAACCTCAAGTCACCCCCCACATGACGTCACTCACCCAAGTTGACAGACTTGAAGACCTTTTGTTCCTCACATTGCTTAGAGGGGCTCCCATGGGAAGTCCCTTGAGGTGGTCATGTGACACACTACAAACACCCCCACTGGACATGTCAGGGCACCCTGCTGACAGAGTTGACTGGTTTGACGTGACAGTGAAGGTGGTGCCAAACGTGTTTGAGGGAGTGACAGTGGGGAGGGGCTGAGGAGTGGGGAATGTGATTTGTCCTCAAAAGCAAGTCTGCCCACTGTTCTAGGAAGTGAGGGGTGTGACCAGACAAGTGTGAATGGGTGTGGCTAGATAAATGTGATTGGGTGTAGCCAGACAAGTGTGAGGGGGCGTGACCAGTGTTACACGAACGAGTGACACCATTGTAGCAGGACAGGATTGGAAAGGTTGATAACTTTTGAGCTGAGCCTGTTGCCATGGAAACACCAGATCAGGGTGTCCCTTGACTTGACTGTTGCTTGAGGTACTCTTGGAAGGAGGAGATTTGTGGGGACAGGGGGAGGGGCTTCACTTTGCGTGCTGAGCTGCCCAGTGTCTGCTCTGTGCCCAGGAGGCAGATCACTGCACTGGAAGTTGGTGTGGTCAGTGGGTGGGAGCTTGCAATACTGCTGGCTGGAGAGGACGGTGTGTGAGGATGAGAGGGCATGTCCACAGAGCTAGAAAGAGTGTGTGAGGAGGGAGGGTGAGGTCTCTGCTGGCCAACTGGGAAGGATGGCTGGTACAGTGAGGGGCTCCGAACAGTCTGCTACTGTGGGAGGCTCCACAGATGACAATCGCATTGGCTCATTCTCAGAGGGGGCGGGGTTTGGTGGCAGAGGAGACAGTATTGAGGTGAGCAGTGTACTGTCATGGCAACCACTTTCACAGCTCTCATTGGCTCAGGCTACGCCCCTTTCACACTTGACATGTCTGTGGAGGTCCTTGTACTCATTAAGTAGGTGGGCGATACCAGCAAAGAGAGGGAAGGTCCGCCAGATGAAACTGAGTAGTGCACAAATGGTCCTAAGGAGGGAGTGGGGGATGCGAGGGACAGTGTTGTAAGAACTAGTGGGCACTGGTAGACGCCAGTACTAGTGACTGCAGTTGTCAGAGGAACCCACTACAGGAGGAGATAGGAAGCTATCAGTGCTGTGGGCACATGAGTTCAGTGTTGCCTTGTGTGTCTGTGTTCATGTAGGACCTCGCCTCTCTTGTCTGTCAGTCTCTGTTTGCTGCTGCTTCATGAATCTAATTAGAGACTTGACTTGGACCCAGTTCTGTGCATTCTCTGTCTGAGCCTCTCCACCTCCATCACCATGGTGATGTACTGCCTCAGGGCAAAGGGGCCTTTTTGCTTGCCAACTAATGTCAACACTTCCTTGTGCACTTGTGCAATCTCCTACTGGTTGGCCTGCAGTTTGCTGTGCAGTGTCCTTCGTTCCTCCTCTCTCTGCCTCACCTGGGTCTCAAGTATTGCCAGCTGAGACTGCACCTCTCCAGAGAAAGGAGAAAGGACATCACAAGGGACAAGAGCAGTGATCATGACAGACTGTCATGTGTGAACAAGACACAGTTATTGATCAAGCTCTGTCACAACTGAAGGGGTGGTACTCACACACACACACACACACACACACACACACACACACACACACACACACACACACACACAAGCACGCATGCACACGCACACACGCATGCACGCACACACGCACACACACATGTTTCCTTCCTACATTGAGCACACCGTAATCCCAATAATGCAACTGTTTAATGGAAGCAACCCAATGTCCATCTGATCATAGACAATGCGTTCATACATCATATTGAGAGAATCATATGCCTAATTTATCAGAAAGGCTACCTGTTAGTGTGATTCCTACCAGCCTATAGTCCAGACCTAAAAAAATTAATCCTATTTATTTAAGAGGCATTTAATAAGGTAAAAACTTTCATCAGAAACATTGAAGCAACCTTTCAGTCAGCGGCAGTGCATGAGTTGCTTCTCCTTCATTACTCAGCATTTATAACATTCACACCTGAGGACTGTCATTCATACATCAAGCAAGGTTACAATTTGTGAATCAGTTTCAGCTTAACATCATGTACATCAGACTTGCATAATATTATTATTATTATTACTGCTTCAATTAGCACCTGATGTAACAATTCTATAGATAAAAGAATGTGCATGTTAATCTGTTGTTGTGCAATTACATATTATTCATAGCTATGCAGCCTGTAAAACATATAGCATACTTTAGTTTATTAACGTCATTTAATGCTCAAAGTGTACATTTGTAAGAAGTAACTGGAGAGGGATGAGATCTTGAAAGCAAAAATTACAAAACTGAATTAATGGCAGCGTGCATGCTTGATCACTGACTATTTACACTACTGATGTAGATGTGATTAAAAGCTTAAGTGTTCTGTCTAGCTGCAGCTGTAATTTCGATTCAATGATCAGGTGCATGCATAAATTAATAATGTGTCTATGTGGCATGAAACGCAAAAAGGGACTACATGGCCTACATCCTCTTGTGCAAAAACCTAATTGCCTCAATATGCATGCTCCCTTTTCTCCTGCACGTTGTTTTGCAGCACTTAGATGTTGAAGCAGCCTCATCAGCCTGAGTCAGTTCAGGATTCACCTGCTTTTCAATGCACCACAATGCCCCCTTTCCCTTGACAAAATGATCTCTCACCACAGTGCGCAGTTCTTCATCCTCCCTCAGCCACACCTTCTTCCTCCTTACGAAGTACCAAACTCTTGTAGGTCTTGCAGGTCAAAGCTGTAGCTTAAAACCTCTTCATCAATTCGATGGAGGAAACGTCTGCTACATTGACATTGCAGACTAGGTACATCTTCTTCTCCTTTCCTAGAAATGCCTTCACTGATCGATAGTTCCTTTATCACATCTGCATCTGGGCCCAGCCTTGATACATCGCTCTCAGCAGCTGTAGCAGGTGGAGAGAACAGCTGTTTCCACTGTAGGTCTCCTCCGAGCCCCCGCAGATTGGAGTATCCACTCTTGCGACTGTTGGAGATCTAGAACCAAGTCGATCGCTGCGGAAGAAACAGGTGGAGCACCCATTGGCAGGGTATTGACAATGGGGCTCAAAGTAGCCTCATGAGAATAACTTCTGAGGAATGCCTCCAAGATGGAAGCTCTCTCGGTATCACTGTAACTGTGCTCACGCAAGGCACTGTTTGTCGCCATCTTCTCGAACCTCCAAAAGTGGGATGAAAGTTCAGAGGAGAGGTGATTCACGTGAGTTGCAAGTCAAATGGCATTAATATTTGCAGAACAATCATTTTGCAAAACCTGTACTAGTGTAGTTCAGCTCTGCACCTTGTGTTTCCCTCCACAACCACTTGTCTCCCTCCCCTGCAGATGGTGTTGATGAGGAAGTGAAGATATCTACCAGATACCTAAAGTCAAGCAACTTGAGGAAAATGGAGTCGACTTGGTGCCACAACCTATCCCCTGTGCGCATTGTATCCATCATCAGGAGTCTCAATGGGAAAAACAACCTTGAATTGCACCATGCACGGATTACCTGCGTGTACAGCTGACCTCTGAATTATACATAGTGTACATGTATAACCCAAGTCACCAAGTCTACTTATTAGCTATCCGCAACATTCTTAATATTCATTTTCTAAATCAGTTTATATTGTGCCTGTTAGCTAGTACTGTTCAGGACTTAGCTAGCTGGTGGATTTGGCGTAGCTATTCGTTATACAAGGTGCTAGCTAGCAAGGGCCATGTGCATTCTCTATCCCGAACTGCTGCTGCTAGCACTTGTAGCAATAGCCTTTCTCTAACCAGCCAGGTCAACCGATTGCAATTGCGTGATCAATAATGATGATTGTCATTAAATTTGCTCATCAGTGACTGCATGTACTGCAATATGCATGCATTGAAGAACAATCCTGGGCATGGCCATGGACATAACTACATGCATACTGGACTATCATGCACCCAAACTCACCTCATGTATGCACACTCTTGCAAGCATTCGACGGCATGCATATATGATATGCACACTCTGTATTATATACATTACTTCAAGGCTACTGATTATTACAGATACAAAATTATAGCAAATTTAGCAAACAGTGCAAAACTTTAAATTTGCTGAAATTATAATTAGTAGCTACCCAACAGATCCTGAATTTTCAAAATGTGAAATTTAGAAGCACTGGAATTGGAGCCCTCATTGGTATCTCACACAGTTATTTATTGCCCACTGCATGCTGGTTTTATGGCATGTTTGCTTGATATTTTAATACGTACCACCCCTATAGCCCCTAGGGCACTTACTGAGCATCGATCTCGGCAAGCGCCTCCACTTCTGCAGCAGCAATGCAAACCATACTATTTCAGGTATAGAGTCGGCCTCGGGAAATATCACCAATACAGCCCCTTCAAGAGGTCTATATAATTATAATATATATATACCAATACCAAGGAAACCATGTGCAAATAGGTGATATAATTATGCCTGAGAAAACATGGTTTCCTTGGTAACAGTATATATATTATATAGGCCTGTAAACAGTGGTTTGACACAGTTGCACAATAAGATAAAGTCAGTCATAGAATCTAGAATTGCGAGCACCACCTCGGACACCACCTCGGACCATCAAAACTCTCACATACCTGCTCTAGCCGAGGTTGTACATTGCATCAGAGGGTGTTAAATATAAGCTTTTATGTGAAGTAGCATAGAAAGCTGGCTTGATAGTTTGACTCACACGCAACACGGTGATGCATCGTCACGTATATATGTGATATATCAAAGGGTGTCAAATAATCCAAAGTGTACACACAGCTGCACTGTTACTGTAGTATGCACAAAGTACAATATACGGAATGTGCTTTTATTCACAGGCTAATGTTTCAGTTTTCACAGATCAGCAACCATCTGCGAGACCTTTGTCCAAGAATGTTTAGACATCATGCATCTGCAAATTCATTTAAAATGTAAAATCTGCAAAATAATTACCCAGTGCAAAGTCAAAGCGCACATATTGTATTACTGGCAGTGCTATTATGTTACAAATGCTATATATCACTGTTCATACATGTTAATCTAATGCAGTTTGTCTACCACCCTAGCTTCGCTGCAGCTTAATTGTACCCCATTACATTGAAAGTGCACGGAATGCCACCCGCACTGCAGCACTACTGTTTTCTTGCTCATATCATCATCGTCGTCATCAGCATTGTTGACGTCATCACCATTATCATAGCAAAATGTAACAGTATGGCTTATAGAAGGGCCCTGTACACACAGCAGGATATATATTATTCAGCATGCACACTGCTTATATACAAATAGCATGCAGGTGTATATGCAGGCTTGTGTGTGTGGGTGCACATGCACACGTGCATGCGTTATATATAACTATAACTTCAGCAGAAGAAATCCAAATCACTATAAATGTGGTATATCGTGAAATGGATTTCAGCCGTTTCCACTATACTGATCTGGCAGCCAGCTCAATCGATCAGCAAGAATCAATCCTAATGCTCTTATAAACTGATTTGTATGGTATACATAGCAGAATGTACTGTCTGTTATTTTTGTATTATTTTGCTGATATCGAGCTGGTTGCTGGATCTATAACCATTTCTGAGTTCAATAAAACAGTCTAGCCAGTAGCTGTGGCTATGGCTAGGCTGCCTAAATCTAAAGGGTGGGAGTTGATTTGCTTGGGACAGTCTAGCTAGCCAGACTACGCACGCCAGAGAGGAAAGCATGTTACAACAGTGGAAATGGGCAGGCTGCTTACGTATGCACGAGATGTGATTGAATCTGAAGGCAATGGAATATTAATATTAATGTTGCATGCATGATGATTGAACGAAATAGCTAGGTGGAAATATATAGCTACCTAGCTTTTGTCGCGATCGATATAGCAATGAACTCAGCTAGTGGTGCCGGAGCAAAACCTGTACCATGACAAAGAACCATGTGAGGCAGCTAGGCACATTTAATTTATGCGCATGGACATGAGCTGCTATAATCAAACTTCATTAGCAGTAATGGTCGACTGCATTAATTATAGCCATTTATTGGCAGTCATAGCTACTAGCTATATAGTTGCTTTAATTATAGTTATAAATATTATTGTTGTGATCGTTAGTGGCACATAATTATATATACATACAATACAGATGAGAGATTGGTTTATAAATGCAACAAATAAAGTTAAAGTGGAAGCAACGTTGACAGCATGCACATTTAATCCCACCTATGCAGACTTGAATTTCTGCCAGAATCTAATTACTCAGCCTCATACAATATTCAGCAGCTGTGTCTGGGCAATAACTTATGCAATGCATTGGGCTTCATTTGGAAAAATGAATGTGTCCATCATTATATGAAATCAAAATTGACAACTGCCCAGAGATTGTCCATGCTACGCTCACACAAACTACAAATGAACATCCCTTTATAAATGCCACAATTAAAAATGCTTAAATTACAACACACGATCATATTTAGTCAGACATGTAGTCATCTATACAAGGTATCTCTACCACTCTATTGCTGCTTGTACACCATTACATTAAAAGTGCACGGAATGCCACCACACTGCAGCACTACTGTGTTCTTGCTCATATCATCTTCAACCTTATCTCTACTTTCTGCCTGTGTGCCCCTTGCTGCTGGCTTTATGATGAAGTAATTCATCAGCTTCTGCTCAGTCTTACCAGTGCAATCATCATTGGCACGACAATGCCTAAAAGAAACACAGCATTCATCTCCACTTGAGGAAGTTGAAGGTTCTTCTTTCTCTACTGCGGCATGCTTGAATTCAACATTACATGCCTTCCATGGACTACGCATAATAAAACAGACAGTATTACATTGTGGTAGAGGCTCATGCTACATTGTCTAGCAGATTTATGGAGAGTTGATGAGCATTCACAAAGCTGTAGGTCTGGTTCCAGTAAAACGCTTCGACCACTAGGGTCTTCATCAGTTACAAAACTGATGTTGTCACTAACGAGATGACCAGTTTTGTAACTGATGAAGACCCTCATGGTTGAAACGTTTTACTGGAACCAGACCTACAGCTACGTGAATGCTCATCAACTCTCCATAAATATACAGTATTACATCAGACATGAACACATAATTCAAAATGTACATGTCCCCCACGCACCCATATCCACACAAGCATACACGCACACGTCCATACCACTTACCCATGCATCCACCCACCAAACCGCCAAAACTCTTGCACGCATATGCATGTATGTGCACACACACATACGTATGCACACTGTCCAGTGGATTGGATTGGATTGGTTAGATTGAATATCTTATTATAAACAAGGGAAGCTTTAGCTAATGGCTAGTTTCCTAGCACCCTGTAACAGACATAATACAACAAACAAGTAAAATACAGAAATAAAGATATGATGAGTCATAATTTAATTTAATAAGTAGTCATGCAACAAAAGTAACTACTATTGAACTTCAATAAATTGAAAAAAAGAAAGAAAGAAAACAAATGGTCATGTCTGACATGCAGATATGTGAAATTCATGCAGATTTAGTCAAGGGGTGAAATGGTTACACACAGCTCATGAGAGCTCAGTTGTGGTGGAATCTTTGATTGATGGTGGGAGTGAACGCCAGATTGATGCTCCAACATTAGAGATGGTAGGTTGATTGGGGCCCTGGTACGTGTATTATGATGATGAGTGATGCGATGAAACAGTGATGATAAGTAAGGTGCTGATGAATTGTGGCAGTTGAAGGTGAACTCTGCTGCATGGATCTTCCTGTGGATTTCAAGGGAGGTGAGGTCTAGGTCTGACCAGAGTTCAGTGGAGGATGACAGTCTGAGACGGTGAAGGTCTAGTCTGCATGCAAAATTAAAAAGAGACTGGAGACGTGATACATCTTTACGGGTAAAGCTATTAATACCAGACAACGTCGCAGTAGTCAAGATGTGGAAGGATGTAGGACTTTAGAAAAAGGGTGAGAGCTAAGAAGAAACCAGGAGAGAAGTCTGAGGAGATTCACAATCCTTGACACCTTCTTAATGACATGGTTGAGGAGACAACAGTTGCCGGAGATGTGGAAGATGGTAGAATAATCATTTGCAAAGAGGACAGTGCAGCCTGGGGGGGAGGACAGATGGGAGGTCATTAATGAACACTGAAAAAGAGTTGGACCAAAGACAGAACCTTGAGGCACACCAGTTGTAGTGCTCTTGGAAGAGGAAAGTGACTCTGCAATGTTGGTGACTTGGGAACAATCAGACGGATAAGACTGGAACCATGTGATACCAGGATCATCAACACCGAGAGAACGAAGCTTGAAGATAAGGACGGGATGATTGAATCATCCCCTCCTTATCTCCTCCACATGTATCAAATGCTTTTGAAAACATCAAGGAAGAGTACACCAACATATTGCTTCTGGTCGAGAGCCTTCTACCATGTGTCAGTACAATGGAGTAGGAGCGATTGGGTGGAGTGACCCAAACACAAACCTGACTGGTAAGTATATAGAAGGCTGTTTGTATTGAGGTGGTGCACCATGGACAAGTTGTTCTAAACATGCCTCTCAAGCAGCTTGATACAAGAGGGTAGGATAGCGATGGGATGGTAGTTGGAAGAGACTGACTGGTTAACTTCCATGTGGATAGGCCTCACGGAACTTTTCTTCCAGGAGGTGGAAGTGTGTGTGAGGTGGAGACAGATCAATTGATGATAGAGGAGAGTGGGTAGGATAAGATAGATTTGGAAGACTTAAAAGGTAAGGAGGGAATGCTGTCCAGTCCGGAGGAGGAGGTAGGTTTGAGAGAGGCAAGTGCCTTCTCACACCATTCAGGGGTGGTACAACTTAGTGACAGAGATGATGAATGAATGTTAAGTGTGGGAGAGGGGAGGAAGCGCCAGATCTGAGGAGCTGGTGGATACAAAGTGGTTGTTAAGAGTGTTTGCAATGGTGGTATGGTTAGGGCCAAGTGCATTCCAGGAGGTAGAAGAGCACTCTTGTGGGTGTTCCAAAGAGTGGTAAGAGAAGTGGTCTAAAGAACTCTACCTTTACCATTCTCAGGAGATGAACTACAAGGTTTCTTTGGTGGCTGTAATCTGCCCAGGCTGAGGAGGACCAAGATAAGCGGAACTTTCGAAGAAGTTTGTTTCCTTTTTCCATTTCACTTCTGATAGACCTACTAATCCATGAAGCACACTTTTTCTTGACACACACAGTTTTCATAGGTGTGGGGGAGTCTAGAAAATCATGGAAAAGTGATCAAAATAAAGACTTTGTCATCAATATCATTAAACAAGTCCACTGGACACTAAAGGACGACAGAAGTATCATTGCTGAAGTCATTAGGGTCAAAGTGTTGGAAAGAACGCTTAGTAATGGTTTGAAGGGACACTCCAGTCAATACAAAAATAGATGGGTAGATGGTCGAAAATAGGCCAGGGCAAGACAGATGATGAAGATATTGGGACGTTAGATGATGCAATGAAATGATCAAGTATAGATGTGCGAGATTCAGAGATATGTGCTGGACTGGTAATTGGGCATGTCAGGTGATGTGATGAGACGAAGCTGAGAATTGACTTGGAGAGGGGGTTTGTGGAGTCTGAAGTATCAATGCTGAGATCCCACAGACCACAATGTGCTTGTGGTAGATGAGTGTGGATTCCAACATTGAACATAGGTCTGCAAATGAAGAAGATGCGGACCTGGGTGGGTGGTACATATATGCAGCCAAAAATGAAACGAGAGATGGAGGATTAGAAAGAAGTGATGGACAGGTAGATGGAAGAACCAGCAAAGGAGACTTCTGCATCAGGTACTGAAGGGCCAAGCCAGGACTCACTGATGGCAAGGATGTTGGGGCAAAGTTTAGCCGCAAGGTACCAAATTTCATCAAGGTGGCAAAGTAAACTGCAGGCGTTCAGTTGAATGATATTGAGTGACTTCATTTTGAGGTGCGAAGTAGCAGTCAGGAGTCGCATGACCCCTCCTCGCGGAAGGGTCAGGTTAAGTCTAATACATTGACTTGTCCACGCGGAATGCAATTATGCGCTGTGGAATGTAATTATTGCACAACATTATGCCTCACTTGTGGCCACAAGTACGTGCGACGGCTCGCGACACTTAGCTGATCTTTCATAATAGCCGTCAAAGGAGCAACAGCAAGGACTATCGATGTCCCTTTGACCAGCAATACCAGGCCAAACACTGTCGGCAGGCACGCGTAGCACAGGCTCTTGCCGAAGCCAGTCGGCAAAACAGCAAAAACATCCCTCCCAGAAACGATGCCAGACACAACCTGAAGTTGCTCTGGCTTCATGGTAGAATAACCAAGGCGCTGGATGGCTTCCGGCACAGCGTATAACACTCTCTGGTCCATGCTCTGGTCTGCTGCTATTTGTGAACACGTGAGCGATAAACATTTCACACCTTTCCTGCAACCTAATTGGGCACGCAACCATTGTGGCGTGCTGCACAAGTCAATTAGACTTAACCTGACCCTTCCGCGAGGAGGGGTCACGCGATGCCTGACTAGCAAAGTAATGGGTCCAGGGTTTAGTTCAATATCTCCAGAGAGCAGCAGCAAGACACCAATACTTAAGTTTAAGATCAAACAAATGATCCCATGGAAAGAAGCACAAAACAAGGTAAAGCAGACTTGCCGGAGTATAAAGCAGGATGGTAAAAACAACTTACAACTTCTGCGTGGTTTGTCTACAGGGCGCAGGTGTGAAAGCTGTCTGAAGACACAACTTTGCTCAATGGCTTGTAGATTTGCAAGGTGAATCCTTCGCACCAAGGTGAATCAACCATAGCAGTTTCTTCCCTTACTATAGTTAAGATCGTCAGAATCAACAAGCACTTGTTTACCACGCGAAGGATAATGGCAGCCATCTTGACAAGAGTGTTGCACCTTATAGTCTTACACCCTTGAATGTAGGGACATGGCTAATGCTCCACTGTGTAACAGCCTTTACTTTTTCTGTACATTTATCACAAGCCATGCCCACATCCTTAGTAGCTTTAAATAAAAATACATTCTTTCCTAGTGGCCTATATAGTCACTCAGACACAAAACATAGGTTTCTAAATTACCAATGCATGCATATTTCCTCAGTCTATATACTGTAGTAGACTACACACTGCAAACATACTACAGTTATGTACATACCTGGTTGGTTTAAATTGGACAAAATTCACTTTAGTGTGTCCAATATTCAAAGGAGTGAAAGTGATCAACAATGTGTCCTGACTTAAGCGGTTGGAGATTCTTTTTGTCAGATACAGATACCAGTTAACAGTTATAATCCGATCTGGGTTAGTGAAAGGACTGACGACAATCAGTCTGACTGGTATCTGCTCCAGAAGTGGCCGTGAATTGGCTCCTTTAGGCTTTGGAACACTGAGAACATTGTTAGATGTCAGAGCTTCATCAAGCTGAAGACATATAAAGGTATGAAGAGCCAACATTATACAGGGCATACTGCCGACGATATAGGGAGTTTTATAAGAACACTGGCCTACAACTATACCTAATGCCAAGAGGGTATTAAGGCTATTCTACAGCTATAGGTGATACTGAAGAGCCAGGATGCATCATGTAGTTTGTCATGCATGGTGCATCAGATTAACCCTATAGGCTCAAACTTTAAACTTCGTGCCATGCACTCAGTACGCGGAGTTAAAATGGCAGCGCACGAAGACTAAATGACTTGAGCCAAGTGTGCGCACTTTGTGGCGTTGTCACTGCCGAAAATGTGAAGATGATGTGAGGATAGTTCGACGCTGTCTCCGAGAATACCAAGGGCTCCTATTTTGCCAATTCAAGAACGTTTGCAAGCGCGTACGGACGAAGAAAACAAAATGGAGGAATACGACGAGAACGACGAGTTTCCGCATGCTGTAAAGCTTAGAGGTTAGTTATTTAAACGAGAGACTATAGGCTCTCGTTCAAATTGCCTTTCTTCCATAGACTAGTACACAATGTGACAATGGTATTAGGGAGAACGCGGGTGAATACGTGCGAACGTTAACAGTTGATTGCAGGCGTCGGGCACTACAAGGAGACAGGAAAAGCAAGCCAGGTAAGGGTCAACCACTGCTGTAGGTCCTCTGAGAAAGGCAGTCCACTTCAAGGTTTGTAGCAAAAGAAAACAGCTCGTAAACTGTGCCAATCTCTATGACGAGTAAACTCGTCATTGGTGCTTACATGTATACAAATTTATGACGAGTAAACTGGTCATTCGTGCCTAAAGGGTTAACTGAATACACCTCAAATGTATGTAATGCTTGCACTGCAAACCATATTTCGAAATTCCTTTGGCAGCGCGTAGATGTTGCTCATTGTAGTCATATTGTGGATCTCAGAGTGGAAATGGCTGTAGTGGACAGGATTCTTGTGGTTCACAAGGTGGGGGTGAAAGTCTAGAGCAAGCACCTGCAATGGAGGCACACCACACAGTATCCTAACACAGCAAGCGTGCCAGGACCATTTTTGAAAGTGCAAATAAAAGACACAATTGGCAGAGGCCTGCTTACGGCGAGTTGCAACACCCAACGCCTGTCCCCTGATGCCCTGAGCAACCATGTTAGCTACTGCTACAGCTAAAAATAAAATATTAGCTGGTGTGATGATTATGTAATACATATAGTACGGTAGGGAGGTCTATAGCCGATATATAGGACCGAGGCGCTTACATATTTACCGAGGCGCGAAGCGCCGAGGTAAATATGAGTGCCGAGGTCCTATATATCGGCTATAGACCGACCTACCGTACTATATGTCTTATATAGTATGGTGAGTGCGCAACAGGAAGAACCTTCGCAGCAATATCGAGGACAGACCTCTCCAGAGAGACGACGCCATTTGTATTCGATAAGCGCCTGCATTACGTCATTGCTCCTTCTGGGAACGGGCTACGGCACCATTGCATTCAATAGACGCTTCCGTGACGTCACAACAGGCTTCAGGGCTGACCAATGAGCATACTGCGCGCCTTTTGGCAGCACGCTGACCAATGAGATTACAGGGAATAGAATTCAAAATAATGCACAGTCAGCAGGTTTTGTTGTGGCCGTGACAGGGTGCTGCACGTAGAGTCTTGAAAACGCTTCTTTTCTGGCAGAACACCGACTTCGCTGCGGACTCGGAACTAGAGAGGGCAATTTTAATCACTTTTGAGAGCTTTCGACCATATCCAGCTGGACTTTGTTTTCGTCATCTGAAGAAGTCGCTCAACGGACCGTGTCTGCGCATCTTCCACGCCACAGTTTCGCGCAACAGAGCCGGACTCAGTGCTCGGTTCCTAGAATACGTCTCTTTACGCATGTATTGATATCTTGTCCAACCGACTTTCCTTCGTGCGACGATTTTTAGCGGTCGCGTTTTTTCTTGGAGCGTCAAGATCCTCCGCAGCACTGATTGTCACGGCCACAGTGAAATGGTAAGACTGCTTCGCCTGACAGTACGCACATTTGGCTCTGGTTTCATTATATTCCTTCTTGATATCAGACCTCTTGCGCAATCAGAGCCCTGATATCGTGATATCAGACCTCTTTTCAGGTCTATATCACATATATAGGACCACCTGCTAATGCTTAAATCCCTATAGTTGCGCAATCACCATACTATATGTTTAAATATAAATTCGAGCGTGGGCAATAGCGAATTAAGTCTTGTCAAAACCGGAAGAAAATGGGAACAATAATTAAAAAATGGTGGTCATCCACGAAGGAAAAAGAGGAAATGGACGGATAACTCTCTGTGAACTGCAAGACGGACGACGACAACCCAGCTATAACCCAATCCCCGGTGCCCTCAGCAACCACAGCAAGTTTGACGGTGATGGAGCAAGGAACACGCACATATCATGGACACACAGACAGACAGACACTTTCAGCTAAATATATTACATGCCATGTGAACAATGTATACCTATAAACCTATGTAGCTAACTGTCCTAATGCCCAGTAACAACACACACGCACTCCACAAATCCTTACACATGTAACACAACACCAGTAAAGCACACGTATGAAATCCTTTCCAGAACACTTATATACATACTCAGAGACCACCAGCTCACCCTGTCACACAACTGAGCAAGAATGTGAGTGTATCCAAGGCTTCCAAAGGAGATGTTGATACTGGCTCCTTTGATCCTCTTGCAACCTTGCTGCACTTCAGGATCGCATTCCCCTGTGTCCACTGCTCCTCCTTGTACTGCTTCAACTACAATCTCTTCAGCAGTAGCAACATTAATAAGGAACTCAGCCATGGTCTGTCCAAGATCCTGAATGCATAATTATGTGTTTGGAGTACTGTTACACACTATAGTATAAAGTTGTACCGATATGACTTTTGGCCGATATACAGATAGCCGATACATTGGAAGAGAAGAGTGCCGATAACTATAACCGATCCGATGTGTGCATGCACTACGCTTTTTCATTGTACAGCAGGCTCAGCAATAGAAATAATAAAAAGCTAAAAAACACAGCATCAAGTCAGCAGGTAGTTTAGTCAATACTTGTTAGCAAACAATGAGTAGTTTCCTTTTATGAATAGTAATGTTTCTGCACGTTCAGGTAGAATTCTGTTCCTGTGCTCTTCGTACACATTTCCTGCCAGTGAAAAAAGTCATTCAGATGGCACAGATGTTGCTGTGGCACTTAGATAGCGCCTAGCTAGTCGTGACAACAATGAAAATCTTGCCTTGTGTTGACTCCACCAAGTGAAGGGATCACCATCCTTGTAGTCGATCACTGGCTCGCTTAAGTAGCGGTCAACTTCAATGGCAGAACTGAACATAGGTGTAGTGGCCGTTGAACTCTCCAGTATTTCAGAAAACATTGACAGGAGAGTGTCTTTCTTTTGCCGTTTGGAGGGTGGCTCTTTTGTTTCTTCACTTGGTGAAGTTGCTGTATCATGGTTGTCCCTGCCAGGAGTGCCAGCAGCCTCCTCTATTTTCAGCAGCTCTTCCTCGAGCATCTCTTGTACAGTGGCCCTGATGATGCTGTTCCCAAAAAACTTATCCTTAAAACGTGGGTCAAGTACTGTAGCTATCGCTAACAGTTGGTTTTCCTCTATTCCAGCAAATCTGGACTTCAGAGATGTTGTCATCTCTTTCTTCATAGTGCGGATACCCAAGTCATCGTCTTGTCTCTCCCAAGACCTCAATAGCACTCGGATGTGTGGTATCACAATGGACAGCGTTGCTGTTTCCTTTGAGATTGCCTGGGTGATCTCCTCGACAGGAGACAAAACCAGCACCATCTTCCTGGCCATCTCCAACTGGTTTGCTGCTAGGTGTTGGATGTTGTTTTCAGCAGCGTACGCAGCCAAGGCCATCTTCTGTTCCAAGATAGATTCTAACATGTACAAGGTGGAATTCCATCTGGTGACAACATCCTGCTTGAGCTTGTGCTTGGGCAGCTGCAGATTCTCTTAGATATGTGCCAATTTGTGACACGCAACACTGGAGTGCTTGAAGTGTCCAACTATGGATCTACATGTTGCAAGCAGATCTTTCACAGCTCGCTGGGAGAGCAGACCATCATGCACCACCAACTGTAGTGAATGCACAAAACAGCCAAAACTGGGCAAGGAAGCCTCTTCCATCGCCTTGACCATGTTGCTTCCATTATCACGAACAATTAAATGAACTTTTGATGGATCAACTTTCCAGCTCTCAAGCATTTTGAGTAGTTGCATCGCAATGTATTCACCAGTGTGCCTGTCATCCAGGGAATAGGCTTGTAGAACAGCAGATTTTCTTTGAAAGTTTCCATCTACCCAGTGAGCAGTCAGCCCAAGCAATGAATCACTGTTTACATCAGAGCTCCAGACATCAGTGGTGAAACTGATGTAGTCCGAGCCTTCTTGCAGTTTAGCTTAAACTTCAGCTCGTATTCCTTGAGCAATACTGGGTATCACCGTCTCAGCAAAATACTTCCTACTAGGAATGCGGTATTTGGGAGCAATCGCGTGTATGAGAGCTTTAAAACCACTGCTTTCTACGACAGAAATTGGCTGACAATCCATGGCAATCATCTCACTGACCTTTCGGTGAATCGCTTTTGTGCTGGGATCGTTGATGTCCCACTGTTTATGCAACTCGGCCGCTTCCATTAAGGAAATTTGTTGTAGAGGTCCAGCTTCGTTCAATGAACTAGCTTGAGGAGCCTCAGGTTGCTTCTCAGACTTCTTCTTCTCGTATTCCGCGTATTCTTGGCCATGCTTCGTCTTCAAATGGTGAACTAGATTTGACGTCGTATAAGATTTCGTGCTCTGGCCTCCACGCGGCACTTCACCTTTACAGAGCTAGCATATAGCGAGGCACGAATCCTCTGCGAGGACGAAATACTCCCAAATCGGTGATCTCTTCCTACCGGACGCCATGACACCGTCAATAAGCCACGTGCTAGGTATTAAAAAAATCGTGGTGCGTATGTAAAATTCCGTATCGGATCGGATAGGCTTGTGTTTTCCGATTCCGATCCGATACCGATATTCGCAAATATTACCGATATTAGCTGTTTCCGATGACCGATCCGATTATCAGTACAACTTTACTATAGTACAGTGTACATAGAATAGTACTATAGTACATAGAATGCACTGTATGAAGTACAAAGACAATATCATGGAAGATGTATGTTACAATCGTCCATCCAAATTGATGCATTATTGTAATGTCATATAATTATACATCCTAAGTAGACTGGGTACCTCATCAGGCTTCTTTCTCTGCGCTGGCACTTTCACAGCAAGGTTGGTTTTCAATACAATGTCCTCTAGCTTTTCACTTTCAGCTGTGTAATATTAAGAAATGAGAAGTACTTGAGAGCCCATGTGCACTGCACAGTGAAGAGCTCTGATATGTAGCAAAATAAAACAGTAAGGCTTGGCATAGTTATACACACAAAGGCTATCACATACAGTACTCCCACCCCACCTGAAACTAAGTGGAGTAAAGTTCCTGTAAATGCTAAAATCATATCTTAGCCTAGTGACTTCCAACAGACGAACCTGTGTGTATCTGTGTAAGGAGTATGCATGCTGTTATGCATACATATATACATCTGTGCACCTGGCTGTGTGTATGAATGTGAGCATGCTTGGAACATACGTCTGCAGTGTGGTGAGTGTGTGTGTGTGTGTGTGTGTGTGTGTGTGTGTGTGTGTGTGTGTGTGTGAGGGGAGAGATGCATGAGGTGTGCATGTGAGGAGGGTGCCAATTAATGCCAAATGACCGCTTTTATGCATGGTGCAATGAGGTGACTAACTCACCAGTTCCCTTTTGTGACTCTCGCAACAGATTCAACCTTTGTCGAATCGCATCCAGTTCCCTTTGCACAAATGTGCCAATCAGCAACTCTCTCAGGACATGAGCACGACCGACATCCTGAGGGAATAACTTCAGCAGAAGAAAGTCCAAATCATTATGAATGTGGTAGCGAAACGGATTGCGACACCTAAAGAGCTCATGGAAGAATCCTCTGGAGTGATAATAGTTCTGAGAGATACCTGATTCTAGAACGAATTTGGAAGCCTCTTTCCAGTTCAATTTGCTTCCATGACTGACAGCACACAATGCAAGTCCAAAGAGTGTACAACCTAATGCCAGCGCTAGTAAGACATAGTTGGTGATCCACACAGCCTGATTGGACCGAAGCACAGAATACGAACAGTTGACCTCTGTTGGCAGAGGCCATGTTCTGTTAGTGGTGCTGTCCCACTGTCTGGGACATGGGAAGATTGTGTTAAAATCGGTAAACACAACTGAACAGACAGCGAAGGCAGCCAAAATGAGTGCCAGCTGTATCAGTAGTTTCACCAAGTAGGTTACATACATAAGGTGTCTTCGATGAAACACCTTCAACAGCTCCTTGGTTGTGACAAAGTTCTTTGGTGCATATTCTCCTGTTTTGCTGTCCCTGTGACAATCAAGGGATGAAGCAAGAGCCACAAAGAAGCTAAGCCTGCCCGAGAACCAGGACTGCCAGAACAGCTGGGGACCTGCAATGAGGATCGACTGTGCCAGGAGGTAGAACAGGAAGTAATCAGTCACCGGAGTGTGTTCTGAGCAGTACCCGTTGAGAAAGGCGCTCTGGTCTCGAGTGTAGCTGTCCGGAGTGAGGCATCTGACTCCAGCGCTGGTGAAGGACGCGATGATATCGAATGCTGCTAGAAGGATCATCCCAGAGGCTGCATACTTGATCAGCTGGTCCCAGAAGAGGTCGCCCGGCCGGGTGGACACGCTCTTTTCCCCCTCGAATCGGTTCTTTGGGTTAGGGTCAACCAGCTCCTTTGGATTGCCTACGGCGGCAGTTGCGGTATCTGCCATAACCTATAGGTACAAATAACGAGTAGAGTTGGTGGTAGTGACGATCGAGCCCTCGTCCAGTGAAGAAACTGTGATTGTCTGTAGTCTGGCTTAAGCAGTCCTTACGTTATATCGAGTTTAGAAATCGCGTCTTTTGGCGAGTTTTCGCGTTTCGAAAACGGGGAACACCCTCGGGACGACATATGTTGCACCATGCACGGATTACCTGTACAGCTGATCTCTGACTTATATTTATATATACACAGTTGACATGTAATTACCCAAGTCACCAAGTCTACTTATTAGCTATATATGCGACATTCTTAATAATCTGAACTCATTTTCTAAATTTTATATTGTGCCTGTAGCTAGTTAGCTACTGTTCATGCAGGACCTAGCCAGTTAGCTAGTGAATTTAGAGTATTCACTATACAAGGTGCTAGCAAGCAATGGCCATGGGCATTCTTTATCCTGAACTGCTGCTGCTAGCACTTGTAGCGATAGCCTTTCTCTAACCAGCCAAGTCAGCCGATTGCAATTGCGTGATCGATAATGATTAATTGAAGCACATGCAATCCTGGGCATGGCCATGGACATAATTACATGCATACTGGACTATCATGCACCCGAACTCACCTCATGTCGGCATGCATATATGATACGCACCCTCTGTATAATATTATATTATATACAATACCTCAAGGCTATTAATTTTTACAGACACAAAATTATTATAGTAAATTTAGCATATCATTATCATAATCAATCATCAATAATTATTTAGCAAACAGTGCAATACTTTGCTGAAGTTATAATTATATAGTATTCAACAGATCCAGGACTTTAAAGTGCGAAATTCATAAGCACTGACATTTGTAGACTAATTGGTAGGACACTTATTAAGCGTCTTGGTAAGCGCCTCCACTTCTACAGCAACAATGCAAACCGCAGCAGTTCAGATCCTTCACCTGCACAAGCTGTGGATGCTGCAAATTAATTTAAAATGTAAAATCTGTAAAACAAAACTCAGTGAAAGTCAAAGCCCATCTGGTGTATTACAGGAAGTTCTACTGTGTTACAAATGCTTATAGAAATATCACTGTTCATACATGTTTATCTATGCTGTCTGTCTACTACTCTTTTTCTTTTTCTGCAACTTGTACACCATTACTTTGAAAGTGCACGGAATGCCACCACACTGCAGCACTACTGTGTTCTTGCTTATATCATCTTCTTCAACATTATCACTTTCTGGCTTGAAGAAGTGATTTACTGGCTTCTGTTCAGTCTTACCAGTGCAATCATCCCCGCCATGAGAATCCCTTAAATCAACATGGCATTCATCTCCACTTGTGGAAGCAGTAGGTTTGGTTTCTTTCACTGTTGCATGCTTGAATTCAACTTTGCATGCCTCCCATTGACTATAATACAGAATGAAGAGTTGCGCACATGCATAATTATGTCGTACACACACATGCACACGCACGCGCACACACACACACACACACACACACACACACACACACACACACACACACACACACACACACACACACACACACACACACACACACACACACACACTAGACTGCAGGTGGATGAGAGCATAGATGTGTGATATTGCATACAGTACTATTTGGGTCAGTTGTCCTGACCAGATATATGCAATCGGTTGTCAGTAATCAATTATCAACCGGGTGACATCATTATGGCAGCTACAAGTCTAGCTGAAGCAGCGGTATTTGGAACAAGGAAGACTGGAATAAAGCGTATTCAGACGATTTAAGGCTAAGAATGGTGTGGATGTTTCTGTACCAAGAGGAATACACCTCCACGATAAGTGAACAGACAGCACGGGGGCTAAACAGACTTGTACTGATCGTGTGGAACAATTTTCTGTAACCTGCATTTAAGACCACTGAGAAAACTGTCAAATCACAACCAGTCAGTGATTCAAGTCGCCCGCCTTCGCCACATACCCCGAATCTCCTGTACACCATCTGCCAGTAGAATTGGGTATACTAAAGGTCACGCAAAATTGACATCTCTAGGTTGACATTGATAACTGATAACCAATTACAACCAACCGGTCGGGTCAACCGACCCAAAAAGTATTGTAGTAACATGTCAGCTCTTTATCAACACGCATGCAGCTACACAACCACTCAACTTACAACACATGCCCAGTAAACATAATTGGGGCGAGCCTGAGTGAGCTCCACACTAACGTGATGTACGCCGCCGCTGTCTGTATGTTTATATATGTATGTATGTGTCATACGTCATGCAAAAATTTCCATTTATCGGCTACAAAATGGCTACTGGATGCGAACCTCGAGAATGTTCGCCGCAAGCAAGTTTCAACACTGGTTTGAGCGAATGAAAAGCGGACAAATTACCTAACTACGGTCCAGTCAGTGATCATATGCACCAATATGACAAATAATTGTGGAGAGCCTGAGTTCTAACAGCAGTTTCAGCAAACACAAACGCCCGACTTAGCTACCTTAGTAACTACCATCCATTCACGGACTGCAGCCACGATCTCAGCGTTGGCAGAGAGACAGGGCTCTGCACGGCCATAACCTGGACAAACTGAAATTAGTCTACAATTTTGGAGTGCACACCAGCGAGAAAGGCTGCCCGACATGTACTAGCAACTGCCCAGAGAGAGGAAGCACAGTTACCAACTAGCTTCTATACATGGCCTCATGCTCACCACCTTGGAGCCTCTCCACAACAGTGTGCAGGTCCAACCTGCTCCTTCACACTTGTGCACGCACGACAGGATGCGGAACTCAATGGGTCAGCTGTGCTGTGCTGTGTGTAGCTAGCTGTGCCTGCCCAGCTAGCTACCTAGCCAGCTAGCTTCACTACTTTCTGCTATTGCCAGCCATGTGCTTCACACCACACTTCCACTCGCTCAGGCTTGCCCCCATGATGTTGAACATCTGCCTAGTCTATAGTTACACACACACCTGGTTGGTTTAAACTGAACAAACTTCACTTTAACGTGTCCAATTCTCAGAGGAGTGAAAGTGATCAGCCTGATGTCCTGACTAAAGCGTTTAGGAACATCGTTGTTACGGTAGAGATACCAGTTAATAGTTATAATCCGATCTGGGTTGGTAAAAGGACTGACAACAATCAGGCGGACAGGTACATTCCGAGGTGAAGCCGCTCGTTCTGGCTTTGGCACTTCGAGAACATTGTGTCTGGTTAGGGTTCTATCAAGCTATAGAGTAAGAGTAGATCAAGAACTGAAAAGCTAGCAATGAAAGGAATGACAAAATAGCAATGTGCCAATCTGTGACTCTCAGCTAAGAGAAAACATATGCCTCATGCACACTCTGCACCAATGTAATATAGCTTGCCAGTGAGGATACGTACAATCTGAGCCTGGTAGCCATGGTAACTCAGACTTACTCATACAGACACCTAAGCTGCGTGAATTGCCATTCATACCTCTATCCGAACGGGTACAGGCTGTGCGTAGATGTTGGTCATTGTAGTCACGTTGTGGATCGCTGAGTGGAAATGGCTGTAGTGGGCAGGATTCTTGTGGTTCACAAGGTGGGGGTGAAAGTCTAGAGCAAGCACCTGCAATGGAGGCACACCACATACATACTATCATATACATTAGACACAACAAGCATGCAGCAGATATTGATATTTTTCTAAAGTGTAAAAATGTGTAAGATAACCCACACAGCAACACACATCATTTTCTGGAACCACATGCTGAACACCCCCCCATCAGGCAATAATAATTATCATCATCAAATGCCTTTCCAGTACTCCAAAATGGCCGTGTTAACAACTACTATAAGTTTATCATTGAACTACACACTTGATCAAAGATTACCATCTCACCCTGTCACACAACTGAGCAAGAATATGTGTGTATCCAAGGCTTCCAAAGGAGATGTTGATACTGGCTCCCTCGATCCGCTTGCAACCTAGCTGCACTTCAGGATCGCATTCCTCTGTGTCCACTGCTCCTCCTTGTACAGCTTTAACTCCAATCTCTTCAGCAGTAGCAACATTAACAAGGAACTCAGCCATGGTCTGTCCAAGATCCTGAATGCATATGTGTTTGGAGATCAGTCTAGCATCGGCATTTTATGCACTATAGTACAGTGAGAATATGCACTGCATCAAGTATAAAAACATTCTGTTTGTGGAAGGAATTGTGAGCATATTCACAACAGGTGTCCCAATGAAAGGGACTACAGTTCGGAGACCAATAGGTGAACGTATCCGATCAACGACACAATCTTGGCCATTACTGTCCATGGACCTTTGAAATGGTATACAGCTGGAGAAGGGTGGCACCACTGGGAAACAAATTCAGGATCTCTGGCTTAAGCTGCCAGTGCTCTGCCACTGAGGAAGTCCAGCCACGCCTCTCTCCGTGAGAGAGGGGCGGCTGCCAATGATTGCCTTAAGAGTACAAATTTTGACATGTAGCAAACTTAGTAAATAGTGCAGAATCGCTGAAATATTCGGCTGTAAATTTTTGTACAGGTGAAATACCTTTTCATACAAAAAACACTTGGAAATACTAAAATTAGTAACCCCAAATTCTGAACTTCTTTAAATGCTAAATTTAGTTGCCACTAGAAATAGTAGCCTTAAGGTGGGAGTGCACCCAAAACCACAAACCACAAAAGAATACATAACCATAAAGATCAGCCTTTTCCGGGTTTTTGTGTTAAAACTGGCAATAATCTCAGGCCCGTCGGAAGCAATTTGCAAGTGCTGCAGCCATAATATAGAAATATAATAATACTACACGTTTGCGTGAGCCAGCCATGTTTTGATGACATCATATGTTGTAATCGAAACATGGCCGACTAATATCGAACACTGCAACAACAGGCAACTACCAACAGTTTCTTTTGCCATCTTCTTAGAATTAAATAAAGCTGCAAAGAAGAAAAGGAGGGAGCTCAAAAAGTGGTGAGGCCTAAGCCGCACCAGCCACACCGGTTCCGACGGCCTTGTATCTTTAGATAGAGCAAGATCAACGGATTGAAACTGTAACTATTTCAACACACGCCACTGTCCCCTCGTACACATACACAATTATGCATAGGCATACACAAATGTACATTACAGTGATGGTGTGTAGCTAAACTGCACAACAGTTCTTACACATATTGTTAAAGCGCAGTCTCGGGACACAGAAACACTCTTTAAGTGATCAATATTCCAGGTGTATCTGTGCAGGAACCACCTATTAGGGGCACTTGTGTCTGTTATGACAAGGCACGTGCCATCTTGCAACCGCTACATCAGAAGGTCATGTGGATTCACAGTTTTGAGATACAATGGGCACATTACGTGCCTTCTAGCTGATGGACCAAATCTCATGCTGTTGGTCAATAACGCATGTAACTTCTTGATGAGAAAGCAGATATTGGAGCAGGTCACAGCAGGGAATCATTAATACAATACAAGACGTTTCAATCCGGAGATCTTCATTAGTTGTACAAAACTGGATCGAAACGTCTTGTATTGTATTGATGATTCTCTGCTGCGACCTGCTCCAATATCTGCTTTCTCATCAACCTAATATGCAGCAGTGAACCTTTACAGTATCATGTAACTTCTTATTGCTTCACTGTATCCCCTACAAACCTATAGTCCTTCTAAGGCCCCGTTTACATTAAAACGTTTTCATTCGTATACGGAGCAATTGCTGCGGATAGCGTTCCGTATTCGTACCGTTTACATTGATACGAATTAGCAGGGAATACGAGGGGGCAAAAGGGGTGAAAAACGCTGAAACGTTGGAAGTAAGGCCTAAGACCACTGAAAAGGTCTTTCTCCTTTCGGTTAGCAACATTCTGGTATGCCTCAAAGACAACCGAAGCTGAAAAGAACCGTTTTCACCCATTTGCACACGTACGATACAATACCATTTTCGACCAGCTCCACTTTTAGATCTCCGTTTTTGAAAATCTCCGATTACCAAATCGTTTTCGTCGTTTGCATGTAAACGGAAGGTGCAAACGCAGCGGAACTGCTACAGATATGGGCGAAAACGTATTAATGTAAACGGGTCTAGAGCTTGTTGAATAGAGCAGATTGTTGGCTTTTACACTTATTTTACACCTAGCAGAGGTCACACTTTGCCCCACAGGTGCCACAGCAGCCACAACAAAGGTAAGATTAAAGTATTCTATTCATTGCTTAGCTAAGATACATGCAGGGTCATGAACCCAAGGTGTAGGGAAGCTATTGCACAATTGGTATGGTCCAATGGTTGTTGGTGTGGGAATCAGTACTTCACACCCAATGTGTCTATTGCTGCATACCAAATGTGTCTATTGCCACATTAGCGCCTTACATAGGGAAACCTGTAGAGTGTGAGTCTCCTCCTATAGACAAGTAAGTTAGAGGTCACTTTTAACAGTTGTTTATTTCTGTAGTTTTAGGGGAGACTCCCACCTTAAGGTACACTCACAATTACTTCCACAAACTGATTCTGCACACAGCAACCATCCTGTATAAAACACTTGTTCAACATTATATATCAGTACTGAGGAAGGCAATAGTCCATCCTAGTTGACGTGCAATGTCACATACACATCTTGAATGGCCACCTACCTCCTTAGGCCTCTTTCTCTGCTCTGGTATCTTCACAGCAAGTTTGGATTCCAATACAATTTTCTTTAGCTCTTCATTTCCAGCTGCATATTATGCAGAAACAAAAGTACTTGAGACCATGGGCACTGAATTTGAAAAGCTCAGACAAACAGCAAATGTAACAGTATGGCTTATAGAATGGCCTGGACACAGCAGGATATAATAAGTATGCACACTGCTTGCATAAAAATAGCCTGCATGTGTATATGCAGGTGTGTAAGAGTGTGTGTGTGTGTGTGTGTACAAGGTGTGACATCATCAAAATGGCGGCGGTTAGCCACGTGTTCGTGGGAAGAAATCCCATTACCATCAACTCCACGGTGCAGGCTCCACTGCCGTTCATCCATCCATTTAGCCGCACCCCCTGAATTCAACAGTGACCAGTCAAGCCAGGTACCAGTTCTATAGCCAGACGGCTTTTGGTGCCCGATAGCTGCTGGATCCAGGGTCACCACTACAGTCCCGTGTGGAGGAGTCCAGATTCTGGCAGTGATTCATGACTCTCCTTTGGATTCGCAACCCAAAGGGAGTGTCATCTTATTCGCGCAAGAGAGTGGCAGCTAGGGGGTTCTAGCACCCAGATCTCACTTTCTGCTGCTGGCTCAGGACTATGCCCAGGGCCCTGCCATCACGGTAATCCGTACGGTGGGCAGCTTTCAAGGTACAAGGTGTGCACACGCACACGTGCATGTGTTTGTGCTCATGGGAACCTGTGTGCACATGTATATGCATGTGTGTGCATGGCTATGCTGTATGCATGTGAGTGCATGGCTATGCTGTATGCATGTGTATACATGAGACGGTGGCAGTACTGCTAAATGACTGCTCCATGTGTTGGGTAATGGTGCAAGGAGGTGACTAACTCACCAGTTCCCTTTTGTGACTCTCGCAGCAGACTCAACCTTTGTCGAATCACATCCAGTTCCCTTTGCACAAATGTGCCAATCAGCAACTCTCTCAGGACATGAGCACGACCGACATCCTGAGGGAATAACTTCAGCAGAAGAAAGTCCAAATCATTATGAATGTGGTAGCGAAATGGATAGCAACACCTAAAGAGCTCATGGAAGAATCCTCTGGAGTGATAATAGTTCTGAGAGATACCTGATTCTAGAACGAATTTGGAAGCCTCTTTCCAGTTCAATTTGCTTCCATGACTGACAGCACACCATGCAAGTCCAAAGAGTGTACAACCTAGTGCCAGCGCTAGTAAGACATAGTTGGTGATCCACACAGCCTGATTGGACCGAAGCACAGAATACGAACAGTTGACCTCTGTTGGCAGAGGCCATGTTCTGTTAGTGGTGCTGTCCCACTGTCTGGGACATGGAAAGATTGTGTTAAAATCGGTAAACACAACTGAACAGACAGCGAAGGCAGCCAAAATGAGTGCCAGCTGTATCAGTAGTTTCACCAAGTAGGTTACATACATAAGGTGTCTTCGATGAAACACCTTCAACAGCTCCTTGGTTGTGACAAAGTTCTTTGGTGCATATTCTCCTGTTTTGCTGTCCCTGTGACGATCAAGGGATGAAGCAAGAGCCACAAAGAAGCTAAGCCTGCCCGAGAACCAGGACTGCCAGAACAGCTGGGGACCTGCAATGAGGATCGACTGTGCCAGGAGGTAGAACAGGAAGTAATCAGTCACCGGAGTGTGTTCTGAGCAGTACCCGTTGAGAAAGGCGCTCTGGTCTCGAGTGTAGCTGTCCGGAGTGAGGCATCTGACTCCAGTGCTGGTGAAGGACGCGATGATATCGAATGCTGCTAGAAGGATCATCCCAGAGGCTGCATACTTGATCAGCTGGTCCCAGAAGAGGTCGCCCGGCCGGGTGGACACGCTCTTTTCCCCCTCGAATCGGTTCTTTGGGTTAGGGTCAACCAGCTCCTTTGGATTGCCTACGGCGGCAGTTGCGGTATCTGCCATAACCTATAGGTACAAATAACGAGTAGAGTTGGTGGTAGTGACGATCGAGCCCTCGTCCAGTGAAGAAACTGTGATTGTCTGTAGTCTGGCTTAAGCAGTCCTTACGTTATATCGAGTCTAGAAATCGCGTCTTTTGGCGAGTTTTCGCGTTTCGAAAACGGGGAACACCCTCGGGACGACATATGTTGCACCATGCACGGATTACCTGTACAGCTGATCTCTGACTTATATTTATATATACACAGTTGACATGTAATTACCCAAGTCACCAAGTCTACTTATTAGCTATATATGCGACATTCTTAATAATCTGAACTCATTTTCTAAATAATTTTTTATACTGTGCCTGTAGCTAGTTAGCTACTGTTCATGCAGGACCTAGCCAGTTAGCTAGTGAATTTAGAGTATTCACTATACAAGGTGCTAGCAAGCAATGGCCATGGGTATTCTTTATCCTGAACTGCTACTGCTAGCACTTGTAGTGATAGCCTTTCTCTAACCAGCCAGGTCAGCTGATTGCAATTGCGTGATCGATAATGATTGTCAATACATTTGCTCATCAGTGACTGCATGCACTGCAATATGCATGCATTGAAGCACAATCCTGGGCATGGCCATGGACATAATAATTACATGAATAGTGGACTATCATGCACCCAAACTCACCTCTTGTATGCATACTTCTGCAAGCATCCGAAGGTATGCATATATACGCACACTCTGTATAATATTATATTATATACAATACCTCAAGGCTATTAATTTTACAGATACAAAATTATAGTAAATTTAGCATATCATCATCATCAGCAATCATCAATAATTATTTAGCAAACAGTGCAATACTTTGCTGAAATTATAATTAGTATTCAACAGATCCAGGACTTTAAAGTGCAAAATTAAAAAGCACTGGAATTTGTAGACTAATTGGTATCTCAAACATTTTATGGCCCACTGCATAACATGTTTGCTTGATATTGTGATGCGTACCACCAGGGCACTTATTGAGCGTCTTGGTAAGTGCCTCCACTTCTACAGCAACAAAACCGCAGCAGTTCAGATACTTTGCCTGCACAAGCTGTGGATGCTGCAAATTAATTTAAAATGTGAAATCTGCAAAACAAAACTCAGTGAAAGTCAAAGCCCATCTGGTGTATTACAGGAAGTTCTACTGTGTTACAAATGCTTATAGAAATATCACTGTTCATACATGTTTATCTATGCTGTCTGTCTACTACTCTTTTTCTTTTTCTGCAACTTGTACACCATTACTTTGAAAGTGCACGGAATGCCACCACACTGCAGCACTACTGTGTTCTTGCTCATATCATCTTCAACATTATCACTTTCTGGCTTGAAGAAGTGATTTACTGGCTTCTGTTCAGTCTTAACAGTGCAATCATCCCCGCCATGAGAATCCCCTAAATCAACATGGCATTCATCTCCACTTGTGGAAGCACTAGGTTTGGTTTCTTTCACTGTTGCATGCTTGAATTCAACTTTGCATGCCTCCCATTGACTATAATACAGAATGAAGGTTTGCGCACATGCATAATTATGTCGTACACACACACGCACACGCGCACATACACACACGCACACGCACACACACACACACACACACACACACACACACACACACACACACACACACACACACACACACACACACACACACACACACACACACACACACACACACACACACACACTAGACTGCAGGTGGATGAGAGCACAGATGTGTGATATTGCATACAGTACTATTTGGGTCAGTTGTCCTTACCAGATATATGCAATCGGTTATCAGTAATCAATTATCAACCGGGTGACGTCATTATGGCGGCTACAAGTCTAGCTGAAGCAGCGGCGTTTGGAACAAGGAAGACTGGAATAAAGCGTATTCAGACGATTTAAGGCTAAGAATGGTGTGGATGTTTCTGTACCAAGAGGAATACACCTCCACGATAAGTGAACAGACAGCGCGGGGGCTAAACAGACTCATACTGATCGTGTGCAACAATTTTCTGTAACCTGCATTCCAGACCACTGAGAAAACTGTCAAATCACAACCTAGTCTGGCTCGCTAGACCGTCCCAATAAGTGCCTTGGGGCGACGAGGGGAGGGACGTCCCTTCCCTTCCATGCCTACCGGTGCTTACGGGACGGTCTAGCGAGCCAGACTAATCACAACCAGTCAGTGATTCAAGTTGCCCGCCTTCGCCACATACCCCGAATCTCCTGTACACCGTCTGCCAATAGAATTGGGTATACTAAAGGTCACGCAAAATTGGTTAATATTGATAGCCGATAACCAATTACAACCAACCGGTCGGGTCAACCGACCCAAAAAGTACTGTAGTAACATGTCAGCTCTTTATCAACACGCATGCAGCTACATAGCTACACAACCACTCAACTTACAACACATGCCCAGTAAACATAATTGGGGCGAGCCTGAGCAAGCTCCACACTAACGTGATGTACGCCGCCGCTGTCTGTATGTTTATATATGTATGTATGTGTCGTACGTCATGCGAAAATTTCCATTTATCAGCTACAAACTGGCTACCAGATGCGAATCTCGAGAATGTTCGCCGCAAGCAAGTTTCAACACTGGTTTGAGCGAATGAAAAGCGGGCAAATTACCTAACTACCGTCCAGTCAGTGATCATATGCACCAATATGACGAAATATTGTGGAGAGCCTGAGTTCTAACAGCGGTTTCAGCGAACACAAACGCCCGACTTAGCTACCTTAGTAACTACCATCCATTCATGGACTGCAGACACGATCTCAGCGCCGGCAGAGAGATAGGGCTCTGCACGGCCACAACCTGGGCAAACTGAATTAGTCTACAATTTTGGAGTGCACACCAGTGGGAAAGGCTGCCCAACATGTACAAGCAACTGCCCGGAGGGAGGATGTGCAGTTACCAACTAGCTTCTATACATGGCCTGACGCCCACCACCTTGGAGCCTCTCCACAACAGTGTGCAGGTCCAACCTGCTCCTTCACACTTGTGCACGCACAACGGGATGCGGAACTCAATGGGTCAGCTGTGCTGTGCTGTGTGTAGCTAGCTGTGCCTGCCCAGCTAGCTTCACTACTTTCTGCTATTGCCAGCCATGTGCTTCACACCACACTTCCACTCGCTCAGGCTTGCCCCCATGACGTTGAACATCTGCCTAGTCTATAGTTACACACACACCTGGTTGGTTTAAACTGAACAAACTTCACTTTAACGTGTCCAATTCTCAGAGGAGTGAAAGTGATCAGCCTGATGTCCTGACTAAAGCGTTTAGGAACATCGTTGTTACGGTAGAGATACCAGTTAATAGTTATAATCCGATCTGGGTTGGTGAAAGGACTGACAACAATCAGGCGGACAGGTACATTCCGAGGTGGAGCCGGTCGTGGCTTTGGCACATCAAGAACATTGTGTCCGGTTATGGTTCTTTCAAACTATAGAGTAAGAGCACAACAAGCACTGAAAAGCTAGCAATAAAAGGAATGACAAAATAGCAATGTGCCAATCTGTGACTCTCAGCTAAGAGGAAACATATGCCTCATGCACACTCTGCACCAATGTAATATAGCTTGACACTGAGGATACGTACAAGCTGAGCCTGGTAGCCATGGTAACTCAGACTTACTCATACAGACACTTAAGCTGCATGAATTGCCATTCATACCTCTAACCAAACGGGTGCAGTCTGTGCGTAGATGTTGGTCATTGTAGTCACGTTGTGGATCGCTGAGTGGAAATGGCTGTAGTGGGCAGGCATCTTGTGGTTCACAAGGTGGGGGTGAAAGTCTAGAGCAAGCACCTGCAATGGAGGCACACCACATACATACTATCATTATACATTAGACACAACAAGCATGCAGCAGATATTGATATTTTTCTAAAGTGTAAAAATGTGTAAGATAATCCACACAGCAACACACATCACTTTCTGGAACCACATGCTGAACACACCCCCAATCAATAATATATAATCATCATCAAATGCCTTTCCAGTACTCCAAAATGGCCGTGTTAACTACTAATACTAGAAATAGTAAAAATGTTCTACAAAAATTGTAAGGATGTAAGGATGGCATTAAAAGGACAGAAACAAGTAAAGGCTGTTACACAGTGGAGCATTAACCATGGTCCCTACATGCAAGAATGTTGCACCTTATAGCCCTACATCCTTGAATGTAGGGACGATGGTTAATGCTCCACTGTGTAACAGCCTTTACTTGTTTCTGTACTTTTGATGCCATCCCTACATCCTTACAATTTTTGTAGTTCTGTACTTTTTATAGTGGGCAGCAAAGCTGAAGCAACACACTTAGTCTCAACTACAGGGCATTGGTGCAGGCATTATACCTTCTTTTCTGTAATCCTGGAGCACAAGGTGTGGGCTAGCACCTAGGTTCCGTGCTAATAGCCCAGCGAGAAACGGCAACTGGAAGCCAACCGTGACGGAGAAATGCACGATCGCGAAAGTCCTTCAAACGGCACACAAGTTAACTGCTGCAGCTGCTAACAATAGCAGTCACTCCGGTTTCATTCGGTTTAATTACGTAATCTGAAAATGACGTCCAGCCAGCTTGGCCAAGCAACACGGCAGGAATCGTGGCAAGCGCCGTCTTCCGCATTAACTCGCATCGCCTTCTAACCTACAAAGGAATGCAGCCAGCCAAAAATGGTGCAATATGGTGCAAGAAATATTTCTGGTTTGTGTGCTACGGCTGTCAAAGAAGAAGAATAAGAAGACAAAATGTGGGAAATGTCGAGGGCGCTATCTACATATAGGCACACCTTCACTGTGAAGTAAGGTTAATCATGTGCACTGTTCAGTCCCCACTTCATCATGGCAAGCTTCGTTTGTCAGTTTTCGGTCCTATTCGCGAGTAGCGCGTCTTTTCATTTGTATTACAGCATGCAAACAACCACTGCCATCCCTACATAGACAGCACGGTAAGTTTATCATTGAACTACACACTCGATCAACGATTACCATCTCACCCTGTCACACAACTGAGCAAGAATGTGAGTGTATCCAAGGCTTCCAAAGGAGATGTTGATACTGGCTCCTTTGATCCTCTTGCAACCTAGCTGCACCTCAGGATCGCATTCCTCTGTGTCCACTGCTCCTCCTTGTACAGCTTCAACTCCAATCTCTTCAGCAGTAGCAACATTAACAAGGAAGTCAGCCATGGTCTGTCCAAGATCCTAAATGCATATGTGTTTGGAGATCAGTCTAGCATCGGCATTTTATGCACTATAGTACAGTGAGAATATGCACTGCATCAAGTATAAAGACATTCTGTTTGTGGAAGGAATTGTGAGCAGATTCACAACAGGTGTCCCAATGATAGGGACTACAGTCTGGAGACCAATAGGTGAACGTATCCAATCAACGACACAATCTTGGCCATTACTGTCCATGGACTTTTGAAATGGTATACGGCTGGAGAAGGGTGGCACCACTGGAAATCAAATTCAGGGTCTCTGGCTTAAGCTGCCAGTGCTCTGCCACTGAGGAAGTCCAGCCATGCCTCTCTCCACGAGAGAAGGGTGGCTGCCAATGATTGCCTTAAGAGTACAAATTTTGACATGTAGCAAACTTAGCAAATAGTGCAGAATCGCTGAAATTTCCAGCTGTAAATTTTTGTACAGGTGAAATATCTTTTCATACGAAAAAAACACTTGGAAATACTAAAATTAGTAACCCCAAATTCTGAACTTCTTTAAATGCTAAATTTAGTTGCCACTAGAAATAGTAGCCTTAAGATGGGAGTACACCCAAAACCACAAACCACAAAAGAATACATAACCATAAAGATCAGCCTTTTCCTGGTTTTTGTGTTAAAACTAGCAATAATGTTTATTATCTCAGGCCCGTCGGAAGCAATTTGCAAGTGCTGCGGCCATGATATAGAAATATAATAATACTACACGTTTGCGTGAGCCAGCCATGTTTTGATGACATCATATGTTGTAATCAAAACATGGCCAACTAATATCGAACACTGCGACAACAGGCAACTACCAACAGTTTCTTCTGCCATCTTCTCAGAATTAAACAAAGCTACAAAGAAGAAAAGGAGGGAGCTCAAAAAGTGGTGAGGCCTAAGCCGCACCAGCCGCACCGGTTCTGACGGCCTTGTATCTTTAGATAGAGCAAGCTCTACTCTATCAGAGGGTCATGTGGATGCACAGTTTTGAGATACAATTGGCACATTACGTGCCTTCTAGCTGATGGACCAAATCTCATGCTGTTGGTCAATAACGCATGTAACTTCTTGATGAGAAAGCAGATATTGGAGCAGGTCACAGCAGGGAATCATTAATACAATACAAGACGTTTCGATCCGGAGATCTTCATCAGTTGTACAAAACTGGATCGAAAAGTCTTGTATTGTATTAATGATTCTCTGCTGTGACCTGCTCCAATATCTGCTTTCTCATCAACCTAATATGCAGCAGTGAACCTTTACAGTATCATGTAACTTCTTATTGCTTCACTGTATCCCCTACAAACCTATAGTCATTCTAAGGCCCCGTTTACATTAAAACGTTTTCATTCGTATACGGAGCAATTGCTTCGGATAGCGATCCGTATTCGTACCGTTTACATTGATACGAATTAGCAGGGAATACGAGGAGGCAAAAGGGGCAAAAAATGCTGAAACATTGGAAGTAAGGCCTAAGACCACTGAAAAAGTCTTTCTCCTTTCGGTTAGCGACATTCTGGTACGCCTCGAAGACAACCGAAGCTGAAAAGAACCGTTTTCACCCGTTTACACACGTACGATACGATACCATTTTCGAACAGCTCCACTTTTAGGTCTCCGTTTTTTAAAATCTCCGATTACCAAATCGTTTTCGTCGTTTGCATGTAAACGGAAGGTGCAAACGCAGCAGAACTGCTACAGATACGGGCGAAAACGTTTTAATGTAAACGGGTCTAGAGCTTGTTGAATAGAGCAGATTGTTGGCTTTTGCAATTATTTTACACCTAGCAGAGGTCACACTTTGCCCCAACAGCAGCCACAACAAGGGTAAGATCAAAGTCTTCTATTCATTGCTTTGCTAAGATACATGCAGGGTCATGAACCTGAGGCGTAGGGAAGCTGTTGCACAATTGGTACAGTCACAATGGTTGTTGGTGTGGGAATCAGTACTTCACACCCAATGTGTCTATTGCTGCATACCAAATGTGTCTATTGCCACATTAGCACCTTACATAGGGAAACCTGTAGAGTGTGCTTCTCCTCCTATAGACAAGTAAGTTAGAGGTCACTTTTCACAGTTGTTTATTTCAGTAGTTTTAGGGTGGACTCCCACCTTAACGTACACTCACTATTACTTCCACAAACTGATTCTGCACACAGCAACCATCCTGTATAAAACACTTGTTCAACATTATATATCAGGACTGAGGAAGACAATAGTCCATCCTAGTTGACATGCAATGTCACATACACATCTTGAATAGCCACCTACCTCCTTAAGCTTCTTTCTCTGCTCTGGTATCTCCACAGCAAGTTTGGGTTCCATTACAATTTTCTTTAGCTCTTCATTTCCAGCTGCATATTATGCAAAAACAAAAGTACTTGAGACCATGGGCACTGAATTCGAAGAGCTCAGATAAACAGCAAAATGTAACAGTATGGCTGATAGAATGGCCTGGACACAGCAGGATATAATAAGCATGCACACTGCTCGCATAAAAATAGCATGCATGTGTATATGCAGATGTGTAAGAGTGTGTGTGTGTGTGTGTACAAGGTTTGACATCATCAAAATGGCGACAGTTAGCCACATGTCCGTGGGAAGAAGACATCCCGTTACCATCAACCCCACAGTGCAGGCTCCGCTGCTGTTCATCCATCCATTTAACCACACCCCCTCGATTCGATGGTGCATGATCGGACAAGCCAGATACCAGTTCTATAGACAGACGGCTTTTGGTGCCTGATAGCTGCTGGATCCAGGGTCACCACTACAGTTCCGTGTGGAGGAATCCAGATTATGGCAGTGGCTCATGACTCGCCTTTGGATTCGCAACCCAAAAAGGGAGTGTCATCTTATATGCGCAAGGGAGTGGCACCCAGAGACCACTTTCTGTTTCTGGCCCAGGATTTTGACCAGGGCCCTGCCATCACAGTACTCCGAACCGTGGGCAGCTTTCAAGGTTCAAGGTGTGCACGCACACATGTGCATGTGTTTGTGCTCATGGGAACCTGTGTGCGCATATGCATGTGAGTGCATGGCTATGCTGTATGCATGTGTATACATGAGACGGTGGCAGTACTGCTAAATGACTGCTCCATGTGTTGGGTAATGGTGCAAGGAGGTGACTAACTCACCAGTTCCCTTTTGTGACTCTCGCAGCAGACTCAACCTTTGTCGAATCGCATCCAGTTCCCTTTGCACAAATGTGCCAATCAGCAACTCTCTCAGGACATGAGCACGACCAACATCCTGAGGGAATAACTTCAGCAGAAGGAAATCCAAATCATTCTGAATGTGGTAGCGAAACGGAGGGCGACACCTAAAGAGCTCATGGAAGAATCCTCTGGAGTGATAATAGTTCTGAGAGATACCCGACTCTAGAACGAATTTGGAAGCCTCTTTCCAGTTCAATTTGCTTCCATGACTGACAGCACACCATGCAAGTCCGAAGAGTGTACAACCTAATGCCAGCGCTAGTAAGACATAGTTGGTGATCCACACAGCCTGATTGGACCGAAGCACAGAATATGAGCAGTTGACCTCTGTTGGTAGAGGCCATGTTCTGTTAGTGGTGCTGTCCCACTGTCTGGGACATGGGAAGATTGTGTTAAAATCTGTAAACACAACTGAACAGACAACAAAGGCAGCCAAAATGAGTGCCAGCTGTATCAGTAGTTTCACAAAGTAGGTTACATACATAAGGTGTCTTCGATGAAACACCTTCAACAGCTCCTTGGCTGTGACAAAGTTCTTTGGTGCATATTCTCCTGTTTTGCTGTCCCTGTGGCGATCAAGGGATGAAGCAAGAGCCACAAAGAAGCTAAGCCTGCCCGAGAACCAGGACTGCCAGAACAGCTGAGGACCTGCAATGAGGATCGACTGTGCCAGGAGGTAGAACAGGAAGTAATCAGTCACCGGAGTGTGTTCTGAGCAGTACCCGTTGAGGAAGGCGCTCTGGTCTCGAGTGTAGCTGTCCGGAGTGAGGCATCTGACTCCAGTGCTGGTGAAGGACGCGATGATATCGAATGCTGCTAGAAGGATCATCCCAGAGGCTGCATACTTGATGAGCTGGTCCCAGAAGAGGTCGCCCGGCCGGGTGGACACGCTCTTTTCCCCCTCGAATCGGTTCTTCGGGTTAGGGTCAACCAGCTCCTTTGAATTCCCTAGGGCTGCAGTTGCGGTATCTGCCATAACCTATCGAACTATCGTGTAAAGGTGGTCCCTGTCCGTCGTGCCGGAGAGACTGTGCACCCGTCTGTGGGAGTCTGACCATAGACTAGTGCCCCTAACAAACCATGTGTGGCACGATATGCTCCAGAGAGTTAGCGTGGTACCTTGTGTTAAAGAGTACCTCGGTACCACGGTACCACGCATACTTCGCACAATACAGAAGTTGCATCATAGTATTATGTACACAGAGTATACATCGCAATACATACATTTAATACATAACAGACTAGTACCTTCAGTATTAATTGCACTGTATTTCATCTGTCCTGCAGATCACGCAACATCCTTTCTGAGGATCATACTGCTAACAGTTTTATATTTGCACGAAGATTTTGCACTTGTACTGTTTGATTGTTACTGTTTGTCTGTTGCTAAGAAACAGTGATTGCTACTAAGAAACATAGGTGATATTTGCACGCGTATCAGTTAGGTCCTGTAGAAGTTCAACATGGCAGGGAAAGCGAAAAAGGCCAAGATCGACTTCAGTCTCAGCAATATCCTAGCTGAGGCTGAGGAACTCTCCTCAGCTTGCGCACAGTTTCACAAGGCCGCTAACCTGCTCACAGCAGCCTCACAAGCCCTGAAGAAGTTGCCGCCCTCCTCGCAACTGGACATCCTCGGCCGTATGGACAGTGTACACGTCTCTTTGTATCTTGTGAGCGTTCTCACTCTAGATGGCGTGGACACTCTGCGAATGGCCAGTGACCTTGTCCCTGCAGAGTTCGTCGGCGAACGCTATGCAATTATTAGCCGTATCGTCTTGGAGCATTGCGATCTGCCCGAGATTAGTGAAGGGGACTGCCTAGTGGCCTATCAGGCAATGAACCAGAAGCTTGGACGCTACATGACCACGGTGCGAGGCTCTGCCGATGCTAACTATCAGTCTACAATCATACGACTGTAAATGGTAATATACCATGTAACTAACAGTGAACCTTGACCCCTTTATTATACATTGCGTCATTTAACGTCACTCAGATACACCTGAATCTTGTAGCTATTTTAGTTTGGACTGTATGATCAAGCTCACACACTTGCATGTTTGCCCCAATACAGAGTACTGGATTGTCACATAAACACTTCCTTTCCCCACCAACAAGTGCCTGCCTTGAGCCTGAATGTACAAAGTTTGGGTTGCAAGACCAGCTCTCCATTCACCACAAGCCAGTGCCTGTGGTTCACTATAGCCTAGGAGGCATACAGAACTGCACCAAGCTTTCTCTTCGCTGTGGCGCATGCAAGACTGTTTACAATTACGACAAGTTCGACAACAAGTTGGGTAGAGGAGAGCGGTACTACGACCAGCCCAGGGATGCAGTGGAAGGCTCAGATGTGGCATACATGGACCGTCAGCTTCATCAGCTCTTTCTGTCACTGTGGTAAGTAGGTGCATGGTAGACCATGTGAAGTGGCATTTTCTAAGTCAGATTGCTACCACACCCTATCAAAGATCCTGTGGATGCTTCATGCTCATGCATTTCATAACATCATAATGTGTATTGCAACCAGCTTGCATGGGATACTATATAGAAGCCTAACTATACGTATTATGGTATCATTAAAACTGGTTGCCATTGTAATCAATTTAAATAGCTACACTATCACATAGCTGTTGGCAGCTACCATGGCAACATGGCAACAGTTTCTAACTATCACTTGTCACATCTAAAGTGGGTGTGGTCTAATGAAATATTATATACAGCTAGGAATTAATTAATGGCTGTCACAACCTTCCTGTGCAACCATTATATATAGTTGTCTATTGCTAATTACGCCCTTATAGTAACCATTGTTGGACCTCTTTCCAAGGCTTGGCAGAAGCATTCAATGATGTATTCTTGTCTGAAGCAAATAAGGACCATAGTGCAAGTAAGTTAAGTATTATGTATGCAGCTGACTGATATTGATTATGTTCACATATTGTATATGTATCAATATAAAATTATGTTTTTGGATTTTTATTTTCTATAGGAAGTCTGTCAAGGAAGGTGATATCAGATGCATTTTTCAATGCTGAGGTGGAGAAGGACATCAGAGAGAATGCACTGATTGATTCCTGGCGATTCACTGCAAACAGTGACCGTGAGCTGTACATGAGGAGTTGCGAGGAGAGAAGAGTTACTGAACTGTATTTACATGGGCAATGCTCAGAATCTGGGTTGGAAAGAGGTGCGTATGGGAAGCACACAGTGTATATATGCATGTATAGGGACATATAACCTCGTAGTGCATGCATGCAATTGTTGAACTCCTTGAAGTTGCATTCATATTTGAATACTGAATGTAGGTTGTGGCGATTTGTGGGTGGTGGATGGAAACTGGAAGCTGGCCTTTGCTCACTGCATGTTTGCAGTGGAATGTACTGTGGACAAACTCAAGGTTTCCTGCCCTAATGTTTGCCCGGAAGAGCCTAAGGGCGTTATGGCTTTCTGCGAGGAGCACTGTCGAGTGGCAGAAGAAAGAGGAATTCCAACCAAGCTGAAAGACTTTCTCAAGTTTTGTGGATTGAGGGGTGAGATTAGGGGATCAGAGGTGGGCTAGGATCAGTACAGGTTGCCTAACTTAAGGCTATAGGTGTTGATACAAGTCTTCTTTCAGCTGCAAAATGATAATTCCAATGAATCTTGCTATATACTGCATGGATGTGAATTAATCCTATGAAGACAATAATAGGTGGATGAATATATATTATATATAAACTGCTTCCTATAGTCTTGGTTTGAACTGTGTATGCAAGCTTTATAGCTTGAACTTTCAGAGTCTTGTCTCTATAATGCTATACAGATAATGTAGCAGCTATAGAAGATCCATCCTCTCATGTGTCACCCTCAGAAGACAAGATGGTGAATGACAAGTTGAGGGCGGGTGCAGTGGAAGTCAGTGTGCCATCTTCTGCTCATTCCCAAGGTAGGAGCCCCTATATGATTTTATATGCTTACATTATTAAGTCAAATATGCATGGTTGCATGAGGACCAGTTTTAGTAGACTAAGTACTATAAAAGGATGTGCCGCATTTTCCAGAAAACAAGTAACTATATAGAGACACATGACTGTATAAGGAATGATACTCTGTCCTGAACAATGTATGGACTCCATAGAAACTGATGCTGAAAAGGAAGGTGACACAGCATGCATCACTCAGGATTATACTAATGCCAAAAAAACTATATACTATAATTTTATATAACTATATAAATCTTTCTGTGTACACATTTTCAACAATCCCTATTCTGTTCACTCTCTTTTACAAAGGTACTGCTGGACTTCTCAGAGATCATCCCAGCATTGCTAATGGTGATGAGGATGAGGCACTAATGACAGTATGCAACAAGGACACTGGGGACAAATGCCGCCTTCGCATGTGGAGCAGAGGACACCTTTCTATAGTGAGGTCATGTGGTCACATTGACACATGGAAGCCTTTGTACAAGTGAGTATATATATGCTTAGTGAATGCATAGTGGTCCATTTGGCATACCATGTATAAAGCACAAACACATGCATGCACACAATATCTCATGTATATACAGTAAGCCAATGAAATGTGCAACTGTTAAGAATCTCTGCAATATAATAGGTATACAATCTCTGCCTGTATGTCATTTCAGGTCTGAGTCACCTAGCCAAGTCTTTCTCATTGTCCTGACTTGGCTGCATGAGATCCTGAAAAACAAACCAGTTGAGGAATGGGAAAAGGTAAGGCCCCTTATTTACATTAGCACTATGCATTCCCAACATGCAGAATATCTATATTCCAAATAATTTATTACTTTTTCTCCAAACTCTACAACTAACAATTACTAACTATATTGCATGGTAGCTATATTTTATTTCCTGTTTTTTTTGCGTTGTTTCATTGTACCTTGCGTTGTTCTCCTGGGTACCTTTACAGTAGCCTCTAGCCATTGGTTTCCCAGATTAAGAAAAGATTTCCTATCCTATCCTAAAGGTGATCCTGGCATATGACAACATGTGCCATTTGGATGGGCTCCGTGTTGCCACAAAGGCACTACCACTGCCTCCTCCGTTCTCTGAGATGTGGTTGAAGATTACGAAGATTATTGACTCTCTTCACATTCGAAATCATAAAGACCCCAGATGCATTGCAAGATATGATCCCAAAGTTGTCAAGGAGAGAAGGCCAAAGCTGAATACAATGGCAGCTGAACAGACGTTTGTGTGGGCGTCAAGATTCAAGAAGATAATTTGCAGCATGGGTAAGACCCACCATTTATTCTTCCTTCACCGCATGGTGAAGGAAAGAAATAGGTATAGCGAACAGTGCAGAAAGATGGGAAGGGAGCCTCTGCTACCAAAGGCCTCGGGTCATTCGCTCTGACTTTCATATCTGACCGGTATCCCTTTTAACTTCTGAATTATTGTTCACTCTGATATATTGTACAATGTATTTACAGTACAAGTTTATTATGTCTTCATTCATTGACTGCATTTGCACATGGACAATATGCATATGACTGTAAAGGAAAAAACAGTGCACATAAGTGGCTAGGACACCCAGCATTCAGGATAAAATTATCGCCTTTGTCCTGACCAATCGAGTATTAACAATCACACATGCAGACGTGGGGTGCGCCTAGGGCAAGGTGCCAACCTTACATCAACAACATAGTATAGTGGCGGCGGCACCCCGTAGCTGTATATAACAGAGCATTAAGGTAGCTATTTAGTTTGAGAGGCCCGTAAGCAATTCAATCTGATTCAGATCCAGAATGCCCCTTGTCATCAAGGACAACTGTCTCTACCGGAAGGTAGGGAAGTCTGTGACCCAAGTGTCCAACTTCGTAGTTGAAATACTTTGCTACGTGAAGGCCGATGAAGATTCCGGCTTCATCTGCGAGGTCACTTCCCACAGCGGACGATCCCTTGGGTACGCCATGCACTGTATACGTAGTTACAGATGCAAGTTATGCTGCGCATGTGCGTAGTAGCTAATACCCTAGCTAAATATAGTGTTAGGTAGCACTGCACCACTATAGCCACACACCATCTGATCTGCTAACAATCCTTTAACCACGCAGAAAAGCTTTTTTCACTGTGATGGACGTGCGTAACGGCAAATGGCTGGATCGGATCTGGCAGTCACTCGACAACTACCAACTCTTTTGCTCCGCTAAAAATGCTGAGATTCAGTCTCACTTAATGACTCTCATCGCACGTTTTCTCAGCTCCAATCAACAGGATTCAGGCACTGGACAAGAATCAATGGCAGGAGCGACAGAAGGGGGCACCACAAAATTTGCTGCATCTGTGACTGGCAGACACACGCGCGGGGAGGCGCAAGATGCTGTGTGGGTGCTGAACGCTGAAGTTCACTTGGACGCCGATGGTGAACCAATAACCCCCGACGCTTCCCCGTACGTGTGGGTGGGCTCCTTTTACAAGCCAAGGAGCAGCCACTCCGATGCATCGAGTGGCATTTTGCGCGACAACAGTTTGGCAGCATCTATCAAACTCCCCCTGCGAGCCTCTGCCCTGGTAGACTTGATTTCCTCGCTGGAGCAGTGCTACGAGAACAACTTTGCCGCGACTCTCCTTGTCCTTGGAGCTGCAGTCATTTGCAACCACTACGAGGTCCTTTTCGCCCGATTTCAGCAGGTGCCAGCCACCATTGTTTATGGTGAAGTTTGCTGCGGCAAAACCAGGGCAACGAGGGCTGCCCTGTCTGTGGCTGGCGCCCAGAACACCAACTTTTTCAGCAGCATTACCGACGCTCGCTCGTACAGGTTTGCTGGCATGACAACTCTAGGGATGGTAATTGATGACCCGAGGGAGGACAAGGAACTGGCAAGGAAAATTTCGTACCATTTTGATCAGTCGATGGTGTCGACTTGTGCTCGAGACTACCAGCCCAGAACAACATTCATCTGCTCTATGAACATGCCCTGCCTTCAGCGGATTGCTGCTGATTCAATGTGAGTGCAACAATAATGTATTTAATAATAATTTGTCCTATTTATTATAATGCATACGCATGGAAACTAATGTGATCTGTGTGTGTCTTATTATACTCATGCACTTGCACTGGCTGCATATGTAGGCTAATTACTCGAGTTGTCTTGGTGCCATTTGGCACGCCAAGCTACTCGAGGACAGCAGCGCAGCAAGATGCTATTGATCGTGCACTACAAGCAGCCACTAGTGAGGCTGGTAGAGGAGTTGGCGTGATTGTGCGATTGGGGAAGGTTCTCCTGGACAATTCTGAAAATGAAGAGAGTGAGCTACAGGCCATCATCATGCCAAGGGTCCAAGGAGCTCTCCCTGATGCAAAGCCACGTATTTACCTCTCTTATTCAATGTTACTCTTGAGTGCTTTAAAGGTACAGAAGTTGTGCATACAACATGTAGTATGCATATTATATGCTTAAATTATATGCACTGTGATTACCGATTTAAATTATATATATAATTATAAACATTATTATACATAATATTATATAAATATTATTTTGATTTGGATCTTTTTTATTATTGACACTACTGTGATTATTGTGATTGGGATTGTAATTGATGTCTTCTGTGTGTGCAGCTATTGGAGGAGATTGGCCTAAGAGCAGATAACGAAGAACTGCTGTGGGATTATTTTGAGCACTCAGTTGTACCAGCCATCCAACAGTACCAGACACACCTGATAGATGACAGTACTGTGATGCCAGAGAGTGCATATGCATGTGAGTCTGGAGCTACTTCTGACCAGCAGCGCCTCTGTACAGTGCAAGATTTGGCAGAGCTGCTATGCAAAGCTGTAGCAGACAAGCCCCTAAGCCAGGTAATACACACAGTTGTGCATGATTCATAGTTTTATGTAGCAATGTACGTGTAGTACTAGTGTTTTGTATAATGTGATGCAATTATGATGTTATGTATGCCATGTCACACATTTTCTTACAGGTACTGTCATTCCTCCGCTGCGATCGTGCTGTGTCAGCTGGCTCAGAGGATCCCAAACCTTGCATCAGCTTTGTGCTGAACAGGTTTTTGAGGGAGCTAAAGCAGAATGGGATGAACTGCTCTAGACTAGCCGTTCATTCGCTTTTGAAGAAGGAATGTAGTGGACATTACAATTTGTCCATTGCCCAACCATTCCTCCCGGAAGGCAGTGACAGCACCACCATTCCATCCAAACGCAGCAAATCAGGTTGCAATGTGCTGAAGTGTGTGCAAGTCCACAAGAGTGTCTTTGCTAATGCCAATGTGGAGAAGCTAGAGACAGGCAAGTATATACGTATTATTATGCATACCATATGACATATCTAATGGGCATGCATGTGACATGTTGTGAATGGTTTTCTCATTGACATCAGCTTCAGGGTTTGTTGCGCCCAGAAGATCACCACGCCGTTCCCATCACACTCCAGTCAGTTCTCCACACACAGAACCAGATGGGCATTCAACTCCTTTGCACCCTCTGCCTTCTAGCAGTAAGTGTGCGTGTGACTGTGTGTTTGTATGTATGTGTGTGTGTGTGTGTGTGTGTGTGTGTGTGTGTGTGTGTGTGTGTGTGTGTGTGTGTGTGTGTGTGTGTGTGTGTGTGTGTGTGTGTGTGTGTGTGTGTGTGTGTGTGTGTGTGTGTGTGTGTGTGTGTGTGTGTGTGTGTACATGCATGTGTGTGTAGTTTTTCTGCCTGACACTGCATTCATGAAATGTGGAAATGAGTAAGTCTGTGATTACCATCCTTAACTACATGTGATGTTACTCCACAGGGAGTCCAGCAAGTGTGATTCCATCTTCATTGACTCCTTTGCACCCTCTGACTCCTAACAGTGAGTGTGCATGTGTACATGTGTGTATATATGTGTGAGTGTGTGCATGTGTATGTATGTCCATCCATGCCCAAATATATGCATTCTAGGCTTTAAACTTTAGCATGATGTCTTGTCCAATTACACACTTAGGGACTACTCTGGTCACCTCCAGACAGCCTACCCCTAGGCGTACCTCGCCTAGACACGTCAATGTCAGCCAGGCTATACCTCTATCTAGCTCTTCTCCCAGTGGCAGGGGTAAGTACGTACAGATATTGAATGCATGAGCATACATTGATATTGAATGCATGCATGAGTATGCACATGATGTCTTGTCCAATTACACACTTAGGGACTACTCTGGTCACCTCCAGACAGCCTACCCCTAGGCGTACCTCGCCTAGACACGTCAATGTCAGCCAGACTGTACCTCTATCTAGCTCTTCTCCCAGTGGCAGGGGTGTAGCCGAGGAGTGCGTACTGGCATGCAAAACCAAGGAGGAAACACTTCTACCCGGCTACTACGGAGCACAACTTAGGTTAGACACTGAATCAATAACAAGATGGCTCTCTGAGCCACTACAAACAGCACATTATATACCAAAAAGGTGATACAGGAAACTGAGATAAAAAGGTGACAATTACACAAGAGATCGTGACCTATTACAACAAAACACTTGTAAACAGGGTGGTCATGAGGACTACAGACAGGTAAGCTAAGGTAAGGTCACATGCATGTCACAGTACGCTACAGGTGCTCCCCCCCAGTGAACGACTAGGGAGCGGTAAAACAGAGAATGTCTTTAATATGTCAAGCGGTCTGGCCAGTGGACTCGTCGTCCAGACCTTGTAGTGCGAACTTGCTGTGCTGGTTCAGTAGCTACCGAATCGGGTTGAACAGGTGCTGTTTGTGCTGGTGTGCAAGGGAAGGTGTTGTCAATGTGGGCTGGTTTGAGCCGGTCCAGTGAAACAGTCTGTGTCTGTCCCTTGATGTCTAAGGTGAAGAATTTGGCACTTCGTTCCAGTACAGGGAATGGGCCATCGTAAGGTGGCTGTAGTGCCTTGCGAACAGCATCCCGCCGTACAAAGACATGGGAGGTAGACTGAAGCTCTGGGCTGATGAAGCTTGATCTGTGTGAGTGTGGCTGCGATGGCATGGGCCGTAGCTTGCTCATGATGGCTTTGAGGCGGGATACATAGGAAGTAGGGTCCATGGTGGTAGTATCCACAGATGGAGAGAAGAAGGACCCTGGGAGACGAAGTGTTGTACCATAAACAAGGTCTGCGCTGGTACAGGTGATGTCTTCCTTGAAGGCAGTGTGTATCCCGAGAAGGACTACTGGGAGAGCATCCAGCCAGTTGAAAGTGGGTGAATGGGCCATCAGGGCTGCTTTGAGCTGTCGATGGAAGCGTTCAACTAGGCCGTTAGCCGAGGGGTGGTAGGCAGTGGTGCGGATCCTGTGGGAACCCAGCCACCGAGTGAGTTGACGGAAGAGGTCGGATTCAAACTGGCTTCCACGGTCCGTAGTGATAGTTGATGGCACCCCAAAACGGGCTACCCATCCTAGTAGAAAAGTGTGGGCTACGGTGTCAGCGGTGATATTTGGGAGGGGCAGTGCTTCTGCCCAGCGAGTGAACCTGTCGACACAAGTGAGCAGGTACGTGTAGCCTCTTTGTGGTGGCAGTGGTCCAACCAAATCAATGTGTACATGGTCAAAACGGCTGTCAGGGGTTTTGAAAGTGGACACTGGAGTGGTTGTATGTCGATGGATCTTGGATCGCTGACATTGTAGACATGAGCGTGCCCATTGTCGTACATCAGCATTCATGCCAGGCCACACAAAACGACTGGCAATGAGGCGTTGTGTTGCCCTGATGCCAGGATGAGAGAGGTTGTGGAGGCTGTCAAACACGCTTCGCCGGAACTGCTGTGGTACATAGGGTCGAGGTGTTCCCGTGGACACGTCACATTGCAGGGTGGCGTCTGTGGTGGGGGCAGGCAACTCCTGGAGCTGTAAGGAGTCATGGTGTGGGATACCTTGACGCTGGGCCTCGGCCATGGCCTTGAAGTCGATGCCAGGGATAGGCAGTGTGTGGACCGCATCAACCTCAATGCGTGAGAGGGCATCTGCAGCCAAGTTGGCTGACCCCTTTATGTAGCAGATGTCAGAGGTGAATTGTCCAATGAAGTCAAGGTGGCGGATCTGCCTTGGGGATTGGTGCCTGGGCTTGGTGGAGAAAGCAAAGATCAGGGGTTTGTGATCCGTGATGATGTGGAAAGGTCTACCTTCAACAAAGTGTCGGAAATGTTTGATTGCAAGGTAGATGGCAAGTAACTCACGGTCGAATGTACTATACCTGGTCTCTGCTGGGCGCAGCTTTCTGGAGAAATAGGCGATGGGACTCCAGATGGAGTCAATGCACTGCTGTAAGACTGCTCCGACAGCCACATCAGAGGCGTCTGTAATAATGCAGGTTGGTGCATCTGATTGAGGGTGGCACAGCATTGATGCATTGGACAAAGCCTCTTTAATGGCGTTGAAGGCTTCTGTGGCTGAACGGGTCCACTCCAGGGTGGCGTTCTTGGGTGCCTTGTCAGACAATAGGGCGTGCAGTGGGTGAAGAATGCGAGCACACCCTGGGATGAACCTGTGATAGAAATTGATAAGACCCAAAAACCGCCTTAACTCACGTTGAGTTGTGGGCTGTGGGTAGCCACGAACAGCCTGGACCTTGTCCTTCAGTGGATGAATACCATCTTTGTCAACCAGATGGCCGAGGAATTCCAAGGTAGGTTCACCGAGGACGCATTTGGCAGGGTTGATTTGAATGCCGTGATCCTGTAGCCGGGTGAACACTTGTCGTAGATGTGAATGGTGTTCCTCTGCATCTTTGCTGGCAATTAGGATGTCATCCAAGTAGGCATAGCTGAACGGCAACCCATGGAGGACCTGGTCCATGAAACGCTGGAAGGTTTGGGCTGCGTTGCGCAGCCCAAAAGGCATGCGAACAAACTCAAACAAACCAAAGGGGGTAACAACCGCAGTTTTTGGGATGTCTGAGGGTTCCACAGGGATGTGGTAGTACGCTTTCACCAGGTCAATCTTGCTGAAGATCATGGAGCCACGTAGGGAGGATGAAAAATCCTGAATGTGTGGCACAGGGTAATGGTCAGGGACCGTGGTGTGGTTGAGTGCCCGGTAGTCGCCACAGGGGCGCCACTGTCCCGGTGTCTTCTTGGGCACCATATGAAGGGGTGAAGCCCAGCTGCTAGCAGAGGGTCGAATGATGCCTGAGGCGAGCAACTGGTCAAACTCAGAACGGGCTACCTTAAGACGTTCTGGAGGCAACCTGCGAGGACGTGCAGCTACTGGAGGTCCTTCGGTGGTGATGTGGTGAGTCACCTGGTGCTTGACTGGTTGATCCGGGGGAGGTGGATGGACGAGTGTGGGAAACTCGTTGAGTAGGGCTGAGAAGGGGTTGCTAGAGGGTGGGCGCGGAACAGAGGGGCTAGGAGAGGTGGTGTGGGTAGTAATGCCGTTGATTCTCAGTTGAGTGAGGTTGTCGACCAAACGGCTACCTGTGATATCCACCATGAGGTTGAAGTGCCCCAAAAAATCTGCACCTAGGATGGGATGACGCACCTCAGCGACGATAAATGTCCAGTTGAAAGGGCGTCTGAGTCCTAGGTTCAAGACAAGGGTCCGCGTGCCGAAAGTCGCAATGGGGGACTGGTTGGCTGCTTGTAGAGCAGGTCCGGGAGTTGAAGGGGTGCAAACACGACGGGAGGGGGGTAAAACACTCACCTCTGCACCCGTATCAACTAGGAACTTTAGGCCTGTAGTGCGATCGGAGACAAAAAATAGGCGACTTGGTGTTTGGCCAGAGGTGCTTGTCGCCATTAGCACTTGGCCTGGGTGTTTCCCGTCCACGAACAGGGGGAAGTACACTTAGTGGCCCTTTCACCAAAGCGTTGGTGGTACCAGCACAAACCAGCTGCTGGAGAATTGTCCCGAGAGGGACTGTTGTGCCGAGATCGGGAACGAGATCTGGAACGTTGGGCAGTGGGTGGCTGGGACACCTGGAGGGAGTTGATGAGCCGGCGTAATTCCGCTACCTCCTCCCTAAGTTGGGCGACCTCGGGGTTGGGAGGGGGTGGAGGGGTGGCGACTGAAGACACAGTGGGCACTGCCACTTCCATAATCTTGTCGGCCATAGCTGCTAGGTTGTCGATGGATAAGTTTTCCCCTGTCGGAGCTAGTACCATCCGTACATTGCTAGGGAGGCGTTGCAGGAAGAGTTCCCTGAGCAAAGAATTGTCGGATGGGTTAGCCGGAGCAGAATCTCCCATCAGTTGCTGCATTCTGCGGAGCAATTGGGTTGGTTTGCGGTCTCCAAGCTGTTCAGAATGGAACAGGAGTTGCAGGCGTCGTTGGGCCGAAGCGGCAGTGCGTTGTATGAGCTGGGCCTTTAGGGTATCGTAGGGTGTAGCTTCCGGTGGGTTGAGGATAAGGTCGCGTACCTCCGTGGCAAATTCGGGTGAAAGCGAGGCGATAACGTGGTCGAACCGAGTCTTTTG
>OZ025872.1:8182321-8404821 GCA_964019415.1 Ianthella basta | reverse complement strand
GTTGTTTGCCTCCGGTATGTTGGCACTGACCCTGTTAGAGGTGCTCTCCTCCATCAGTGGGGAGGCGGTACAGTGTCTCACGCCCAACAACTACACGAGAGACCAGGGAGCCTTCCTCAACGCCTACTGTACCCAGTTCACCCAGCGCACTGATTTCTTCTTGTTTCTGCTAGTGGCCCAGGCTGTCCTCGTGTACGACCCACACTTCCTCTGGTCCTCTGTCTACTTTGGCAAGTTTCGGTACTTTACTGCTCTGGCTATCTCACTTGATAGGCACAGAAACAGCAAAACCGGGGAATTCGACTTGAAGAACTTTGTCACTGTTCGAGCACTCGTGGAGACATTCGGCTCCAACTACATAATCTACATCACCTACCTTGCCAAGCTGTGCCTCCAGGTGGCCATAGCTGGCGTGTTCATTGGAGTATGTGCCACTCTGTTCAATGAGTATGATCCTACATTTGACTGCCCCGCCAATGACTCCCTGTATCTCATTAATGACAGTTGGCCCTTGGATGGACAGATTGTGTGTGTACTGTCCAGTCTCAACTTGCTGTATGCTGTGTGGTGGACCAACTTTGTTCTTCTGACAGGCACTGTAGTGGTGTCTCTGTGTGGGCTAGTATGGTGTGGACTCAACCACCAGACCAAACTGAACTGGAAGGAGGTTGCTCGGTTTGCCCTTCAATCCGGTATTCAACCCTCTTACTATCGCCCCAAATCATGGAAAGATCGCTGGTTTTCAAGATATGCCTTGAAGTTTCGCATCCGCAGCAACATGGACTTTCTATTTCTGAGACTGTACCGGGATGATGCGGGCCGTGCTCAGGTGCTGAGGGAAGTGCTGATAGCTCAACTGATTCAAGAACAAGAACAGAGACTACAGGAAAGACTAAGTTTCTTGCGCCAAGTGAAGGGTGAAGAGATACGTAAGTCTACAGATATTGCATGCCAAAGCACTGTGTATTACATTTTTGCCTATTAGTTAAGAATGCCATTTGACTTATGGCTCACCTCTGAACTTTGTCCCCACTTTGCTACAAATAAGCATAAACGGTTTAGGTCCCCTGCCTGCCTAATGAATCACTGTTCAGAGGTATCTTTCAATGACCTTTTATGGCAAACCTTTTACATAATATTATATAGCTATATGCATTCTCTCGTGAGATTATGCTGTTTGCTTCTCTATCACTTCTGTATAGGCGTAGAACTTCTGAATATAATAGAAAAGAAGAGGATTAGAAGGAATGAGCCTGAACCCTGCAACTTTAAGGAGAACAGAGCTCAGCAAAATCAAGTATGTTTTGTGAATAGCTAACGTGATGCTCTATGGTATTGTATATGTTGCCGCCTGATATACGTATTGTGACTCTTATCTCAGTATACTATTTCATGTTAATGCTGCTGGACAGCATGCAGTTTTTCAAAGTGACAGATGCAAAGAGAGCGATAATACATATATTTATATTCATCAGGAACTATACTAGTCTATCATGAATACTGTTGATGCTATAAAGGTTCCTTGCTGCGTGCTGTAGTTGATAAGTATAGAAACGTAGATATTGGAGCAGATCACAGCAGATCACGATTATTCCAAGATATTTCAATCTCAAGATCTTCATCAGTTGTACAAACATAAGGAAAGCACGACATTTATATAGATATGAGTGGAAAAGGGAGGGGAACAAGGTGACATAATAGGAAAGGATGATATAATGGTGTCACCTGTGGTGGTGGGATGGCTTGGTAACATGCTCCTCACCACTCTGTCAATGTACCCAGTGGCAGTCAATACATTGCGGAGGTGTTTAAGTTCAGTGAGGCACTTTGACACTTGGCAAACCTTCAGTCCTGCTTCTAAAGCACTTGATGACACCTTTCTTACTTTGGGTGGTGATAGAACTCAAAGTTGAGATAGTAGTTGGTGTGTCTTCTTTCTGAATATACAGAAATGAGGACCATGGTGCCCTTCCTTTCCGCCAGAACATCCAAGAAGGCAATCTTGTTGTCGGACTCCTCTTCAATAGTGAACTGAATATATAGGAGGATGCTGGTTGTTGAGGTGGTCATGGAATTTGCTAAGGTGGTGGTCCTTGTGGGGCCAGATTGCAAACACAGCATCGACGTACCTCATCCATAACCTAGATTTGCATTGGAGCTTGACTATGGTTTGCTGTTCAAACGCTTCCATGCATGACCATGTACAGGTTACCGACAACCGGAGAGAGTGGGGAGCCCATTGCTACTCCTTGTACTTGTCTGTAGGAACTACCTCCAAACTGAAAGTAGGTGACTTCATTGCAGAGCTGGATGAGGGAGCAGAGCTCCTCTGCAGGGATTATGCACGGTACTTGGGTGAAAAGGCTCACCACATTGAAGCTCACCATGTAGTCGTCTTTCTCAAGGGGACCTGTTGGATGCGTTCCACGAAGTTCACTGAGTTCCTAACGTGGAAGTTTGTGTTTTTAGACAGTGGGGGCAGGACGTTAGCCAGTTTGTCAGGTGCTAGCTGGGATGTCAGCTAGTGGAACGCATCCAACAGACAACTACATGACGAGAGGATTGAATATGTATCCTGCCCCCCTTGGGGTTCAGGTCATCTGTGGGTACAGGGGCAGAATGAGAGAAGCTCTAGTGAAAGTGAAACAGCCCACTCCCATGCAAACTAAACAAGAAAGGAGTTGTCTACGAGGTATCATGTGGAGAGTGCACCCATGTGTAAATTGGTGAGACAGGGACTGTGGCCTAGACTGTATCTGACTCCCCCTCCTTACATGACCCCCCCCCTTTCCACCTATAGTTGCTTATAAATATCACACTTTCCTTGTTTTGTACAAGTGATGAAGATCTTCAGATTGAAACATCTTGGAAAAATATGATCTGCTGTGATCTGCTCCGATATCTGCCTGCAGTTGCCAAATGCACACTCTTCTCATTCCATCTGCTTACATGTACTCTGCTTCTGTTAGGACCTTGGAAACACCTTGGAGAGTGTCCTCTGCAATTTCCTCACCAACCCCATCATGAACTTGGAATATGTTAATGCTGTTGATATATCCTTTGGCTCTTCTGGGTTCAAGATGCTGATTGCACCCTTATATGACTGTGATCAGGTGAGATTTGCTGCTCAGGTATGCATAGCACTACATGCATGCATGCATGCATTTGTGTCATGACTGGGTGCTAGAGTTGTATGCCAGCAAGCAAGATGCAACTCTCGCTGCACAACATGTATGTGTAACTGGTGGACATTGCATTAGCAGACTCTGCATTTGTACAGGTGGTGGCAGTAAACTTTGACCCTCACTACCTCAATGAGGAATATCCCTTTATGGAAAGCAGTTTTCTTTCGGAAGTTTTTACCTTCAGAACCTGGTCCACCATATTCTCCAAAGAGAAGGAAGAAGTGCATAAGGTTTGTTACAAGTTATTGTTTCAAAGATAGCACATAGTCAGCTTTTTACTGTTTTCGTGGAACATACAGTTGAGCATTATATCATGCAACCTGTAAATGTTGTATTTGTATACAATTCTCAACCACTTTGTGTTGTGCAGCACCACCCGGTACAGATCATGTAGAAGCAACTATATAGTTAAGCCACATTGATGTGAAAGCATAGGCAGCATTTCTTGAAGTTGTATGTGATGTTGTATAGACATGTGATGTGTATAGGTCTGGCCAGTGATGCAGACTTTGCACCCATAGAGGATATCTGTGTGCAATATTTCACCCACAAGTAACGTTTAAACATAGTTGGTAGAGCAATAAGCTGTTTATCCTTAGCTACCACATCAGGATAATGCAATGGAGGTCAAGGGCACATAACACACAAGCTGAAGACAAGTGCATTATGCAACTGCATCTATTGTGGCCATCTGAGAGTGCTATACAGCACAATGCCTATGTGGTATTATAGTGCTGATCACATGACCCATTCAAATGTGTTGTTAGTTATGTAACAATCTACTCAGTTCAGTGGAAGGATACGTAGCACTCCCTCAATTCATTGTCCAGACTTGTGTTTATACCTCCCAAGATTTTTCTAACGAAGGTCAAACATCTCTAGCTAACACCTTCAGCATGGGAGTAGCAACAAGTATGCTGCCAGCAGTTTCACCAATCTGGACACAACGAAAGGCACTGCCACTCACTCCATATGCCCATCTCCATGCGGGCAACTTTTGCTCTTTAGTATGGATGTGGAAAAGCACAGAATCGTCATACACAGTGTTGCTGACTGGCTCACTATTCAACAGAGCAGCATTATGTTGGAACCGAGTCAAACGAATTGTTTTAGGGAAACAAGCTGCGTACATTCAGGTCTGCATTATCTAGTTGAAAGCGTGCATAATGTGCACTATTCTCTCTGAAGTGCATGTGCACTAAGTGATTCAATCTTTAGTCATGTGACCTTTTATAATTGGCCCAAGGTCACATCATCAGGTACTGATACATATTTAACCACCACCGTGTCCAGTAACTGTCTATTTGAAAACAAGAAAATTGGAGAAATCAATGAAATAATACATTTATGAGAGATAATGTGAATATATATATTGTAACAAGCATGTATGTACCATTGGTAGGTTAGGTTATATACTGTTAATCTGATTGCTTGGGTTGGGGGGAACTAAATCTATCCCTTGTGTCTGATGTTGTCCCTCAAGTCCATGGATATAGTGACATAAAGTGTAATGAAGTTCCCTCAAATCTAATTCAGTACTGATAATGTTCTACCCTATTGTCTATTGTGGTACCCTCAAGTCAACTGTCGTGGAAGTTATTGGGCATGATGAGTTTATGATAGCTTGATTTTTCTTCAGTCGATCTTCGACAATCGAGCACACAATTCAATGCAGCATTTTTCCCATCATGGGCTTTGCCAGTCATGCAAACGAGTGTGTATGCCTGATGAAGCCCGTGATGGGCGTAACGTTGCATTGAATTGACAAATATTCACTGGTGTTCTCGATCGTCCAAAGAAGAATCAATTTACCGTCAAGTCACAATGTAGTATCTTATCCATTAGGGCATAGTTGTGTGACAAAACTTTTGCATGTCATGCATATGTGTACATTGGTGCCGTGCACTGCTGGTTTGGTGTAATAATTTCCTCACTATTGAATGTGTCATTTACAAAGGACCTTAAAATAGTGCATTAATTTACGTAGCAGATCTGTCTGACCACAGGTCAAGGTCAGGCAACTCAGCATCCTATGCATGCTTACTCAATTTCTTGACTGTGATTTTCTGTTCTGGTCCACTTTTTGTAGTTAAGGGATGCAATTGCCAAAGAGTTCTTCTCCCTCGATCAGAAAAAAGATACAAATGTTCGTTCACTCCTGAATGATAAAGTAACTCCTGATGATGAAAGAGTCAATGTTGTCTTGGTTGGTCCTATTCCAAGAGAGCATGCACAGAATGTTTTTACTGTCCACTGGCTGCTGTTAATGACATTGATTCGGCACAAACTGGTTGAGAATACATTCTATCTTATTGTTGTAAGACCACTTGCAGTGGAGGGTGAACCTGTTGAGTTTGAAGAATTTGAACCTGCATGGCTGGATGTCTCGGAAGGAGGGATACCTGTATTCCATGAGTTTATACGCCTGAGGCATGATGCTGAGAGGAAAGCTGGAATCATGGGGTTCACTGAGGAGCATGTTAATCGTTTCACTGCCATTCCACCCCACACATCAGAGAAAGGTGTAGTTGTAGAATGTGGTTCATCTCTGTGCACATTTGACATCAAAGTATATATAGGAAAGGTGCCACTCGATACTAGATTATAGCACTTTAATACAATTATACATGGCACTGCGCACAGTGTCAACTGCACTAATTTCATTACAGCAATTTGACTTTTATTCAATAATTTAGCTATAATTAGTAGTTTTGTGATCAATGTGTGTTACAGTAGTTTTGAACTTTTCTTTATACTAATAGATATACACTGCGTACATGTGACCAGAGAAGTGCGTACATACTATATATTGAAGTTCATATTATATGTTGCAAAGCTTAATTAAGGTTGTCACTTTAGGTTTGGAATTTCAGTGGAAACTGTCAAGATGGTCATTGTGTGTTAGGCAGCCACCTCTTTAAAACTACCAGCCTCCCTAGGCCTGGCCCCAAATAGCACTAAAGCATTGCAGTCTACCTCTGTAGAGCAGCCATCTCTCTATAAAGGTCAATTATAACTGGCCCACAGGAGGCCGTCTTAGACAGGTTCCACTGTAGCTGCTATAGATGTTATACAATCATGCATGTACATGCCTAAGTAAGTGAACATTGTCTTTCATTCGACGTGTCACCATGGTACATAGACCATCTTATATTAGCATGCCTAGGCAAATCGAGTGTGACACAAGCACATGTACATTGTACAGTCAGGCAATTATGCAGCCATGCACAAATTCTGCAGTTAATACTGTTAACAAATTGCACTGTCCAAGTACAAAAACAATCATGTTATAGTATTATGTAGCTAATTGAAACAATATTGACAAATATGATGGAACTACGTATGTCAACATATGAATGTACTCTACTATCAACATAACACTAATTCTGAATACATAATTAATTTTTATGCACACACAAGGGCAGACTGGAATCCTGTGGAATGGAGACACACGACAATTGAATTTGTGCACCCACTACCTCTGTCTGAATCATGCATGGGACTAACACAGCCAGTACAGGGAGGTTAGAACACTGCTCAACTCACCACGTTAGGGATTGTGCCATGGGAGGCTAATTACAAATAGTTATATACTCTGCGAGGAGTGACAAGTGACAGTCACTCACAGTATATGCATACGTATACACACGTGACCACTGCACCAACTGCCTTAGTTACCAGAGTTGTAAAAAATCTTGCTAACTTGCAATAACAGCTTACTTAACATGGTTTAACAGACTTACTCAATACTGTTAACCCAAGTAATGAATGTATAATCATAATTATTCATAATAATTATTAACAATATTGATATTCGTGCTGATATTTCTAAAAGACACTAGCCAAAGGGGACCAGATATCAGACATTTCGGCAACGCTACGGCTGCCTTCATCAGTGATTACAATGACACTTACAAGCAGGTGCATAAATAGGGGGTGGTCACGTGAGGCACTGGTGTTTACAGGAATAAGCACACATCATGCAATGTCTCTAGTGTTTACAGGAATGAGCAACATCACGCAATGTCTCTAACCGGAAAAGGGGGTTAAAATAATAAGTGAAGTGAAAATGAAATAATACTAACGGATGGGCGGTTACATGAATCAATCCAGAAGGGTTGCATAGAGCCCTGGCATATTCCTGTAAACACCAGTGCCTCACGTGACCACCCCCTATTTATGCACCTGCTTGTAAGTGTCATTGTAATCACTGATGAAGGCAGCCATAGTGCTGCCGAAACGTCTGATATCTGATCCCCTTTGGCTAGTGTCTTTTAGAAATATCAGCATGAATCTGTCTAGCCACTCAGGTCTTTACAGCAATATTGATATTCATGGTGCCATAATTATACAAACTGTACAAATGTACTGTAGGCTTTAGGCTAGGAACATAATTTTGTGGAAATCACTTCCGCCTGGCCATGGAGCAAGATGAAGGACTATACGTACCCATTACTCCTGTCTTGCAATTGGCTTGCATGCTGCAAGATGATCGAATAAACACTTCGCTTTAAACATACTCCCAGGCATCAATCAAACAGTGGACATTCAGCTGCCTATATGCAAGCCATGCATTCATGTAGACTTCAGGAAGGTGTACATGTGTGCTACTGTGTGTGCATGCAAACACAAATCATGTACATTGCTGACTTCCGCATGCTACAGAATAAGTAGAAAAACTAGTACTGGAATGCAATACTAGAATGCAGCAGTCACTACACGCATGCAAGCTCATGAATTAAGCTACATAATATACTGCTGTATGTATATTTGTGTGCATATAGTAGAATGAGAATATGTATATATGCATGCACATTACTATGTTGTTAGCACTGTTCTAGCTATGGTGTACGTGAGACATGCACGCCATTTACAGGCGTGAGAACAGAATGGAGGGCATTTTGTGTACAGTAAGCTGATAGTGAAGAGGCATGACAGCGGATGGAGCCCACTTACTTTGGAATGGTTGTAAGGTTGCTTCTCAGGTATATATGCAGCCATAGTTGTACTAGTATACTATGGCTGCATAATTATATACCAGGAACTCCACAAACACAAGCAGTGAACTCTGAATAGTATACTAGTACAACTATGGCTGTATAATATACCTGACATCTAACGTTTCACTGTAGCTGCTACAGATGTTATACAATCATGCGTGCACTTGTACATTGTACAGTCAGGCAATTATGCGGCCATGCACTTATTCTGCAATTAATACTGTTAACAAATTACATTATCCAAATACAGAAACATTAAATCATAATAATTATATTATTATGTAGATAATTTAAACAATAAAATTATTGACAAATATGATGGAATTATATATGTCAATGTATAAAATTATTGTACTATCAACATAACACTATGTGTGAATATAATTATAATTAATTTTGTGCACACGAGAGCTAGGGCAGACTGGAGTCCTGTGGAATGGAGACACATGTTGTGGATAATGATATGAATGCAAGGACACATGACGAATGGATGTGTGCACCCACTACATTGGTCTAGGTCATGCATGTGACTAACACAGCAAGTATATTAAGGAGGTTAGAACACTGCCCAACTCACCAGGTTAGGGACTGTGTCTTGGGAGACTAATTACAAGTAGTTATACTCTGCAAGGAGTGACAAGTGACAGTCACTCACAGTATAAATTATATGTATACACATGACATGGATGTCATCTGAAGCCCTAGAACCTACTGTATATGAACAGCAGTACGTGCTTAGTTCTGCACTATTCAGTCACTCATGATCACTTGCATGTCCACACATTCATCACTAGCCCCATTCCTGTGCACTGTTAATTGTGTGGACAGCCTTGTATGTGTACCTGTATGTATGGCTACTGTTTGCATGTGCAGTGGATCCTCTGATCACTGTTATGTGGAATTGTGAATGCCACGCGGTGCAAAGCAGTATTATGCATGTACCATGCAGACCTTCCTTCCCATCCATACTACCACATACTAAACACAATTGGATGGGTGTGAATGAGGGGAAGCCTCTCTGTCAATAACACATTTGTACCCGCAGACCACCACAAACCACTCATGCAAACACAACTTGGTACATGCATGAGATATATGACATGTGAGGGAGTTTTCTAGCGTCATGTGATGTTATGACGGTGCCTCACCTGCCTCCACAACCAGTCGTAGTTTTGGGTTTGCTTGTCTTGCTTCATCAACCACCTCTTGCAACTGGCCATGGGGCGGGTGTGGGTCTTTTGGTGTCTTCAGCTCCACCTCCATCAATGTTGTGTTGAGTGCTGCTCCTTCAATGATAGCAATGGCCACGTTGGTCCACCTCAACTCGTTGCCCTGAATCTTGATCCTCTTTACCAACCTGTTCACCCTGACTGCTGTTTGAACTGCTTTCAGCATGTCAGGGTCTGACACATCCTCCCCCCTCACCTCCTACATGTGATTAAAAGAGACCTTGCTATGTGACAGCTAACACTGCAGCAGTCTCAGACTTGACACAACAACATGCATAAAGATGGAGGATATGAGATATAAGGGAGGTGCACAATTATGAACAATAGACATGTACACACATTGTGATAGCTAAAACTGAATGTAGGCTTGCATGTTGTCACTACCATGGCCTAGTAGTCTCCTATCCAGACCGCTTTCTCGCCTCAATTTTTAATATAATGACGTCCGTCTGTGCATGATGTGACCATTAAATGGCCACAGATGGTTGGGGTCTGGGTATATACGAGGCTAATGGCCTAGGCCTGCTAGTATTATGCACACACATGGGAATCACATTTCCAGACATGACTCACATCACTGTATGGCATGATTACAAGCTCTTCAAGGCTGCAGTTTCCATGTAGGCCACTGAGAATGGTTGCGATGTGCACAGAGGATAGGTTGTAGCACCCAGTCAACTCCAGTTTCCTCAAGTTGCTGTTCTGTAAGTAAGTGGAAAATGTCTCTATTGCCTCATCGACACCATCTGCAGGGAAGGGAGACGTGGTCTTGGTGGGAGGCGCAATTAAAAGGTGCAGAGCTGAACCACAATCATGCTATATATGTAGAAGTTTTCAAAACACTAGTATATACCATGACACGCACACACACACACACGCACACACACACACACACACACACACACACACACACACACACACACTCATGCACACGCACAACACACAGATACTACATACCGTAATTACACCAGCTCATTAGCACTTCCTTCAAAAACCCAGCTGTACTCACTGCCCTGAGGAACGCAGCAGTGACTGAAGAACATTGATTCTTACATCCTTTGGAGGAGGACTCACTCCCATGCAGTCCCTTCACTGCCAGTTTTTCCAGTGTGATGCACTTTGAGAGAGCAACTTCAACAGCTGATGGGAGGGTGCTAACCTGTAAAGATGGGGCCACATGCATGTCATGTGACATAATATAGCATGGGTGAGTGCACGTGTCTGTGGCGTGAGTGCATTTCTCTCACAAACACTCCTCCAGATAGACACATACATAAAAATGCCATGTCTAATTAAACCACAATGTGCGTGTCAAACTGTGCCAAGCAAAGCCAATCCCAACCCTAGCTCCTTGCAGCTGAGTTGAATGCCTTGATGAGGAAGCAAAGCCTCCTATCCTTACAACATACATGTGTATGTATATAAAGTAGGAGTACTATTGATGTGTCGCATACAAAGTAGCATGTCTCACCTTGTCTAGCCTGGGCAAGCACAACTGTAACTCCATGAGTTGAGTGCAGTGAGGCAGTTCGTTCAACACCTGCTCAGCTAGTTGAGGAGGGAGTGCACCAACATGCAAGGACTTTAGTGAAAATATAAGGCACTTTAGGTTGAGGTTGACAAGAAAGTTTAATTGCCTAGGACACTGTACACCCAAGGAGTTACCCGGACCCTATATATACAGACATGCAACGAATTCTAATGTTCATGTTGCATTGGTTTTATGATATACGGGTGCACATGGATAACTGGATGAATTGAATTAACTGGTGCTTGACTGTATTGTAGATATGTCAACTATGCATGAAGTGGTAGTGACAGCACTGGCTAGCTGCATGGTCATTCTGCATGCAGTCCAACTGGCAACAGGTCATATTTACCAACCATATGGGAAGGGTCCAGTGCTGTGTTCACTAATGCAATGTTGCTTATCACAAACTGAAAGGTTGGCAATAATTAATTTGGCAAGCACAATAGGCCCACCATGACATGACAAACTGGAAGGAAGGATAAATGTGAGTTTGGCAAGCTCCATGCAATTTAGAGACTGAAGAGCCGGGCAATGAATTGAATATATGGCAACCTGAATAACACACAGAAAATGTGAACATATATATGTTACGTATACACATGCAGACACAAAACTACACATGATCAGCACACACTATAGCTCTTGCACTTGTACGCACTTGTTACCACAGCCAAGACTTGCATGGCTATGTGGCCCCAATTAGGAATCAATTGAGCCAGCTTGAAAATACAACTTAAGACCAGTGGGCGCGTTGGCAACAGAGACAGCAGCCTCATCTCCCCAACTGCATGCATGCCCCCCTTGATGCAGTACCGTATTTGCTTGTGTATATTAAGTCGCACCTGTGTATAAGTCACAGCCTGGAAAAGACTGCTGAGAATTAAGCCTGAAACTGCGACTTATACACAAGCAAATACGGTATACGGCAAGACCCATTACATGAAAGAGGTGGGATATGACTTTAAATTGAGTGTTGGCATCAGAGTATCCATCCTGCATGGACTCCTACCCATACAATTCTATGCCTACACTCGGTATGGGGGCTAGCATAAGTTGCACAATCAGTGCTAATAAACACTTTAGTACTGGGAAGTGCACTAGCCCATAGCTATATAAGAGAGTATTAAACAAAAATAATAGTTTTCTTTTTGGGGCGCCGAAGGCGCCCCTATATTGTTTTCAGATTTAGGTCTTCGTATGGCTTCATGTTCGTATATATATATATACAGTGCAAGTTACAATATACACCACTAATCTAAAGTAAATAATATAATATAATATAATATAATATAATATAATATAATATAATATAATTCCCGGGGGGTTAGGCACCCCTCACGAACATGTGATAGGTGTACCTTTGAAGTATGGGAGATTTTAAGACTTTTAAATGAGGCAGAATTTTTAATTAGGTCTTCGTTCTTCTACAAGCAGCCCGCAAAATCCTAATATAAATGTGCATAGCATAACACTTAATGTATGGTGCATTTATATTGATGCATAGTGGTATCTTGTATATGAATGCAACTTGGCTCGTTGAGATGTGAAACTTGGTGGACACATCCAAGTGGTCCACCTTCCTATGTTATTAGCGGGATTTCTTAATTAGTCTCAAAATGGCCGACATATGTGATGTGTATGATGTATTCAACCAGCCCGGCCCGCTCAGTCATTACACTTGATGGACCTAGCCAGATAATGCAACTGTTCATGTCATTAGCAGGATTTCTTAATTAGTGGCAAAATGGCCGAGAAAAATGAGGTTCATTGCATATCTTACCGACCCAGGCCTGCTAAGTCATGATACTAAGTGGATGAAGTTAGATGACCAATTTCCTCATGTCATTAGCAGTATTGCTTAATTAGTCACAAAATGGAGGCGATGTTTTGAACAATCACATTTTGAAACCAATTTGTAGGCATTTGCCGCTATGCTGGAGCAGAGCAGCACCAACATGTACACTTGCTCACAACTATCCAGCCACAATATCCAGCTACTACACCACCACATAGATAAATACAACCGCCATCATCACCACCACAGTGGAAGTTGCAATGAGCACACCAGTATAATATTATGTGCTAGAGCTGCAAGAAAACAGACCGCCACATCAGGCGCTGCTACTATATACTACTACTACCACCACCACACAGTGCGAGTTACAATATTACGGCCACCACATGCATTCCTAAATGAAAATGACCACCACCACCACCACATGGTACCAGTACAATGGATGCATTCAGTATATGTGCCATTGCTCTAGAAAAAACACCACCACCACCACCACACAGTGCAAGTTACAATATCGCAGCCACCACCACCTGTGCCAGTAAAGTATCTGTGCTAGTTGGTCATAGAGAAAAAGACCACCAGTGCAAGTTACAGTAGCCATCACCACATGTGCCAGTAGAGTATCTGCACTAGTTGGTCATAGAAAAAGACCACCAGTGCAAGTTACAATGGCACCAGCACCATTCGCACCACCACATGTGCCAGAAAGTGAATGCGCTCAATGGCTGAAGAAAAAGACCACCAGCGCAAGTTACAGCTGGTCAGAACCTGCACCGCCACCATTGGAGTGCACGCTGCAGCAAGCAAATGTAACTTGCCTAAGGGCATGCCATTGAATTTCTTCCCACGCACCCTCAATTCAATGGCATGCCCTTAGGTAAGCTTACATTTGCTTGCTGCAGCGTGCACTCCAATGGTGGCGGTGCAGGTTCTGACCAGCTGTAACTTGCGCTGGTGGTCTTTTTCTTCAGCCATTGAGCGCATTCACTTTCTGGCACATGTGGTGGTGCGAATGGTGCTGGTGCCATTGTAACTTGCACTGGTGGTCTTTTTCTATGACCAACTAGTGCAGATACTCTACTGGCACATGTGGTGATGGCTACTGTAACTTGCACTGGTGGTCTTTTTCTCTATGACCAACTAGCACAGATACTTTACTGGCACAGGTGGTGGTGGCTGCGATATTGTAACTTGCACTGTGTGGTGGTGGTGGTGGTGTTTTTTCTAGAGCAATGGCACATATACTGAATGCATCCATTGTACTGGCACCATGTGGTGGTGGTGGTGGTCATTTTCATTTAGGAATGCATGTGGTGGCCGTAATATTGTAACTTGCACTGTGTGGTGGTGGTAGTAGTAGTATATAGTAGCAGCGCCTGATGTGGCGGTCTGTTATATACAGTGTAAGTTACAATATACACCACTAATCTAAAGTAAATAATATAATATAATATAATATAATATAATATAATATAATATAATATAATTCCCGGGGGGTTAGGCACCCCTCACGAACATGTGATAGGTGTGCCTTTGAAGTATGGGAGATTTTAACACTTTTAAATGAGGCAGAATTTTTAATTAGGTCTTCGTTCTTCTACAAGCAGCCCGCAAAATCCTAATATAAATGTTCATAGCATAACACTTAATGTATGGTGCATTTATATTGATGCATAGTGGTATCTTGTATATGAGTGCAACTTGGCTCATTGAGACGTGAAACTTGGTGGACACATCCAAGTGGTCCACCTTCCTATGTTATTAGCGGGATTTCTTAATTAGTCTCAAAATGGCCGACATATGTGATGTGTATGATGTATTCAACCAGCCCGGCCCGCTCAGTCATGACACTTAATGGACCTAGCCAGATAATTTAACTGTTCATGTCATTAGCAGGATTTCTTAATTAGTTGCAAAATGGCCGAGAAAAATGAGGTTCATTGCATATCTTAACGACCCAGCCCTGCTAAGTCATGATACTAAGTGGATGAAGTTAGATGACCAATTTCCTCATGTCATTAGCAGTATTGCTTAATTAGTCACAAAATGGAGGCGATGTTTTGAACAATCACATTTTGACACCAATTTGTAGGCATTTGCCGCTATGCTGGAGCGGAGCAGCACCAACATGTACACTTGCTCACAACTATCCAGCCACAATATCCAGCTACTCACCACCACATAGATAAATACAACCGCCATCATCACCACCACAGCGGAAGTTGCAATGAGCACACCAGTATAATATTATGTGCCAGAGCTGCAAGGAAACAGACCACCACATCAGGCGCTGCTACCACATACTACTACCACCACCACCACACAGTGCAAGTTACAATATTACAGCCTCCACATGCATTCCTAGATGAAAATGACCACCACCACCACCACATGGTGCCAGTACAATGCATGCATTCAGTATATGCGCCATTGCTCTAGAAAAAACACCACCACCACCACCACACAGTGCAAGTTACAATATCGCAGCCACCACCACCTGTGCCAGTAGAGTATCTGTGCTAGTTGGTCATAGAAAAAGACCACCACCAGTGCAAGTTACAGTAGCCACCACCACATGTGTCAGTAGAGTATCTGCGCTAGCTGGTCATGGAAAAAGACCACCAGTGCAAGTTACAGTAGCCACCACCACATGTGCCAGTAAAATATCTGCGCTAGTTGGTAATTGAAAAAGACCACCAGTGCAAGTTACAGTGGCTCCGGGCCAGCACATGCAAGTTACAGCTGGTCAGAACCTGCACTGCTGCCATTGTAATGCACGCTGCAGCAAGCAATTGTAACTTGCCTAAGGGCATGCCATTGAATTTCTTCCCATGCACCCTCAATTCAATGGCATGCCCTTAGGCAAGCTTACAATTGCTTGCTGCAGCGTGCATTACAATGGCAGCAGTGCAGGTTCTGACCAGCTGTAACTTGCATGTGCTGGCCCGGAGCCACTGTAACTTGCACTGGTGGTCTTTTTCAATTACCAACTAGCGCAGATATTTTACTGGCACATGTGGTGGTGGCTACTGTAACTTGCACTGGTGGTCTTTTTCCATGACCAGCTAGCGCAGATACTCTACTGACACATGTGGTGGTGGCTACTGTAACTTGCACTGGTGGTGGTCTTTTTCTATGACCAACTAGCACAGATACTCTACTGGCACAGGTGGTGGTGGCTGCGATATTGTAACTTGCACTGTGTGGTGGTGGTGGTGGTGTTTTTTCTAGAGCAATGGCGCATATACTGAATGCATGCATTGTACTGGCACCATGTGGTGGTGGTGGTGGTCATTTTCATCTAGGAATGCATGTGGAGGCTGTAATATTGTAACTTGCACTGTGTGGTGGTGGTGGTAGTAGTATGTGGTATATACAGTGCAAGTTACAATATACACCACTAATCTAAAGTAAATAATATAATATAATATAATATAATATAATATAATATAATATAATATAATATAATATAATATAATATAATATAATATAATATAATTCCCGGGGGGTTAGGCACCCCTCACGAACATGTGATAGGTGTGCCTTTGAAGTATGGGAGATTTTAACACTTTTAAATGAGGCAGAATTTTTAATTAGGTCTTCGTTCTTCTACAAGCAGCCCGCCAAATCCTAATATAAATGTTCATAGCATAACACTTAATGTATGGTGCATTTATAGTGATGCATAGTGGTATCTTGTATATGAATGCAACTTGGCTCGTTGAGACGTGAAACTTGGTGGACACATCCAAGTGGTCCACCTTCCTATGTTATTAGCGGGATTTCTTAATTAGTCTCAAAATGGCCGACATATGTGATGTGTATGATGTATTCAACCAGCCCGGCCCGCTCAGTCATGACACTTGATGGACCTAGCCAGATAATGCAACTGTTCATGTCATTAGCAGGAATTCTTAATTAGTTGCAAAATGGCCGAGAAAAATGAGGTTCATTGCATATCTTAACGACCCAGCCTTGCTAAGTCATGATACTAAGTGGATGAAGTTAGATGACCAATTTCCTCATGTCATTAGCAGTATTGCTTAATTAGTCACAAAAAGGAGGCGATGTTTTGAACAATCACATTTTGACACCAATTTGTAGGCATTTGCCGCTATGCTGGAGCAGAGCAGCACCAACATGTACACTTGCTCACAACTATCCAGCCACAATATCCAGCTACTCACCACCACATAGATAAATACAACCGCCATCATCACCACCACAGCGGAAGTTGCAATGAGCACACCAGTATAATATTATGTGCCAGAGCTGCAAGGAAACAGACCGCCACATCAGGCGCTGCTACCACATACTACTACCACCACCACCACACAGTGCAAGTTACAATATTACAGCCTCCACATGCATTCCTAGATGAAAATGACCACCACCACCACCACCACCACCACATGGTGCCAGTACAATGCATGCATTCAGTATATGCACCATTGCTCTAGAAAAAACACCACCACCACCACCACACAGTGCAAGTTACAATATCGCAGCCACCACCACCTGTGCCAGTAGAGTATCTGTGCTAGTTGGTCATAGAAAAAGACCACCACCAGTGCAAGTTACAGTAGCCACCACCACATGTGCCAGTAGAATATCTGCGCTAGTTGGTAATTGAAAAAGACCACCAGTGCAAGTTACAGTGGCTCCGGGCCAGCACATGCAAGTTACAGCTGGTCAGAACCTGCACTGCTGCCATTGTAATGCACGCTGCAGCAAGCAATTGTAACTTGCCTAAGGGCATGCCATTGAATTTCTTCCCATGCACCCTCAATTCAATGGCATGCCCTTAGGCAAGCTTACAATTGCTTGCTGCAGCGTGCATTACAATGGCAGCAGTGCAGGTTCTGACCAGCTGTAACTTGCATGTGCTGGCCCGGAGCCACTGTAACTTGCACTGGTGGTCTTTTTCAATTACCAACTAGCGCAGATATTCTACTGGCACATGTGGTGGTGGCTACTGTAACTTGCACTGGTGGTGGTCTTTTTCTATGACCAACTAGCACAGATACTCTACTGGCACAGGTGGTGGTGGCTGCGATATTGTAACTTGCACTGTGTGGTGGTGGTGGTGGTGTTTTTTCTAGAGCAATGGTGCATATACTGAATGCATGCATTGTACTGGCACCATGTGGTGGTGGTGGTGGTGGTGGTGGTCATTTTCATCTAGGAATGCATGTGGAGGCTGTAATATTGTAACTTGCACTGTGTGGTGGTGGTGGTAGTAGTATGTGGTAGCAGCGCCTGATGTGGCGGTCTGTATATATATATATATATATTTCTGTCATTTTGCAAATGGCGGCGCTCACGTCGTTCTTTACAAAGCTTTAAATCCTCTCTAATGACGTTTCGCCGTGTTTGAATCGAACGAAATGTGGTCATAAACATGTGTTAATAGATTCATACTAATAAAAAGCCTAAGGAACGTCTTTTCTGCGAGATATAGCTCCAATTATCACTGACGGACATTGTAAAATGGCCGCGCGCTCGACGCTTTCTGTTTGCTAGGCTCAAAACCATTCTCTTTAGATTTCGCCGTGTATCCAAAGAACGCAAAGTGTTTCTAGAATATGTTTAAGTAATATTATTATGGTAGGAAGCTGACTTAACTGTTTTTCTGCGAGGTACAGCCCTAAATACAACAGAAGTCTGGTGACCCGTAGGCCAATAATGGAGGACCAGCGAGTCATGATACATAATTATAGCCATGATTCGCTCATATAGTCATCATAGGGTAGCCTTTTAGCCAGCACGTGCACACTCCTCCTCCAGGCACAAAGTAACAATTGCTCATTTAGAATGTCATATAGATCAAAAAGCAGTAGGCAAACATTTGACAGTTTGGTAGGGATGCTTTCACTGGATATGACTGGCTGCTCTGGAGACTTGAAACTCTTGCAAACCCAACGGTCTAGGGTGTCTTGATGTATCTTTCAGGCCAACAACAATACTGTACCCCCAACTATCTGATTTACTGAACGTACATGGGAAAATTGCTAGCAAGTAGTTCGAGGTTCAGGGGCGCCCTGGCGCCCCACGAGTTTTTTAACTCGAAATACTTGTTCCCATTGGTTTATGGTTTACAAGCAGGACTAGAGCTAGACTTGCAACCAGGAAATAGCACGTTTCCAGCCTTTAGAAAGACAGACCCACAAATCTGTCATCCTTCGAAATTCTGGCCTACACCCACATGCTTTCTACTGAATGCTGCACGGGACTGGTGTCACGGGACATAATGAAATCTGTGGAGCAAAACATGCCATATATCTGTACATGATACACGCACGCACGCACACACAGGCATGCAACACACGTGATCACGCACGCTACAGCTATGTACAAATATGGTACAAACGTAGCGTGTAACTACATAGCTATCTGCTGCTATTTCACAAATCGCAGATATTAAAGCTAGCATTCGCGATCGACTACTTCAGTGAGACTTACTGGGATCATGTATAGTATACGGACACGGCGATTTTCCGTCATTAACGTCTTAGATTCGAGCCTCTAGACGTCTCCCTAGCACTGTCCAACTTAGCCCCGGGCCGCGCCGTCTGTAACAACCTAGTCTCTGGACACAAAACACATAACCCTCCCATAACCCTAACCTTAACCCTAATTGAACAGACGGCCCGAAGCTAAGTTGTTATAGAGGGCGCCCAAGGCTAAGTTGTTATAGAGCGCCCAAGGCTAAGTTGTTATAGAGCGCCGAAGGCTAAGTTGTTATAGAGCGCCCAAGGCTAAGTTGTTATAGAGCGCCCAAGACTAAGTTGTTATAGAGCGCCCAAGACTAAGTTGTTATAGACCGCCCAAGGCTAAGTTGTTATAGAGCGCACCCAAGGCTAAGTTGTTATAGAACGGCCCGGGGCTAAGGCGGAAAGTGCTAGGGATACGTCTAGAGGCTCGAGTCTAATACGTTAATGACGGAAAATCGCCGTGTCCGTGTACTATACATGATCCCCTTACTGTTGCGGTCAGCTGGCCTAGTGGTAAAAGTGCAGCGTCAGGTCGAACATCGTACTTGCCCTTATACTAGGCGAATACAAGCATTGTGGGGCGAGCCTGAGCGAGCGTCACGTACTCTTGCAGTGATCGTGGCCTAGAGAGTGGGCGATGACAGGAATGGAGCACACATGCATGATGGTTGCAGGTGAATGAAACAGGTTATAGGAAATGTGGATATGCCTATTGAGGACGGACACACCTCCATGCACATGAGTACCAAATGCAGAGCATAAGACAGCAAGTTACTGCATTGATACCAGTTTAACCCTGGACAACTGGACTAATCTGTCATGTTACTGCGTTCTGATTGCTGCACCATGATTGTGTTGAGTCACAATGGCATGTTCTTAATTGTATTGTGCATTATATTTCACTTGTTTTGACATAATTATTTCGCATTATAAACTTCAATGTAAAATGGGGGGCAAGATGGTGATTCTCTGACTGTCTTCCTCAGCATAATGTGCTAGACATGGTGATATCATGGAGTGGGGCAGACGGACAACTTATACCCATGCCCACAAATATACTGACAACGTCACTGCATCAGCATGTATGCACTAGATGAGCAGCCTGCTCGAAGGGAACTCGCTGCAGCCAACTTTGATCGCTGAAGAGTCTGGTCCCTGGCTATAGAACAATGGCTGGAGCGCGCTGTCCTTCCAGTGAAACGTTGACTGTAGTCGCCTGAGCATGAAGTTCACGCAAAAGCCGTGCATCATAAATCGGCATCCTAGCCGACGTGTGGACCCGCTGCTTTCCCATAGCTACAACAACAAAGGTAGGGGAGAGCGTCCTTGACGTAGGGTCGTGAGTGCGAGCGACGTTCCAACGGGGGGTGTGCGGCTGCTAAGGCGTCTTTGTTTCGGAGTGTGCGCGGCTGGCAAGCGAACGGCATGCAGCCGTGTTCTTCTACACCGGCGAAGAGACTCGGCTTGGGGCATATATAGACGTCTTATGCTTGGGGCTGTGCCTAGACGAAATCGGCCCCGGGGGCCAAAACGGACGTACCACCTATACATAATAATAATAATAATAAAACAGAGACTTCCGCCTACACTCCACGCCAGAGTGGGGCTCGCTCAGGCTCGCCCCAATAACATCTGGCATTATGCGCTCCTGCATCCGGAATTTTACCGCATGCGGTCGCCTCGTGATAGTCAGCTGATCCGTGTAGGAACCGAATTGCGGTTAATGGCAACAACAGCCGTCAACAGCTTTGTTCCCTTGTTCTCCATTGTCGCAGCACTACTCAGCAGTTCATTTAACGTTATCGGAGCTGAATAAGTGGAGTATGTCCGAACCTGTTCAAAAGGATGACACGCAGAAGGTAACAACGGCTAAGCTATGCCTATAGGAGAAAACCCTTAGAGTCCCTTTCCCGCCAATTCACTATTTCAGTGAATGAAGCAGTATATTTCCTTTCCCTTCGATCAGTGTGTTATTGACAAATGCAAATCCTTTGCCTTCGTTCTAGACTTTTCACCCAGCGTACAGGACCCATAGCTAACTATCAGAATCTAGCTAGCTAGCTTTATAACTAGCGCTCCTGTTGTAAAGTGCATCTTTATCTATGTTCTATCAATCTATAGAATGTTAACTGCTCTGGAATTGAAGAAGAACAGGAACCAAAGAACAACACCGTTCTCAAAGTAGATGAGGATGCCCAATCCAAGGACTTCTTCTGGGACCTAGGTATCAAGCTGTTTGCCTCCGGCATGTTGGCGCTCACCCTGTTGGAGGTGCTCTCCTCCATTAGTGGAGAGGCAGTACAGTGTCTCACGCCCGACAATTACACACGGGACCAGGCAGCCTTCATCAACGCCTACTGTACGCAGTTCACCCAGCGCACTGATTTCTTCTTGTTCATGCTAGTAGCCCAGGCTATCCTCGTTTACGGCCCACACTTCCTCTGGTCCTCTGTCTACTTTGGCAAGCTTCGGTACTTCACTGCTCTGGCACTTTCACTGGATCGTCAAAGAGACAACAAAACGGGAGAATTCGACTTAAAGAACTTTGTCTCTGTGCAAGCACTCGTGGAGACATTCGGCTCTACCTACGTAATCTATATCACCTACCTTGCCAAGCTGTGCCTCCAGTTAGTCATAGCTGGTGTGTTCATTGGAGTATGTGCTACTCTGTTCAATGAGTATGATCCTACATTTGACTGCCCTGCCAATGACTCCTTGTATCTCATTAATGACAGTTGGCCCTTGGATGGACAGATTGTGTGTGTACTGTCCAGCCTCAACTTGCTGTTTGCCGTGTGGTGGACCAACTTTGTTCTTCTGACTGGCACTGTAGTGGTGTCTCTGTGTGGGCTAGTCTGGTGTGGACTCAACCACCAGACCAAACTGAACTGGAAGGAGGTTGCTCGGTTTGTCCTTCAATCTGGTATCCAACCCTCTTATTATCGCCCCAAGTCATGGAAAGATCGCTGGTTTTCAAGATATGCCTTGAAGTTTCGCATCCGCAGCAACATGGACTTTCTATTTCTGAGACTGTACCGGGATGATGCAGGCCGTGCTCAGGTGCTGAGGGAAGTGCTAATAGCTCAACTGATTCAAGAACAAGAACAGAGACTACAGGAAAGACTGAGTGTCTTGCGTCAAGTGGAGAGTGCCGAGTTACGTGAGTTGATTTTGTAGAGGCTTGTACCTGTGTTGATAATTCCACTGCTAACAAATTCTTAAGAAGGATGCATCTATTAATGATAAAACAAGTGCAGGATTTTTGACCCGGAGGTCTCTGTTTCTGTATGAAGTTGACAAAGACCTCTGAGTCCTGCAGTTGAGTTGTCATTAACAGTTGTGTCCTGTTCAATAATCTGTTATCCGAGAGTTGTTGCATTTATTGTAATTATTATAGGTTGTCTGTAATTTATGCAGTATTTGTGTTGTATTTGATGTGTTTGCATCCTCAACCTTTGCAATAATAGGTAAAGACCTTCTGAAGATGGTTGAAAAGAAGAGGATTATAGAAAGAGGGGCTGAGCTCTACAATTTTAATGCAAAAAGAGCACCACCAAATGAAGTACGTTTCCTGCAAGTGTGCATGAACTTCTATTGCAGTGCATGTATCGCCTTCTTGACAAATTGTGACTCTGATACGAACATGTAACATACGCATTTCTTTCAGTAGGGACACTTTGTAATATTCTACTAATACTGCTGCAAAACGTGAGAGATAGGCTATTTAGGGGAGCTATCCATCATTGTATGAATATGGCAGTGGTCAAACTATGGCAGAAATTATGGTGATTGTTGCAGGCTTTTTACAGTAACGTTACGGATTATTAACTACTATCACTAGTACTTAGTCTAGTGAAATTGGCTAATCCTGTGCATCATGAAGATAACTTGACTCACCATTACAACCATGTTTTGTTTTTGACATATTCCAGAGTCAACTTCAGATTCTTGAATAGTGTTGCTTTTGCCAAAAATGTCATTTGTACAGTTTCTTTCTGACCTTACAAACTGCAGCAAATTTATTCAACACTAGCCGCCTTCCTTCAGCATTGATCCTGCCCCTCACTAGGTGCTGTACTCATGGTGCCATTGTGTGCAACACGTCACCTAAATCTGATGCCCACTGACCAGTAGCATCACAATGGCTACCATTTACACGGTGATGGTATTGCTTCAACAGCCTATAGTGGGTACAATTATGTAACATGTAGTGTGTACAAACACAATGTGTGATAGCCATGTCACTGCCATTATCGCCAATTTTGTCATACAAACGGAAATACTTGCCCTTCAGGCGGGTCTCTCCGTGTGTTCAGCGCACGTCGGCTGGATGTGACGTCACATTCTTATGGCAGAATGAAATACTGTACGTTGTCGAGGGCTGCAAGAGTAGTTAACAATGGGATTCCAAAAATGGCGGGTTCCCAGCCTATCACAAGCCAACGTGTCGGTCCTTTGCCAGTTTTGAACTACCTGCACAGGTAGCAACGGAGGCTGGCTGGTATAACGACGGTAGCCGACAATGAATAAGATCTCCTGTAACCGGAAGGCCTACAGATGATAATTAGAAGTGGTGTCTTGGCCCATGGCAAAAAGGAAGCACTTTCTTCGGCTGCAGGGCAGCTAGGTGAACAGCACCCTTCTAAGCTCATGTCCCCCCACTCACTTAACTGGTATGGCTCGTATCAAGTACGCCAATGACCAGGTGTGGAAGGGCCGGTGGATAATGTTAAAATGGCGTGTCGACCCACGGAGAATTTAAGGACATCTCGTATTTTGGCTGCAAGGCAGCTAGGTGAACGGCACCCGTCTAAGAACATGGCCCCCAGTCTCTCAACCAGCACAGAGCGTGTCGAGCCGATTCCCTGCAGGCGCCAATTTTATGGTTGAACAAACATACATAAAATCCGAGATCCCGTGAATTGTAGTAAGATAGTGTGACTGCGTGGTGCCTTAGTCATGTACCTAATAGTGGCATCACTGCTGCTAAGATGTTTCATTTTCTAGCTATCTGTATCTGATTCTAATAGAACCTTGGGATCACCTTGGAGAGTGTCCTCTGCAACTTCCTCACCAGCCTTGGTCTGGAAAAGGCCTATGCTATTGATTTTTCCTTTGGCACTCCAGGGTACAAGATGTTGATAACGACTTTGCCTGACTGTAATAAGGTGAGTGTTTGATCAGAGTGTAATGTGCTGTTGCAAGCTACAGGTGTGTCCTATTTGCATGGACACTTACACCAGAAGAGCAGTGAGGGTGTAGGAAATTTTGCTAATTGGTTTAGCTTATTTGTATTTAGTGTTCACCATGTCAATTAGGTTCTACCAATAAATTGCCGATATTGGATTGGATGAATGACAGTGTATCACACACTCAGGCACTAACTGTCCAATCTGCCATGGGATATGTAGTGTCCCGACGAGTACCCCCAAATTTTCTGGACAAGTTTACCTATCTCAAGAAATGTTTTGTACCCATATGTCTACGAAAACCTGCTTTTGGAGTGTGACTTTTCGGAGGACACTGACTGCCCAGTATGTGACACGTGACGGCATACATCCCTGTGTTGACAAAGTAGGTCACTGGGTTTATTCCAACCAACCTGCTAAACTAGTGTTGGTGTCTCAGCAAGACTGGGGGCCCAAATGGCCCCATTGTATAGTAGCCAGCTGTTTCTTCTCCCATATCATCATACAAAGATGGAGAGACACCAATATACTGTATCTTTATTTTACCATTAACTACTTTGTATATCACCCCACCTATGACATCTAGTGCACACTGAAAATATCAGACTATATCAGACCAACCAGCACTAGTGCTCGCGCTCTTCTTGCCAACATCCTTTTCTTCATTTATGCCCTGTAATTCCATCTCTTATTACCCTGTACGTATGTATATGTGTGTATATATGACTTTATTTGTACATCCCCGGGAGCACTATTATATATAGGATAACCTTTTGTGCAACTCTGTCCATATGTTTATATGGACAAAATTAATTCAATTCAATTCAACAGTGCCACCTAGAAGCCCCAAAGGGGTAACTTGGCTTATGGCTACCTGCTTCTTGAGATATGCACGTAATCAGACATCATGTTCGTGACGTCTATTTAGGAATGTGCCCAATTCAAAATGGCGTCTCCTATCTTAATGTATTAGTACGCTTTGGCGAAACTAGCCAAACAGCGGTGGCAAAGAACAATTAAAGGCCATGGATAGGCTTCTTTGGATGTATTAAAAATGGCAGCGCAGCCAAAGTCAGTCTGGAGTGCACGTAAGAGAAAAGCATCATAGGCTGCTCGTACCCCATTTGTTCTTTTCATATTTTCTCCTCCTACCATTGAATGTTTTGGGCTCCTAGTGCACGATGCAGGACACCTATGCACCTAAATAGCGCATTAGGACTTACGTACCTAGGTCAAGGACTAGGATCTGAGCGCCAGTGGCAATCCAATAAGTACAGCACTGGAATGGGCGGAAAGTTGTTCCGTGTATTAAAGATGCCCCAATGCCGCCATTTTGTTGCACTGGTATAATACGTCAGTCACTTCATCTGAAGTGGCATAACTGTCTTGATGCTCTGCACAATCTTCAGCTAATTTAAGAAAAAGGTATTAATCTGATGTAACCATAGTCCTTTAGATGTGCGAAAACTGTACAAACTAGTGTATAAAAATTCCTTTAGAATTAATAGGGATTTAGGAATGGCCACCAGAAAAAGCATAGACAAGCAACAGTAGCTAATTCAAAACCATGAAAAACCACATTCCCATGAAATTCACTCCACATTCCTGATTTCCTTGTAGCTGCATGGACCAAATGTCCAGCTAGCTAATCCCATGTAGCTACAAGGAAATTAAGAATGTAGAGTGAACCTCATGGGAATGTGGTTTATCATGGCGTTGAGTTACTGTTGCTTGTTTCTATGCTATGCTTTTTCTGGTGGCCATTCCTAAATCCCTTTTGATTCTAAAGGAATTGTTATACACTATACTACATACAGATGCAGTGCGCTTATAGAATGGGTATCGGCATAACATGACTATGGGTACAGATGTAGCACGAGTACGGGTACAGGCGTGAAACATTCAGTTTATTATAAGGGTATATATACATTCACATGTGCATGCTGTGAACCTTTATTTTCTTTATTTTGCCCATATTATACTACAGTGATTATTATGCTTTGAGGAACTGCAACTGTCAAGCACGTATTGCACAGTATGTAAGTGATGTACCATTATCACAATCTGCATTTGTACAGATGGTGGCCGTGAACTTTGACCCTCACTACCTCAATGAGGAAAGACCCTTTATGGAAAGCAATTTTCTTTCGGAAGTTTTCACCTTCCGAACCTGGTCCACCATATTTTCTAAAGAGAAGGATGTGATAAGCAAGGTTTGTTACAGCTCGCTGCCTCACACATAGCACACAGTCAGATCTTCTATCATCTCCATTTAGCATTACTATAAAATTTACTCCTTCAAGGCAATGCTCTCGTACACAATTCCCCTCTCTAATTCCCTGCTTGCAGTGTGCAGTACACTGTTGTAGAACGATCAGTCACTGATTATTGCACATGAAGTGGCGTATATTCACAAATAATAGCCAATCTCTCACTGATAACAGTGCAACAGATTACACAGATTACTCCTTTCTGCTCAACTTGTTACCTTGCCACAAATCCGACCTAACCCTGACCTGACCTTTCCCCTTATGGCACAAGTGAAACTGCATGGTCTGATTTAGTGAGAGGATGATGACTTTGACTGCCAATTGTGGTTCAATAGAGCTTGATAGTCAGGTATAAGGGGACCACACTCTGTTTAGGGGGTCTCTGTGCTTGTGGACATACGAAGCAACATTCCAAGTATGATCTCTGATGGAAGGCCTGTCATGAGTCCAGCACAATCGCCTTCTGATTGATGACGAAGCGTTCTGAAAACAAGAGTTCTACTGTTGGCAGATTTTGTCGTACTCTCACTTTGTCTCGGTCCATGATTAGCATATTGTCAATTAAGCAATTGTGGTAGAGTATCAGCAAGCTTATTATGAATAAGCTGCCTCACTGTAATATCTACTACTAGCTTCACTACCTTGGAAAAGAATTGTAAGGGACACCGCTTTGGCTGAAATGAAGTGCCTGGAATAGCCGCTATCTACTTCCCACTGGAACTGTAGGGATTTCTGGTGTGACTTGTGAATTGGCATTGACAGGTAAGCATCCTTGAGATCAAGCTTGTCTGGCCAATCACCTCATCATCAACAACCTAATTGTTATCTTTGATGGTATCCTGTTTGAAGTGATGGGTGAAACAATCTACATCTTGAGGCACTTGAGGTTGATGACCAGATGATATGCCCCATCTGACTTGGGGACAAAGATAATCTGTCTGATGAACCATTCTTGCTCCTATCCCATGGGGTGATTGCTCCATTAGATGCTAATTCCATTACTTCCTGCAATGGTACTTGGGATTTTGCAGCCTCCATCTTTATGCTGTCTGGTTGCTGGGTTTCTCTGCAAAGTGATCTCAAGGAACTCCACCTTGTTACTGAAACCCATGGGTCAGCTTGTGTAATCATCTTCAGGTGAGCTTGGTGTGAGGGGGCACTCATCTGTCACTAGCTTTTGTGATGGGTAGGAGTGAGTTGAATGAAAGAGGTCGGGTAACTATTTTGGATGAAGGCTTGGGAAATTGTTTGTTCTTCCTGCGATCTAGCGACAGAGGATGATGTGAGGGCCTGCGCTCTTGAGTGCAAGGTCCGTACTACTGCTATTTTGTTCTATTGTTGCCTTTTGTGGCACCTCTGGGAACAAATACGACCGGTGCTTTGTTACTTATCAGTTTAGCATTCGGTTATCCTCGTGAGAAGACTTCAACAATGTCGATTCATTCCTACTTTGCTGTGAAGCAGCATGATGAGCCAGAGTTGGAAAAGGTTGTTACTTCTGGCATGGCAGAGGCAGTGAAAACATGGAAACCGCATATGCAGCTCTCAATTTTGAACATCCTTCCAGCACGAGTGAATTCACACTTCATTCATTGCCTAATGGACAAGTAGCACCAGTGGCAATCTACCTTCCTGTAAATTGGTCCGTTTCGTTTGTGCTTTTTGTCTGCTAAAAATTGCACTGGAGAAGTGCATTTGGAACCTTCTAAGTACTATCTTCATGCATGTATTATTAGAACTTTCTTTCTATGTTAGTAATGCATTTCTCTCCTGTTTCCATATTTAGCTAAAAGATGAAATAGGCAAGCACTGCTTCAGCACAGGGCAAACTGAACAAACTGAAGATAAGAATGGTATTTCATGTCTGCGTGCTAATGAAACTCCTAAAAACAGCTTCAACATTGTCTTGGTTGGTCCCATTCCAACAGAAGAATCTCAGCGTGTTATCACTGTCCATTGGATGCTAATGATGCTACTTAAGCACAAACTGCTCCGTGATGAGTTTTTCCTTATTGCTGTAAGACCACTTGAAGTGGAAGGTCAGTCAGTTGAGTTTACAGAATTTGAACCTGTGTTGGTTAGTGATCAAGATAAAACAGTGTGCTTCAGTGAGTGTGCATATTTGAGACATGATTCAGATTCCTCTCAAAGGAAATCTAGTACAGCTGGCCCAGGGAAAATCATCATTCGTTATGTGACCACAGACTCTGCAGCTGCAGGCTGTGGACCTGAGGCAGTGGTCAGCGAAAAGCAAAGGAAAGTTGTTGTCGGTTACAAATCTGCAGGAAGGCCTGTTAATTGTTACAGTACAGATAGAGCACCTGATCCTTTGAAGAGGGGTGTAGTTGTGGAATGTGGCTCATCTCTTTGCAAAATTGACATTAGAGCATACAAAGGTGTTATTACAGAGACCAGTCAGTAGCTTTGTACACCAGATAGGGTAGTATACTATCACTTGCTGACTACAGACACATGCATTAGTGAATTCACTGCATTTTTGTAATCAGAGTGTTCTAACATGGATGTGCATCATCTCTTTGTATGTCATGCATGTTTTTGCAGTAATGTTGTGTTGTAATAATAATGTACTTATTGTGATCATGAGTGTAGTTACTTGTAATGTGGGTCTGCATGAAGCATTGGCTATAGTGTGTCGTGAAAAATTTTGACTGAGAGTGTTCAATGTACAGATTCATTTCCTCTGCTGTGATGCAATATAGAATCTGATTGTGTGAGATGCAATTCTCAGGGTGGCTTGAGATCTCTACTGCAGGTTGTTTTAAACCTGAAGTGAGGGCTTCTCAGCTGGCTCAGGCATCAGAAAGGGTTGGTTCTCTAATACCAGCTTCACAACAGGGTTGAAAACCTTGCCGACGTTTCGACCAGATGCTCTGGTCTTCTTCAGGGCGAAGATGCCTTCGCCCTGAAGAAGACCAGAGCATCTGGTCGAAACGTCGGCAAGGTTTTCAACCCTGTTGTGAAGCTGGTATTAGAGAACCAACCCTTTCTGTTTTAAACCTGCCCAACATTGTGTATTATTGAAGCTAAGCACTTATAGTTGAGAGTGAGCTTGTCAAACAGTAGCAGTTTAATCCAATTTCTATTTGTAGGTAAAACAGTGAAACATTGAGTGTGTACAGCATGATTGGTTTGAGCTTTAGCATGCTCTATATAGAGTTGTCCTTTAGTGTACGTCCTCAATTGGAGTCCATCAGTTAACATGCAGTATCTTCAAATAGTCGGTAAACACTCGAGCTTGGATTATGCCATCATATGATACTAATTGTTATGTAAATATGTATGTAACCAACTTGCCCAGCTGTATATAGTTTTCTGTTGTATTTGCATGTACACAGCAGTATGTAGCTGCATGGGACAGCAGGCATTAGAAAGCTGTGCTATATTTAATTATTAATTGGTATCTCTTATAAGGGGTATATTATATACCCCATTACCATGGCAACTGTATATGGGTTGAGAAATATCACCTAAGAGCCCAGAGCTAGAAGGTGATATGAACTTTGATCTGTGTGATATCAATATCACACAGGTCAGATTTTCATATTGCACAGTCCAACAGAAGCTGCAGCTGTGTCAACAATATCTAGACATATAACACAGGTCATGATACTGTAAAGGTTCATTACTGCGTGGTCACGATGCAATGGAGGTTTATGAGCTTCGAGCGCAGTATTGACTTCAACTTACGTACAGCTGATTGAAACTTACGTACGGATTGAAATGTTCTGTATCCTATTGAAGTCAATACTGTGCTTGAAGCTCATAACCTCCATTGCAACACAGGTCATCAAGATAGCTGAAGCTGTCTATGAAAGAAAAGCAATACATGTTAGCAAGCAAAGGAGAATGGGCAAACGTAGAAAGGGCATCTGGGATGTCACATTATTCATCTGCTCCAGTGTGTACCTGCATGTGTGTTAATGAAATTTTGAATTTTGGTTGGCAGGAACACTGGGACCCTGTACCGTTCCTGTTCTTCAACTGATGGAACGTCTGCTGTAGCTGTCTCTGAACTTTTGCAGTAATTGCACCTTCCAAATATATAGTCAAATAGCTTCCTGTCACCAGAGTGTTCGCGTGCCTTCTTTTTTTGAGCTAGTGGAGCTGAAAACTTTCTCCCTTCAGCTGCAGACAATGGCCACCCGAGGTCATGATCAGTTGTCTTATTCAGCCAGTCTATTGCTGGGCATCCCACTTAAAGGTAGAGCATGTGAAGAGCAAATATTCTTCCAGAGTCTCCTGAGCTGACTCCCCCTGAACTGACTGATGGTTGTTTTCCTGAGCTTGCTCACTGCAGAAACTTGCTGCTGGCTTTTCAGAGCTCTCATACCTGCCGAATATATTGTTTTCTTGGATAGTCTGTTGGTTCTCTTATTACCTTTTGGCATGTTCATACTGCTGCAGTAGCTGGTTGCTCAGTATTGCATGGAACATCATTCTAATTACATTTTAGGTATCCATAGCAGCATAATGTGCAGGTTTTCACTCCGAAGAGGCAAAGGTCGATATATATATAGAAGTCTATAATAAAGCCTAATAGCTAAGAAGACTCATATTGAACAAAATCGCTGAAACACTTTAGCCAACTATCACAATAGATTGAATCAGATCAGACATTTAAGCATTCTACGTATGGCTGCCTGCATCATGGAATCATTGACACACACAACTGTATATGATTACAACAGGGCAGTTAGATGATGATGTGGTCATGTGAGGTATGCAGGTACGGGTAGCAAGGATTGCAGTGGGAAATCAAACATGATCGATGACTTTGCAATTTAACACTTAAAACAGATAAAATGAAGAGTATGTATAGAATGCCATGCTAAGGTGACATGGTATCATACTGGAAATAATAATTTTCTACAAAAGTAGTAAGGACGTAGGGATGGCATAAAAAGTACAGAAACAAGTAAAGGCTAGAGGGGACACTCTCACTTGAAAGTAAAGGTAGTCAGCATACCATACAACTGACACATCCTCATGAATAGCCTTTTATATTGCTTTTAGCCCAGTGTGGGAATAGCGCACTTTCGTTTGTGCGCATTACAGCCTACAAACAACCACTACCATCCCCACATAGACAGCACTACCATGCTGCATGTCTAATACAGTTCATAGAGTTCTGGCATGGTGCCCTTCTCTCTGATGAGGGTGATATAGGACTCCAACCTGCAGCGCTCAAGCTTGTCTGAGTGTAGGGCGTGTATCAATCATTGTGGCCTTGGACAGATCTATCTAGTGGTTGGATGAAAATGTATGCTCAGCAATTGCTGAGGCTGCCATGTCCCTGCTCTTAGAGCATGGCTAACACAAGCAGTGCTGGCACAGGGATCTGTCTGTCTGCCCAAAATACATACGGAGGCATTCTGCAGACCACACCCCTTCCTGCACTGTTCATTGGGACAGTGTCTTTTGGGTGTACCAAATGCTGTCTAAGTTCCTAAACAATGGAAGGTGACTTGCAAGGCCTATTGGCTCAACACCTTATGAATGGACTCCAACAACGGTACCCATTGAGGTAGGAAGGGTCAACAATGTTGATGGTGTGAAGTATATATGACATACAAGATAATTATGAATGTGAGATTATGATAATGACCAAATAGCTTCGAGCTACAGACGTATACGTACTTGTGTCTTAGATATACTACATTGTGGACCTTAGCAAGAATAAGAATGTCTTTACATTACTCATACATCTTGCACTGAATAAGCAAGGACTGTTAAAGCACCTATAATTAACTCACTCTTTATAGCCATTTGATGTGAGTATAAACACTGGCTATCTGGGGAATTCTTGTACAGGGATATTTAATACATGTGACAATGCGAACAGGTCTGAAATCCGTAGCAGTCACATGGACCAATCACTAAGCAGAGTTGTCCAGTTCTGCTTATCAATTGGTCCACATAATGCAGTCACGTCATGCAGCCTACAGATTTTGGCTAACTTTGCACAACATCATGGAAAATTAAATGCTGTAATCCACTACTGTATACATAACAGCTATATATTTATAACTATCTATCTTCTAGCTCATGCCCACATGCATTACTCTTTGTGTGTACATTTTGCAGAGCAAGCAATGTACAACTGTTTAGTGATTGTCACTCCCCACTGTAGAATGTTAGTGATCTGCACTTAGACTAGTATACGTACTGTCACTGTGTGGCACTAATTCTGGGTAGGAATTAATGGACAGTTACTGCATGGCACTGAAAGTGGGCTGGAATGCACCTGAGCAACCACAACTGGTGCACTGGTAGGGTGCATGCTCAAGAATATTTATATATTAGGGTTCTTTCTTGCCTTAACTCAATAACCCCACTGCATGTATATAGCCATGTGCGTAGCTGTGTGGTAAGCTCAGTACTGCACGGAACATCACTAAAGTTTCATTTTAGATGTCCACATACAACTAATTGCACATGTATGTACAGAATGGCATGTAATGCATATATAGGTTTATACCAAAATGTGGACAATTAATGTCGAGGTCATTCTGTGCAAGAGTGCATACTCTCACTTGAAAGTAAGGGTAGTCCCGCGTGCTATATACACAACTGACACTTCCTCATGGGTAGTCTTTTTATTGGTTTTTTAATCCATTACAGGAATAATGCTACTTCTTGTTTGTATTACAGCATACTAACAACCACTACCATCCCTACATAGACAGCACAACCGTGACAACCGTGCTGTCTGATATAGTCCAACAATGCAGTGTAGCTTTCTGGCATGATACCCTTCACTCTGCTGAGGGTGATCTGAAGGTGCTGAACATACCAGGACTCCAACATGCAGCGCTCAAGCTTGTCTGAGTGTGTGTATCAATCATTGTGGCCTTGGACAGATCTATCTAGTGGTTGGATGAAAATGTACGCTCAGCAATTGCTGAGGCTGCCTTGTCCATGCTCTTAGAGCATGGCTAACACAAGCAGTGCTGACACAGGGATCTGTCTGTCTGCTCAAAATACATACAGGGGCATTCTGCAGACCACACCCTTTCTGCACTGTTCCTTAGGACAGTGTCTTTTGGGTGTACCAAATGCTGTCTAATGTTCTAAACAATGTAAGGTGACTTGCAAGGCCTACGGGCTCGCAAAACACACTTTCTGCTATATAGCTAAAGTCATCTATGGCCTTCTAATTTCTACTACATTGATGCAAAGAAGCCGTCGCATCATCTCCCTAAGAGGAGTTACATAAATTCCCTGCAAATTTTGTGATCGAGTGCGCTTTCCTCCGTAAAACAAAGATGTCGCCTCATACAGCTAATTGGCGCAAAACCTTCTTTTCACAAGCTATCACAGTAAATCCCCACCGACGTCACCCTCCAGATAGCGCTTCGATATTCTGACCATGTTTACTGCAAGTTCTTGAGTCAGTTTAGTAGATTAGTGCAAACAAGAAATCGGCCTATAGCTCCATCGCAGGTGCAGGGTTCGCCGTACATGGGAACGTCTGAGGCTGGCTGGACTAGGGACTCGCTTACACTTGCCATAATTATTGGCTTATGACCTCCCTGCCGTACTATACAATAATTATATTTCATTAACCACTACAGGTAGCTATGTACTGTACATAGCAATATTAGCTAGGTAGCTAATGACAAATTTAATACAGCTACAAATGACTAACTCAAGAAGTAAGTATAATCGTTTTACTATTGTGCCTTTCAGTTTAGTTGCTTGTTTGTTTTCATAGGACCTGAGAACTGGCATGGCTGAAGACTTTGCTAAGACCCTTGGTGGTAACTTCCTTTCTGGACATGTGCAATATCTCTTGAGTTGGCTTGGCCCCAAGTTCATTTACTGCAATCCTCGCACCTTCTAGGTTGTAGTCGACAGGAATTTCCATGGAAAGAGTATGTCTTGGGTTGTCCGTACTAGCAAAGCTGACTGCCATCTTAAGAAGGCTGCGAGCAATGGGGGCACTATCAGCAAAGAAGGGGGCTACACAGTAGCCATCCTCTGGAAAGCGAGTAGTTTCACTCATTATCAAATATCCAACCACTTTGCCAGTGTTGTCAATGGCAACCCAGCTGCTCTTATGCAGATGAGCCAACCATGCGGCTAGGAGGTGCTTGCATGCCTGTGATGTGCCCAGCATGTCTGCACCATACTCAAACAGCTTGTTGAAGTCAGCTTGGCTGGCTGGCACTATCTGAGCAACTGAAGGTGGCAGCTGGGTGCTTGCAAGGCATTCGAAAGCACGTGAAGCTGTGAACAGGTATGACTTTATTGTCCAGCGAGGGTGACATCCTACCTTCTGGTTAGCATCTTTCAGATGCACTAGAGAATGCGTCTGAATGTTACACTGGTCACTGACAGTGCTTGCTGCAAACTCGTACAGCTTCCTTCCATAGCCTTGTCCTTTGTAAGGATTAACAGTGATGAAGTAGTCTCCAAAAGCAGCAGAGTCCGTGTGTTTGATTAATGATGAGCAGCTGATTCGCTCTCCATTCAGTTCACCAATGAAGAAGTAGTGAGTGAGACCTGCTGAAAAGTAGCATTCAGCCTCTTTTGCACGTGGGCGAAACTGTTCTTCTGTAGCTTGTTTGATTACCCATTGAAGGTCATCCAAAGACGTGGCATATCGAATATGAAATGTCTGAGAATCCTTTAGCTTGCTCCTACCTTCAGATGCCATCAGTGAGAAATCTTGTTTCAGTGCTTTGCTGTCCCCAAGTAAGGTGATTAGTTGAGTCCAATTATACCGTAAATGTTACTAAGTGGTTGTTTCCCACTGTAGATAAGATGTTACTGACTTGCACTGAGACTGACACTTTGTGGCACGGATTACAGGTAGAAATCAATGAACAGTTACTGCATGGCACTGCAAGTTTAAGAATGCACCTGAGCTGGGACAATGGTGTACTGTTAGTGTGCATGCTCAAGGATACATAACATTTATGCATGGGCTTCATGTCATAACTCAGTAACTCCGCAGCCCACTGCATGTATATAGCTATAAACATAGCAGTGTGGTATGCTCAGTATTGCATGGAACATCACTCTAATTGCATTTTAGGTGTCCATAGCAGCATAATGTGCAGCTTTTGTTGATATAGAAATCTAGATCTATAATAAAGCCTGATAGTCAGGAAGACTGATATTGAACAAAATCACAGAAACAGTTTAGCCAACTATCACAGTAGAATCAGATCACACTTTTAAGCAACCTACGTATGGCTGCCCGCATCATGGAATCATTGACACACACAGCTGTATATGATTACAACAGGGCAGTTAGATGATGATGTGGTCATGTGAGGTATGCATGTACAGGAAGCAATGATTGCAGTGGGAAATCAAACATGATGACTTTGCAATTTAACACTTAAAACACATAAAATGAAGAGTAGGTATAGAATGCCATGCTAAGGTGACATGGTATCATACTGGAAATAATCATTTTCTACAAAAGTAGTAAGGACGTAGGGATGGCATAAAAAGTACAGAAACAAGTAAGGGCTGGAGGGTGCACTCTCACTTGAAAGTAGAGGTAGTCCGCATACCATACAACTGACACATCCTCATGAATAGCCTTTATATTGTTTTTAGCCCAGTGTGGGAATAGCGTCACTTTCATTTGTGCGCATTACAGCATACAAACAACCACTACCATCCCCACATAGACAGCACTACCATGCTGCATGTCTAATACAGTTCATAGAGTTCTAGCATGGTGCCCTTCTCTCTGATGAGGGTGATATATACATACCAGGACTCCAACATGCAGCGCTCAAGCTTGTCTGAGTGTAGGGCGTGTAGCAATCATTGTGGCCTTGGACAGATCTATCTAGTGGTTGGATGAAAATGTATCGTACGCTCAGCAATTGCTGAGGCTGCCATGTCCGTGCTCTTAGAGTATGGCTAACACAAGCAGTGCTGGCACAGGGATCTGTCTGTCTGCCCAAAGTACATACAGGGGCATTCTGCAGACCACACCCCTTCCTGCACTGTTCATTGGGACAGTGTCCTTTGGGATTACCAAATGCTGCCTAATGTCCTAAACAATGGAAGGTGACTTGTAAGGCCTACGGGCTCAACACCTTATGAATGGACTCCAACAACGGTACCCATTGAGGTAGGAAGGGTCAACAATGTTGATGGTGTGAAGTATATATGACATACAAGATAATTATGAATGTGAGATTATGATAATGACCAAATAGCTTCGAGCTGCAGAAGTACTTGTGTCTTAGATATACTACATTGTGGACCTTAGCAAGAATAAGAATATACTTTACATTACTCATACATTTTGCACTGAATAAGCAAGGACTGTTAAAGCACCTATAATTAACTCACTCTTTATAGCCATTTGATATGAGTATAAACACTGGCTATCTGGGGAATTCTTGTACAGGGATATTTAATACATGTGACAATGCGAACAGGTCTGAAATCCGTAGCAGTCACATGGACCAATCACTAAGCAGAGTTGTCCAGTTCTGCTTATCAATTGGTCCACATAATGCAGTCACGTCATGCAGCCTACAGATTTTGGCTAACTTTGCACAACATCATGGAAAATTAAATGCTGTAATACACTACTGTATACATAACGGCTATATCTATATATTAATGTGCTTGTTCGACCGTCCGTCCGTCCGTCCGACCGAGTAGATTAACACTTCTCCCGCAGCGTGCACGTGCGTGCGTGCGATCCAAGTGAAACTCCGGATTATTACGGGGCGACGTATGGAGAGTGTCATAAGGGGGTAGACTGAAGAGGAGTCGCTGGGCCAGAGGAGAGGGCCGCAAGAATTCCCTCCTTTAGGGAATAAGACGCCATGTTTTTCGCGGGCTACACTACAGGCAATGAAGGAGCGCCAGTTGCGTAGAAGCCCGCAGAAGGCGGGCTCCTTTGTGACGCGCTACACTAGAGGCAATGAAGGAGAGCCGTAGTGTAGAAGCCCGCAGAAGGCGGGCTCTTCCATATTATTATAATGTGAAAAGGAGAAGACAAAAGGAAAGGGGGAGGGAGGCAGAGAGGAGCAGGAGGAGGAGGGAGGAGCAGCAAGAAGCTGACAGGGAGAGGGAGGCAGAGAGGAGCAGGAGGAGGAGGGAGGAGCAGCAAGATGCTGACCAGAGGACAAGTGCAAGGGTGAGGCAGCAACAGAGAAGAGCTATTACATCAGCTGTTACTGGGAGTGGCAGAGTCTACCTGGGGCCCATGACTACAGTGTGTTGCCATTGTCAGGCTCTCAGGTTCCCTAATGAGTCCCTCAACTGTGTACCTCAAGAGCAACTGTGAGCTGTAAATCCATGGATTTTACGATCAATTACTGTCAATTGTGCATCATCATGGAAACACCATCATAGAAGTGCTGTGGGAGGAGCACTATCGTGGGATCACTGTCGTTGGAGGGCCGTCGCCACTGTGTGGCGGGTACTCGCTAGTATATATAACTATCTATCTACTAGCTCATGCCCACATGCATTACTCTTTGTGTGTACATTTTGCAGAGCAAGCAATGTACAACAGTCTAGTGATTGTCACTCCCCACTGTAGAATGTTAGTGATCTGCATTTAGACTAGTATACGTACTGTCACTCTGTGGCACTAATTCTGGGTAGGAACTAATGGACAGTTACTGCATGGCACTGAATGTTGGCTGGAATGCGCCTGAGCAACCACAACTAGTGCACTGGTAGGGTGCATGCTCAAGCATATTCATAATTTAGGGGGTTTTCATGCCTTAACTCAATAACCCCACTGCATGTATATACGTAGCCATATGCATAGCTGTGTGGTAAGCTCAGTACTGCACGGAACATCACTAAAGTTTCATTTTAGATGTCCACATACAACTAATTGCACATGTATGTACAGAGTAGCATGTAATGTATAGGTTTATACCAAAATGTGGACAATTAATGTTGAGGTCATTCTGTGCAAGAGCGCATACTCTCACTTGAAAGTAAGGGTAGTCCCGCATGCTTCCTCATGGGTAGCCTTTTTATTGGTTTTTAATCCATTACAGGAATAATGCTACTTCTTGTTGGTTCATACAGCATACTAACAACCACTACCATTCCTACATAGACAGCACAACCGTGCTGTCTGATATATATAGTCCAACAATGCAGTGTAGCGTTCTGGCATGATACCCTTCACTCTGCTGAGGGTGATCTGAAGGTGCTAAAGATATCAGGACTCCAACATGCAGCGCTCAAGCTTGTCTGAGTGTGAGTATCAATCATTGTTATCAATCATTGCACCATCTCCCTAAGAGGAGTTGCATAAATTCCCTGCAAATTTCGTGATCAATTGCGCTTTCCTCCGTAAAACAAAGATGGTGCCTCATACAGCTAAACCTTCTTTTCGCAAGCTATCACAGTAAATCCCCGCCGACGTCACCCTCCAGATAGCGCTTCGACATTCTGACCATGTTTACTGCAAGTTCTTGAATCAGTTTTGCAGATTAGTGCAAACAAGAAATCGGCCTAGCTCCATCGCAGGTGCGGGAGTCACCGTACATGGGAACGTCTGAGGCTGGCTGGACTAGGGGCTCGTCTACACTTGCCACATGTAATGGCTATGACCTCCATGCCGTACTATACAATAATTATATTTCATTTAACTACTATAGCTAGCTATGTACTGTACATAGCGATATTAGCTACATAGGTAATGACAAATACTGCCACAAATGACTAACTGAAGAAGTATAATCATATAAGAATCATAAAAGAATCAAGAAGTAAGTATAATCGTTTTACTATTGTGCCTTTTCAGTTTAGTTGCTTAGTTGCCTGTTTGTTTTCATAGGACCTGAGAACTGGCATGGCTGAAGACTTTGCTAAAACCCTTGGTGGTAACTTCCTTTCTGGACATGTGCAATATCTCTTGAGTTGGCTTGGCCCCAAGTTCATCTACTGCAATCCTCGCACCTTCCAGGTTGTAGTCGACAGGAATTTCCATGGAAAGAGTATGTCTTGGGTTGTTCGCACTAGCAAAGCTGACTGCCATCTTAAGAAGGCTGCGAGCAATGGGGGCACTATCAGCAAAGAAGGGGGCTACACAGTAGCCATCCTCTGGAAAGCAAGTAGTTTCACTCATTATCAAATATCCAACCACTTTGCCTGTGTTGTCAATAGCAACCCAGCTGCTCTTATGCAGATGAGCCAACCATGCGGCTAGGAGGAACTTGCAAGCCTGTGATGTGCCCAGCATGTCTGCACCATACTCAAACAGCTTGTTGAAGTCAGCTTGGCTGGCTGGCACTATCTGAGCAACTGAAGGTGGCAGCTGGGTGCTTGCAAGGCATTCGAAAGCACGTGAAGCTGTGAACAGGTATGACTTTATTGTCCAGCGAGGGTGACATCCTACCTTCTGGTTAGCATCTTTCAGATGCACTAGAGAATGTGTCTGAATGTTACACTGCATGGTCACTGACAGTGCTTGCTGCAAACTCGTACAGCTTCCTTCCATAGCCTTGTTCTTTGTAAGGATTAACAGTGATGAAGTAGTCTCCAAAAGCAGCAGAGTCCGTGTGTTTGATTAATGATGAGCAGCTGATTCGCTCTCCATTCAGTTCACCAATGAAGAAGTAGTGAGTGAGACCTGCTGAAAAGTAGCATTCAGCCTCTTTTGCACGTGGGCGAAACTGTTCTTCTGTAGCTTGTTTGATTACCCATTGAAGGTCATCCAAAGACACGGCACATCGAATGTGAAACGTCTGAGAATCCTTTAGCTTGCTCCTACCTTCAGATGCCATCAGTGAGAAATCTTGATTCAGTGATTGCACGGCTGTCTCAAAGTAAGGTGATTAGTTGAGTCCAATTACACTGTAATTGTTACTAAGTGGTTGTTTCCCAGCGTATATATAGGATGTTAGTGACTTGCACTGAGACTGACACTTTGTGGCACGGATTATGGGTAGAGATCAGTGAACAGTTATTGCATGGTACTGCAAGTTTACTGGAATGCACCTGAGCTGGGACAATGGTGTACTGTTAGTGTGCATGCTCAAGGATACGTAAAATTTATGCATGGGCTTCATGTCATAACTCAGTAACTCCGCAGCCCACTGCATGTATATAGCTATAAACATAGCAGTGTGGTAAGCTCAGTATTGCATGGAACATCACTCTAATTGCATTTTAGGTGTCCATAGCAGCATAATGTGCAGCTTTTCACTTCGAAGAGGCAAATGTTGATATAGAAGTCTATAATAAAGCCTGATAGCCAGGAAGACTGATATTGAACAAAATCACAGAAACAGTTTAGCCAATTATAGTAGAATCAGATCAGACTTTTAAGCAACCTACGTATGGCTGCCCGCATCATGGAATCCTTGACACACACAGCTGTATATGATTACAACAGGGCAGTTAGATGATGATGTGGTCAGGTGAGGTATGCATGTACAGGAAGCAATGATTGCAGTGGGAAATCAGATATGATGACTTTGCAATTTAACACTTACAACAGATAAAATTAGGAGTATGTATAGAATGCCATGCTAAGGTGACATGGTATCATACTGGAAATAATAGTTTTCTACAAAAGGAGTAAGGACGTAGGGATGACGTAAAATGTACAGAAACAAGTAAAGGCTAGAGGGGACACTCTCACTTGAGAGTATTTGATATGAGTATATTTACAGTGGTTATCCAGGGAATTCTTGTACAGGGATATTTTATATATATGACATTGCAAACAGGTCTGAAATCCGTAGCAGTCACATGGACCAATCACTAAGCAGAGTTATTGAGTTCTGCTTTTCAATATTAATTACATGGTCCACATAACACAGTCGCATCATGCAGCCTACAGATTCTGGTTAACTTTGCACAACACCAAGGAAAATTAAATGCTGTATATAATACACTACTAGTATAACAGCTATTTCTAAATGTACTATCTATCTTCTAGCTCATGCCCATATGCATTACTCTTTGTGTGTACGCTTTGCAGAGCAAGCAATGTATATACAACAGCTATATAGTCCAGCATCCATCTACGTACATCACATGTACTTGGTGGATATTTTACTAAGAGAAACGTATCGGTTGTAACCGTGCCAAGTCCAATGAAAGTCGTGACTCGGAAGAAATGTTGGAAAGATTAATTACTGTACATGTGTGGTTATTAATACTGACTATACATTGCAAATTACAATTATTAATAATTAACTATATCAGGCAAAAACACATAATGCATTAGTCACTATAATAGCATCATAACACTAACATATCTTATAGTCTCATTCCCAGACCCTAGGGAAGGGAGGGGCTGGGAATGTGACTAAACATATCTATATATAGCAGCCACTGAACACCCATGTGCTACGTGTACTGTATACAGCTTCTACTACAATTGCACAAAATAGTACAAATTCTATTAGTGTAATAATAATAGGATAAGTAAATGCTGAAAAACTTAATGAATATTTCCAAAGCGAAATGTTATAATCAGTGTGTAACATATGTCAACATCAAACTAGAGTTTCTGGCAATGTAGCAGATCCAGGGTTGGCTGTCAATTGATTTGAAATGGGTGCCTCTTCAAGTGGGGGCAAACTTTGGACACAAACTGAAGAACTATTCCGTGCATGCAACTGAGGTGAAGTCTCTGCATGCAAAGGATGCCTGATCTCAGAGACACTCTGCACTGCACGCACCGGGGGATTTATTGGTGCACGCAATTGAGGGTGGTCATGCATTAGAGGGTTATGCAGTTGTGGACAGCTTTGTACACGGTTGCTCTGTGGGTCACTTGCATCTACATCATCAGTGGCCTGTGAAGATGTGGATACTCGACGCTGTTGACCTTTTCTAGCATAAGTAGACGCTTGAATTTCATACACTTTAATTTCAATTTCACACAGAGTTGAACCACACTCAACAAGCACATTCCCACGCTCCACTGGTGACTTGGGCTCTTGTTGGATGCCACAACAGCAACCACATGCAGAAATGCTCACCTCCTCCATCCCTGCTTCTTCAGCTTTGCGAGGTTTCACATAATGGTTAACAAACTCTCCTTGCTTTGCTTGTTTTCTGCCTCTCCCCTCACTGACTTCCTCAGCAGGCTGCTCTCCACTTCCCTGTATGTCTCTGTCCTCAAACTGGACCTCTCTCCCCTCACTGACTTCCTCAGCAGGCTGCTCTCCACTTCCCTGTATGTCTCTGTCCTCAAACTGGACCTCTCTCCCCTCACTGACTTCCTCAGCAGGCTGCTCTCCACTTCCCTGTGAAGGCTGCTCACCATCCGCCTGTCCACACTGGTTGACTCCTTCCCTTTCATTTAAGTGAATTGGCCCATATCTCAAGTAAGCAACTTCGTGTGTCCTTGGATTTGCATTACCACTGTTGGTACTGCTCTGCACTGGAATAGAGCCTGATGAAGCCATTCTACCACCTTCGACAGCAGTAGCATTACTACCTTGTTCTCCTGTATCTGCTCTAGTTCGAGAAGCAGAAAGCCTGCAAACACAAGTGGATAATACATTAACAGGGTTCTTTTGTAGCTTGTTTCCAGCCCCACTACCGGCAGGCATTTTGATAGTGTAGAAGTAGGGTTAGGGTTCAAATGCATGCATCAGCCACTGAATACGGCCTTTCAAGCCTCTGCTTGAACTAATTATACTATTATAAGCTCTTTTTCCATCTGCCCCTCTGTACATCACATTACACTCTACAGTGTACAAAGCTATTGCTTACACAACCACACTGTTTCCTACATCACTCTATTGCAATATATATATAGCACCTACTCTACTATTTTATGGAGCACTTTCACAGCAATCAGTTTCAAAATTAGCATGCCTTAAAGATGTCGGTATAACCATGTTAGCCAGGTGTTGGAAACAGGGGACGAAAGGGGTAGGACGCTATCCACCCTCCTTCTCCCCTCCCCCTTTTATAATTATCCTAGAAGAAGTCCACATGAACCTCAGGCCCTTTGTCTTCTTACACCTCACAGACCTGGCACCTAAGCATCAGTAAACCAGGGGGCCAAAATGTGCAAAATTCTACCAAAGTAATGTTTTTACACCTTTCTAGTTCAACGTCTGATGTACCTAGCTAGGCCTCATCATAGTACTGAAAACGGTTAGTGCATCAGCGCGAAACCTGTTTTGTACCTGACGAAGACCTTCATGGTCGAAACGTCATACATTTTGCAATTATTCCATCTGTTGACCTGCTACGTGATTGCATGCTCATTATCACTACTGATCATCTGTCACAGTTGTATGCAAATGGAGACATTTTGTGATTTTCTAATGGAACAGTTAGCGTCACAGTCAAACTGTCGCCATAAAACGTACATTACATACGTAGAAGCATTAAACAGCATAAAAGACATATGCAACATTCACTGGGGCTTAAGTACATGAATAAATTGACAGGCTGTATTACACTCTTTCATGCACAAACACTTACCATGCTGGCTCAAATTCCACAAACTCCACAGCTTCATCTTCAACTCGGCATGGTCTTACAGTGACCAAGTAGCAGTTCTTGTTGAGGAGTCTGTGCTCAATCAGCATCATCAGCAGCCAGTGGACAGTGATAACATGCTGTGATTCCTTCTTTGGAATGGGACCCACTAGAATAACATTGATGCTTTCATGATCGTATGTAGGAGTGGCCTTACTCTTCAGGAGTGACTGAACACTATGCTGTTGCAGCTGCTCAATGTCAAAGAAGCGCTTGGCAATTTCATCCCTGAGCTAAAGCAAGCAGACAATGGTACACACAATAAGTGTTAGTAGTAAAGAAGGTTTTCTCCCTAACATGATTAATGCATTAGATTTGGTCTCACTGCCTGATACAGCACTTGGTTCTGCCTTGTGCTATATCAGCAATTTGCCCTCACCCCTCATGCCATTATCACTTGTAGTGGACTGACCTTTATCTGTGTGTGCGTGCTGTGTTGCATAAGGATCAATTGATAGGCAGACTAATAGAGACCCGTTTGGTAGACCACGTGTTCTGTACGGTTTATACGCATGTCCCACATGTTGGTTGTTTAATCATTGATTTGTTCACCTGTGGCCATTGGCATTGGATGTGAAGGCTCCTTGTGACCTATTACCCTGGTGTAGTCGGCAGGATTGTCGTTCAATGGCAAATACAGAGGGAGAGATTTCGGCCAGGGGAAGCCTATTCAGGATTACAATGGAACCCCACTTTGCGGACACCCCTGAAAAGCGGACACCTCAATTATGCAGACACTTTCTAAAGTCCCAACGATTGGTCCTATGCTACCTGACAGTGTATAAAGTTCCCTTTGAAATGCGCACACCCCGTTATTCCGCATTGCGGACAGCGCCCTGTGCACCGCCCTATACATCTCTGTATAAAACTCACCCAATAATCCGGACATTTTGATCAGCTGCCAGAAAATGGCCGCTCCCTGATTTGCACCGCTACCTCTGACAAGTGACAGGAACAGTACAGAAGCTGGCCAGTGCCGCAAATCGTCTATACTAAAAGGTTTGAAAGTGTCTTTAAGATGGGAAAGTTCAGCGCAAACAGCTACCCTTTGGAATCGGTTTCAGAAATGGTGCATAAGTCGAGTACTCGAGCGAAACACCTCTTCCTTTACATCTTCATCTTATTTTGATGCTTTTTCATGCATACTACATGATTGTTTTAACATATGGGCATATAAACCGTACCATTGAAATGCGGACACCCCTATAATCAGGACACTTCTCTGGTGCACAAGGGTGTCCGCATTATAGGGGTTCCACTGTAATGGGAAAGCTAGCCAAACTTTGCATCTTGTCCTCATTCCTGACGCCTTTTCAAGTGAACAGCGATTACGAGGGGAGGATCTAGCACTTTTAGAGTGTGGCACTGGTCAACGGGTGGGACGACCCAACAAAATGCTCTGGCTGAGGGTGAGACTGATAGGGAGAGCACAGATATAGCTTGGATGAGAATATCGGTGGAGGCAAAAGCAACATATGAAGGGGTGAAGGAGGCTCTCCTCAACCGATTTGAACCAGAGTCCAAGCGGGAATTGTACAGTGCACAGTCCCAGTCAGATGGCCAAAGAGTGGGGCCCAATTGTATGCCAACCACATCCACACAGAAGATATCCCTAGTGAGCCAGGAAAAACAAGGGGTACTCTGGCGAGTGGCGGAGGAGAGCAGAAAGAAATTGGATGAGGCAGAGAGAAACCAATTATACTTCCTCCTCACCACTTATGCCGATGTATTTTCTTGTAGTGATGATGAGCTGGGGCATACTGGGAAGCTGAAGCACTCTACTGACACAGGTAACCATCAGTCAGCCACCTCATAGAGTACCCCCTTTTGGAGGGAAGAGGTGCAGAAGTTACTGCAGGACATGAGCAGGCTGGATGTGATCCAGCCATATTCTAGTCTGTGGGCTTCCCCAGTGGTGCTGGTGTGAAAGAACAATGGAACACTTCACTTCTGCATCGACTACCGTAAGCTGAATGCTGTTACCCAAAAAGATGCTTACCCCATCCCTGGAATTGATGGCACACTGGATGCACTTGCAGGCTCAACATGGTTGCTGCTGGACTTGGTGAGTGGCTACTGGCAGGTTGAGATGTCGGAAGAGGACAGGGCAAAGACAGCTTTTTGCACTCAGGTAGGACTGATTAAATTCAGAGTCATGTCGTTTGGTCTATGTGATGTGCCAACAATGTTCCAGCACTTAATGGATCTTGTTTTGGCAGGAGCTAAATGGTCAACATACCTGGTGTACCTGGATGACAGTGCCATTGTTGGCAGAATGTTCCAAGAGCACCTGGGGAATGTGCAAGATGTGTTGGACAAGCTGAGGCAGGCTGGACTCCACCTGAAGCTGGAAAAGTGTTTTGTTCAGGAAGAAGTCAATTACCTGGGGCATGTCATGTCTGAGAATAGCCTCGTCCCAGGCCGTCCAAGTCAATTAGAGCGGGGATGGCCTGGGAATGAGGCTAGTCCGAGAAGGGAGTGGCTACAGACCCCACAGAAACTGAGAAGGTGGCAACATGGCCAGAGCCTATAACATTGTCTGAGGCACAGTGATTTCTGGGTATGGCCAACTACTACAGGCGTTTCTTCAGGGGCTTTCCAGCCATTGCTAAGCCACTCCAATGGTGATCGAAAAGGGTTGTGAGTTTTGCTGGACAGAAGAGGGCGCAAACGCTTTCAGGGAGTTGAAACATCTTCTCACATCAGCACCCATTCTGGCTTTCCCTGACTACAGTCTGCCCTTCATTCTGGGCACAGATGCTAGCGGAACAAGGATTGGAGCCATGCCATATACAGGGAAATTTCATGAAGTTTAATGTTTGTTATTTTCGCGATCCGAGCACATTCGCAGAATTTTCGCTCGCAAACTTTTCTACATTAATATCTACTGGTATTTGTAGAGACCTTTTATTTACACCTGTCCATTGTACATTGTTCTTTGTGCTATAGTGTATATATGCCTTGAACGCCATGCCAGCAAGTGTACTGATACTGTTGTTGACCCATTATAGCTCCAACGGCTTTGCTAAAGTACTTTTCCCCTCAATCAGCATCACTCTCTGATCTGAACAGAGCCTTGTCGGCCAAAGTGAAGCCAGAGGCAATAGAGAAACTAACAAGAAAGTCTCAACCATCCTCGCAAGGCAACAATACCAAGCAGCAGCATGGGCCATATCAGGAGTTTATGCCAAAGCAGCATGCTGAAGTTGCTAGTTACACAATGGATCCGGGGAATAACAGTGTAATTTCAAAGTACAACAAGCTATGGGGCATTGAACTGAAGGAAAGCATCGTCAAGAGTTGGAACTTGAGTTCAAGTACACCAATGAATTGCGGAAGAGGAAGGCAAGGGAGCCCATTACAGAACTTCCCAATTGAAAGAGGGGGCACCCACTGTCGCTCAGCAAAGAACCGGAAGGTCAACTGGCCCAACCGGTGGTTAGAGCAGCTGCAGGAGTTCAACTTCCAGATTACACACCACAGAGGGCGCAGCCATGGTAATGCGGATGCACTGTCACAAAGGCCTTGTAATCAGTGTGGACACCTGCAGGGAACTCTGGATGAGGAACCCAGTAAACCGGTCTGCCTGGTTGTGGAGAGTCCCAGAGGGCCAGCCATAGAGCCCGGGTCCATCCAACACATCCGCCAGCTTCAGCTTGATGATGAGACAATGGGAGCTGTCCTGAATTCAAGGGAGCTAGTAAGAAAACCCAGCCCAGATGACATAGCAGGAAAGTACCTTTGTACAGCTGTGGGACCACCTAGTAGTCAGAAATGGGATGCTGTACAGACTACATGAGGATGAGTGTGGTTCCGGCAGTCACCTCCAACTGGTAGTTTCAAGACAGAGTCAGGAGATCCTTCACGATTTACACAATGGAATCATAGGGGGCATCTGGGAGAGGAGACACTAAGTCGGCTAAGAGAGAGATTTTACTGGCCTGGACAGTCTGAGGAGGTGAAGCAGTGGTGTCAGGATTGTCCTCAGTGTGCCACTAAAATGACTACAGCTCTAAGGAACAGGGCTCCTCCTCAAAGTGTGCAAGCCAGTTAACCCAGCTTCAAGTTTTTGTGCACAGAGTACCATCTGTAGGTCTCAAGTCTCTGTACGATTTGCCTTGCTATGGGTGCTTTAGATGAAAGTTACCAAAGGTGTTTCCTTTACACTACTACCTTTGATCACATGCAAGCAGCTGTCACAATTACAAGGATTCTGACACTCAAGAATAGTGCTTTCTGGATCAGCCCATGCCTAAGGGAAAGCACTGTTATGAAAACAACACTAGTGCCAATTTTGGCAACAGTGACATTTCTGGTACTTGCCTCCTTATTTCTGTCAGCGCACTCTTCAACAGCACCCAACTCTTCTCTGACTTCTCCAACCCTTAACACAGCGTAGGTGGTGAAATAACCATGGGGATATAAAATGCCTGCTGTCTTGAATAGCAACCACTGATCGTCTTTGTAAGAGGGAAATGCTTACCGTATAGTTTCTAATATAGGCGCCTCTTAAAAATAATTCCAGCGTTGCAAGGTGCTTCTTATTGGAATGGCCAAAAATACGCAATGACTAAGGGGCGCTTCAATTAGAAGGTCTCCTAGCACGTGTATTAGAGCGGAATAGTACTTTTGAGCGTGTGTGTACAGAACAGCGCTCTGCTTTTGTTTCGTGGTGTACTGGCATTGACTAGACTTGGCACTTGTGGGCTCTTCGCAATCAGCAAATACAGGTGCCACCTGGACGTTGTCTTTGTCAGCCTGCGCCACTCAGTTCCAGTGGGCGCTTCCTTGGTCTCCCCACTGGTCACTTGACCCACTTAACCAAGTTCTTCTCACGTTCTGTGGACGTAAATGAAGCAGCAACGCGGTTAAAGTAGTCAATCAGGGCCGCTATTTCGCTGTCTCAGGTTGAGCACATGCGGTATAGTGCAGAATAATGTCGTATTCCACTCCAATAATTTAGCCACCACCTGATATTATTTCCAATGTCCAAGGGCGCTTACAATTCGAACGGGAAAAACAGGGTACACCCTAGGGGGCACTTTAATTGGAGCGTCGCCTATATTAGAAATTATACAATATTTTTCCCCAGTGTGTATAGTGTTTTACACATCGGGGAAATTTCAGGCTCATATTCTTCACAAACACCCACAAAACTCGAGTTCATGAAATTCGAGAAAATAATGTCCCACAAAATTTGTACACATAACTATAATAGTGACAGGTAAGTAACAACTGACTCTATTGCCTACTGTTGTGCCTTTTGCGGGACCAGATGGTGTTCAAACACCTTCGCAATCTTGTTACTGCCCCTTTACATTGCGGTAGTGACCGGGCTTGGGGTTGGTCTAGCCATATGTTACATATAATAGTATGGAATGCAGCTGGATCTGGCAGAGTTGTACTATTTGCTCTAATACATATGATTTGCTGATGCTTGTACAAAATGGTGGGTTCACCTGCATCTTTGAATTTCATTTGCCAGATTTCAGTTTGAAGTTTTGGTGGGCAAATGTGTTTTGCATCTGGTTTCATGGCATAGATGAAATACTCTAATGCCATGAAACATCCGGTGTGTAGCTACACAATACATGAGCTGCACTATACGTACCATATCAATTTCCTCCCGTTTCTTGGAGAATATGGTGGACCAGGTTTTGAAGGATTCAATCTCTGAAAGAAAGCTGCTTGTCTCAAACGGTTTCTCCTCATTGAGGTAGTGAGGGTCAAAGTTCACTGACACGACCTGTACAGTGCCACAAAAATATTCCAATGAACGCTCAAGACTCCACTAGTTTTATACACACACACACATTACATACCCTACATACATAACAGTGGTAAAACAAATCAAATATAATCTGCAAGTACTACCATATAGCAGGAAAATATGATGAGGACTTAATTTGGTGATTTGGCGAGTAGTTTGGGGCTCGCTAAATTTAATTCCTTACCCAAATTTCCACTATTTTATATACTATTAGTGTGGGTATAGCAGTTTCTGCTATTGCAGGATTGCTAGCTATGGCACTACGCATGTACCTGATGAAGATCGAGACTTGGGACAAGTGTAAAAGCGGGGAAGACTCTTCAACTCTATCCTGAAACGACGTTGAAATGACAGGCAGGAAAGTGCAACACATGCTCAAAGAATCTGCCACTGTTGTACAACAGCTATCTGTGCCTCACGGCCATTGAGTCAATTACAACTCCTATTGGCCTGAGGAGAGGGCCGCAATAGGAGAACGATGCTACGTGGGCTGCTAAACACTTCTTTTGTCCGCTTGGCCAAGCTGTCAATGAATCGACGGCACGGAGACGTAGCTAATATTAAAAGTTGAATATCTTCTGAAGGTCCTAACATAGGGAGGTGTGACTTCGAAGAAGGCTGCTTCGCACAACACCGTCCCCGTGGTGAAGAGCCACAGTAGGTGCCCAAATTGCTCCGAAAGCATGACAGCTGCAAATACAGTTATCGATTTTGAAAAAGGCAGTGCCGGCATCCATTTTAAAAATTAAGCCAATGATTACATCATAGTGTAAGGGGCTGTCCGCCAAATATAAAACTTGCCAAATGTTAAAATAGGGCATTTCGCCAAATATATTGGCTGGCAAATTTTACCGCTATACAGTATGTATTGCAGGATGCATCCAAAACTGTATGCTATGCTTGTAAACAGGAAACAAGTATACCCGCAAGCTTTGCATGGGTAGCTCAGATTGAGTATGTTTCAATACATGCACTTTTCACTGAACCACAATTCAACACAATTGCAAGTGCTACGCTTCCAATTATACAATAATTGGTAAACTGGGTGACTAATCTAGGTCTGAATGCCAGACATGTTGCAGAGAGTTCCACTATACAACTAATTTACCCTAATGTGAGACATGTCCACTCATATTACATAACGTGAACCTAGCAGTATTCGTGCCTTGAGTTTGCCGTAAATCGCCTTCCCGACGATGCAGAGCACCAGCCCTTCGCACAATGAGGCCAGATTTCGAACCTCAAGGATTCTTTACAACTTTTCCATGTGAACGCTTTTGATACAAGTTTTCTATCGTGAGTTACCCAGTGCTAAAGATTCGACCGCAAAGGAAGAATTTAGTTTTTGCGATGTAACTCGCCAACAGATTGGTTTATCAAAAGCGTCCACATGAAAAAGTTCGATGATGTGATTGTGCATGGTTCTGTGTTATTTGATTGGCTTTAAGCCTCTCCCTCAAAGTCGATTCTGCGATTTTCTGCATTTTCATAGGTACTTTTGGTGACGGCTATTCTCCGTGAAGGAAGCCATCACTGAAATACCTATTGCGCAGAATTGAAGTACAAGAATACAGCTTTAATTACATATACAGCTGGCTTTGTGCAGATTCTATCCACAGGAGAAAGAGCAAAGAATACGAAGGTCAAAAATCGGCCCGCATTGTTTACATAGGACATGTCCCACGTGCGTATGAATATCTAGAATTGATGCCAATGTCTTGTCCTTCCTATTAATCTGAAATCAATCATGCATTAAACCAGCCAAACTATCATGTAATGAAAGTGTGTTTTCAGCTTACAGCAAGGTTGCACTACTATTTCTGTTCAGGGGTAAACAAGCCCAAGGTATGTTGGCAGATTTACATGCAGATCACATATTCAGTCACATCTTTTCGTGCTCTCACTCACCACACAACACATGCATGCAACTCTACATACACTCTCACCTGGTCACAGTCATCCATGGTAGCAATCAGCATCTTGAATCCAGAGGAGCCAAAGGAAACATCAACAGCATTAACGTAATCCAGCTTCATTTCCGCATTGGTGAGAAAGTTACAGAGAACATTCTCCAGTGTGTTTCCAAGATCCTAAGAGAAGCAAATACAAGCAGTTAGTTAGTGAGGGAAGAATCTTTGTGGAAACATGTAGGTTACATACAAATTAGTAGCTTCGGACAGTTAATCTTATGGTAAAGTTTGCCACTGCCCTGTCCCTATATGAGGTGAAATTCCAGCTCAAAGATGTAGATCAATGGCAAGTATTAATTCCAAATAGAGCCCACCTAAATTTTTCCAAGCGTGCTAGTGATCCAATGTTTTTCAGCACTGGTAGACCTTGTGGTAAGTAACTTGGCACTTTTCCCATACATTACATAGGCAAGTGGGCAAGGGTCCCCCCCCCCCCCCCATTGCCCATGCAATGTAAGCAAAAAACACAAGTTTTGAATGATTGTATTTACTAAGCTAATCATGCTTTCGGCTTCAAACTTGGAAATTTCCATACTCACCTCAAGGCCTATCAGTGCTGAAATCAATGGATTACCAGCTCACTTGGAAAATTTTAGGTGGGCTCTATTTGGAATTATGAATACGTGCCATTGATCATGTTCAGAATCCTGTTTTTCTGTCACCTACGTATATATACGCTGAAATTTGTTGCAAATTACCTATATTCATAATGATTAAGTCGTGAATAATTAAAAGTAATTATTACCTACACCCTATTCAGAATACTGAGTGCATTCTATTAATCATTAGGTGCTGCGCAAGCAGTTGAGCACTTCCACGGTTGTATCACCATAGCATGATAGTTTTTTGGGGGGCTGCATTCATCTTGTGGAAGATGCCAAGATACACCCGTACAAACAGTGCTGAATTTTGAAAATTTGTCAGGAAGTGGGGTAAAACTGAGGTTCCAAAAATAAGTGGGGGGATACTAAGTTGACATACAACCCCCCCAAATGCACCCCTGACGAAGAGTGGCTTCCCCAAGAACTACTGTGGTTGTATCACAGTGATGCTATATACCGTATGGCCGGAAATTTTGGCGGGAATTAATTTTGGCGGATTGCTGAAATTTCTGTATTTGGCGGAATTTACTTTGGCGGTTTGGCAAAACCTGTGCCATAATAATATTCATAGCAAAATGACCAATCTGGACGAACAGAGCTAGATTGTTGAAAAGTCTTTGAGAAGTACACGCGCTGTTGTTCGACCATAACTGGGTTATTTTCCTTTCAATCCTAAGCTTTTCCCACGAGCTGCAACGTACAAAGGTTTTCAAGCCTCTTTTGGCAGATCTGCTGGTGCTCGCCCCAAGCCTGTGACCTCGCACACAATTGTACTGCTCCAACGCAGAAACAGAGAACAGGCTGCTGAATCTGCCGCAGTAAGTTACCGACAATGATCTCAACGTCAGTCTTCACAGCGACCGCATATACGACGCCGTTCGGATTGCCTTCGGCTTCCTCGCGCTCTTCTTTCACCTCCAGTGTGCAAAACACTTTGGAAACGTAGTGTCCTCGTGCTGCTGTCAGTTGTGAACTCCATGCTGACGATTAATCTATAGGCCTGGCACAACCAGGCTTGTTAAGCAGGAAAACTATATGATTGCACAAATTATGGCGGAAGAAATATTGGCGGATTGCTCTGAAAACCGCCAATCCGCCAAAATAAATTCCCCGCCAAAATTTCCGGCCATACGGTACATAATTATGTGTTCTTTCATGGCTGCTCAACCACTGTGTGGAAGGCCTATGTCAAGATACACCCGTACCCTTAGAGTGGTTTCCTTCAGAAGCCCAGTAACAAAGTAAGAGTTGCAAACTGTCAGGTACACTGATGTTAGCAATACATGCAGTGCAGTGGGGCTTAATGTGTGTAAGACATACTTGGTTTTCTTGTGCTCTATAGATATCTGCTTTACAGTTACATCGCTCTGGTTCTTCTCTTCTGATCCTTTTCTTTTCAACTTTATCCAAAAGGTCAGTGCCTGCATATTACAAAGAAGTGTAAGTGACCATATATTCATTGCTACTCCTTCCACACTTGTACACATTCATAGTATTACGCAGAGTACACTCCTCCTTAGTGGACTCCATCAAATATTGGATAGTGTCCTTAGAGTTAATACTTGGTAAACACTAAGGTTATGTCCTCACAAAAACACTTGTTATCTAACCTGCTCAGTGTGCACTATACACATTGCACAGATGTTAGCCATTTTTGTGTGATGTCACAAATCAAGTAGACAATGCCCCCCATTGAGCATCACACAAATTCCAACATGGCCATACCTGCAGGCCCAGTCCCTAGACCTCTGCCAGAAGTTTGAGCTCAATAGACTACATGCAAGCTACATCCCAAATAAAGTGCAGTTTCACAGTAATGGCCGACTTATAGAGTATGGGTAAAACTATTGTCCGTAGAAAGGAAGAACAATAAGCAAATTGGGCAAATTTGACAGCTTCCAGCTCACTGTAGTGTGAAGGGACTGGGCAGGAGCTCCAGTGTGTTAGTCATCTTAGACTATATTCTTCATTCCATTCAACTAGTTGTTATAAATCGTTTACGCATGGTACGTACATGTTTAAGACTTCCCGAAAACTACCCTTCCAATAAGAGAGTAGTCACTCGACATATACAAGAACACAGCAACAAGCACATAATTAAGTTGGGACATTCAAAAGTGAACTCACACATCCCCTCATCTCCCACTCTGCGCAAGAAACTCAGTCTTTCCTGTAGTCTCTGTTCTTGTTCTCGAATCAGTTGAGCTATCAGCACTTCCCTCAGCACCTGAGCACGGCCTGCATCATCCCGGTACAGTCTCAGAAATAGGAAGTCCATGTTGCTGCGGATGCGAAACTTTAAGGCATATCTTGAAAACCAGCGACCTTTCCATGGCTTGGGGCGATAGTAAGAGGGCTGGATACCGGATTGAAGGGCAAACCGAGCAACCTCCTTCCAGTTCAGTTTGGTCTGGTGGTTGAGTCCACACCATACTAACCCACACAGAGACACCACGACAGTGCCAGTCAGAAGAACAAAGTTGGCCCACCACACGGCAATCAGCAAGTTGAGACTGGACAGTACACACACAATCTGTCCATCCAAGGGCCAACTGTCATTAATGAGATACAGGGAGTCATTGGCGGGGCAGTCAAATGTAGGATCATACTCATTGAACAGAGTAGCACATACTCCAATGAACACACCAGCTATGGCCACCTGGAGGCACTGCTTGGTAAGGTAGGTGATGTAGATCATATAGGTAGAGCCGAATGTCTCCACGAGTGCTCGAACAGTGACGAAGTTCTTCAAGTCGAATTCCCCTGTTTTGCTGTTTCTGTGGCGATCAAGCGAAATGGCCAAAGCAGTGAAGTAACAAAACTTGCCAAAGTAGACAGAGGACCAGAGGAAGTGTGGGCCGTACACGAGGATAGCCTGAGCTATTAACAGGAACAGGAAGAAATCAGTGCGCTGGGTGAACTGCGTACAGTAGGCGTTGATGAAGGCTCCCTGGTCTCGCGTGTAGTTGTCGGGCGTGAGACACTGTACTGTCTCCCCACTAATGGAGGAGAGCACCTCCAACAAGGTGAGCGCCAACATACCCGAGGCAAACAACTTGAGGGCTTGATCCCAGAAGAAGTCCCTGGATTCGCCCACCTCATCGTTCCCTCCCAAACTAAGAAGATCTGCAGCCGAGGAGGTTCCACCATCGGATTTCTTTGACTTCTTTTTGCGTTCTTCTTCCCTGGTTTCGAAATCGGTTACTTCGTCTACGTCTGTGTCAGCAGCCATTTTAAAAAAGGACTGGACAATGCGTATACCTAATTATACTAATTCTACTACGCAAGGTAATATACACTATTAATATTATTATCACCACAGGGTGCATGCTACAATGCAGTGAATGCATGCATTCAGTATATTATGCGCCATTGCTCTAGCAAACAGACCACCACCACCACCTACCACCACACATGTACAGTGCAAGTTACAATGCATGCATTCAGTATATTGCTCTAGAAAAACACCACCACACCACCACCACCACCACCACCACCACCACCACCACCACCACACAGTGCAAAAAACAATATCGCAGCCACCACCACCTGTGCCAGTAGAGTATCTGTGCCAGTTGGTCATAGAAAATACCATCCCCAGTGCAAGTTACAGTAGCCACCACCACATGTGCCAGTAGAGTATCTGCGCTAGTTGGTCATAGAAAAGACCACCAGTGCAAGTTGCAGCGAGTCAGAACCTGCACCGCTGCCATTGGAGTGACGCTGCAGCAAGCAAATGTAAGCTTGCCTAAGGGCATGCCATTGAATTGAAGGTGCATGGAAAGAAATTCAATGGCATGGCCGATATTGTAACTTGCATTGTGTGGTGGTGGTGGTGGTGGTGCTTTTTTAGAGCAATGGCGCATATACTTAATGCATGCATTGTAACTTGCACTGTGTGGTGGTGGTAGTATAGTATGTGATAGCAGCGTCTGATGTGGTGGTCTGTTTTCTTGCAGCTCGAGCACATAATATATTGGTGTGCTCATTGCAACTTCCACTGTGGTGGTGGTGATGACGTTTGTATCTATCTATGTGGTGGTATAGTAGCTGGATATTGTGACTGGATAGTTTTGAGAAAGTGTACATGTTGGTGCTGCTCTGTCCGGCATAGCGGCAAATGCCTGCAGATTGGTCTCAAATTGTGATTGTTCAAAACATCGCCTTCATTTTGTGACTACTTAAGCAATTATCCTGCTAATGACATGAGCAAATGGGCCATCTAACTATGTCCACTTAGTATCATGACTTAGCGGGGCCAGGTTGGTGCGATATGCAATGAACCTCACTTTCTCGGCCATTTTGCAACTAATTAAGGAATCCTGCTAATGACATGAACAGTTTAATTATCTGGCTAGTTCCATGCACCAGTGTCATGACTGAGTGGGTATGGCTGGTTGAATAGACCATACACCTCACATATGTTGGCCATTTTGAGACTATTTAAGAAATCCCGCTAATAACATAGGAAGGTGGACCACTTGGACGTGTCCACGTGCAAGAAGTGCATTTCCTGCGCAGATGATGAGCAGCTAGCTACCCTATATGCTTGGAGTTTACCATGGTAAGATGAACAGAAGGGAACTAGCTAGCTATATGCAGCAGAGGTCCTTCCCAGTGTCCCTGCACAATCACCAGCTGATACAGATGTCCATTTTGGACTAGTACCATCAATCTTCGTTAGCTATAGCTAGCCTTCCTGGACAGTAATGAACTACTCCCCCCCCCCCCCCCCCACACACACACACATCATCAAAAGGCATATGAAATACTATTTCCCTTCCCCATACATGCATTTCATGGTATTACTCACCTTATTTTATTGTTTTATTGGAATAAGATTTCAAAAGATATCATCACTTCCATCTCTCCAAAGCTAAATCTTGATTTGTGCCCTTGTGGGTCATCCTTACAAATCAGTCACATTCCTAGCTTCTGGAGGTCTTTAATCAACTGTATAAATATAATAACTTACATATTCAATGGTTGAGAAACCCTACCTCCACAATTACTACATTGTCATATGTCTTAAGTAGGCACACCAAAGAGGTATGTATTGTTCATAATAATAAAATAAATGGGGGGTGAAGGTTTGTGCTCTCCTTCAGAATTGGAGTTTCTGAAGAGTAAGTAAAGAATACCACACTAAGGTGACATGTTAGTCCAACAACGCAGTGTAGAGTTCTGCCAAGGAGGGCCCTTCACTCTGCTGAGGGTGCCCTGCCCTGATGGTGATGAATATGCCCAGACTTCAACATGCATCTTATCTGAGTGAGAGGCTGTGCATCAATCACTGTAGCTTTGAACAGTTCTACCTTAATTGTGGTTGGATGGTAAAACATGCTCAGAAATTACTGAGGCTGTCATGCTCCTGTTCTTTAAAGCATGCGGTTTGCACAAATTTGCTCCAGGGATCTGCCTGCCTATATACCCAATGTAAAAAGGGGCATTCAGCACACAGCATGCCACAGACGTCAACCATGCACACTTTTCCTGCAGTTCATTGGAATTCAAAGTGTCCTTTGGGTGTACCAAATATACAGAGTCCTAAAACAATGGTAGACTGGCCAGATGAATACATAATTATGGCCAACAGTTTGACACCCTATGTAATACTTCAGGCATATAAGGGCCAACATTGTTGATGCTGTGAAGTATGAATAGCTGTGAATATATGCCTGAGATTTTGTTATAATACTTGGCTAACTATAGCTATATATGTTATTACAACAGAGTGTCTGAAATATTGAAGACCTTTGCGTACTCATAATAATATTGCATCTTCATTGCACTAATGAGCAATCACTAGCTATGTTAAATATATATCAATCTTATATACTCCTTATTAAATATAGCCCATTTGGTATAGAGCCACTGGATAGCCATGCAGTGGACAATGACATGCAAATTCATTACTGTACATATATTATATACTATCATGCACAATCATAATTTAATGAACAAACTTTTCAAAATACAATCAATAATTAACTACATGTCACCCAAAATTAATGTTTTGAACACTAATATAATATTATAGCAATCACCAAATACCCACATGCTGCTGTACAAAACATGGTTTAGCTGCACCTACAATTGTACAAAAGTATTACAAACCCTTATAATTGTAAAGTCTAACTAAATTATGAAAACATCATTATTCCCAAAAGCAAAATGTTACAATAATCAATATGCAACATTTGTCAACATCAAACCAGAGTTTCCATTGATGTAGCAGATCAAGAGTTGGATGTCAACTCATTAGGATTGTGTGCCTCTTCCATTGGAGGCTGCTGGACAGGAACTAGAGAACTTGCATGATGCTGTTGACCTTTACTAGCATGAGAAGGTGCTTGAATTTCATAGACTTTAATTTCAAATTCACAAACAGTTGAGCCACAGTCAACATGGACATTCCCACGCTGCACCAGTGAGTTACCACTGTTGGTACTGCTCTGCTCATCACCACCTTGTTCATCCCCACCAGCAGAAAGCCTGCAAATACAAATGGATATTACACTAACAGGGAGCTAGTCTTGTGTGGCCAACCCTTCCATGGCTTCGGCAATACAGCAGCTTGCAAAGGGTAGGTGGTTGCATGGCATTTCGGCTCAACTTGAGTCAGAACGTTTGGCAACCACCTCCCCTTTGCTTCAACTATTGCTCTAAACTACCTGCATTGGTTTACACAATAGCAGAAGCAGATGATATACATAGATGTTGCAACCGAGAAAAGTAGGGGCAAGGGGCTAACCCCTTCCCTCCCCCAGATATCTAAGAAAGTGGCCAGGCATACCTCAGACATACTCCGCCTTCTTAAACCTCACAGACATAGTTTAAGCATAAGTATATGCAGCACGTGACCCAAAATATATAAATTCTTCCAAAGTGCAGTTTTCAGTGGGAGTATTGTTTTGACACCTTTTAGTTCAACGTCTGAAGCACCAGGCCTGATATCATTATACCAGGCCTTAATTCGGTTAGTGCATCAAAACTTGCATCAGTGGGAAGCCATTTAAAGAGTTGTGCAAGACCTTGCTGTGTCAATGTTGCATACATAGTACTGCTTCATGCCACCACAACAGAACATTTGTGGATGATTTAAGCAAGTAATGGAGACACAGCAGCACACTTGTATAAATTGACAGGCTGTATTACACTCTTTCATGCACAAACACTTACCATGCTGGCTCAAATTCTTTGAACTTCACTGCTTTACCTTCCACTCGGCATGGTCTTACAGTGACCAAGTAGCACTTCTCGTTGAGGAGTCTGTGCTCAATCAGCATCATCAGCAGCCAGTGGACAGTGATAACATGCTGCGATTCCTTCTTCGGAATGGGACCCACTAGAATAACGTTGATGCTTTTTTGGTCACATGCAGGGGTTTTACTCTTCAGGAGTGACTGAACACCATCCAGTTGCAGCTGCTCAATGTCAAAGAAGCGCCTGGCAATTTCATCACGGAGCTAAATCAAGCAAACAATGGAACACATAATAAATGGTAGTAAAGAAAGTTTGTGATTTATGGGATGAGGTCTCACTGCCTGATACAGCAATTCGCATTGCCTTGCTCTCACCCCTTATGCCTATATCATACACTGTTTTCGAGGGACATACACTTCTTGGAAGCTCCTTGACTGAGGATTTTCGCGATTCTAATTTCATGAAGCCCTAGTATTCATGAAGGCTTCACTAAGGACTAGCTCCTAGCCTTTGTCCACAAGAGGCCTATACCTGTAGGTCTCAAAATCTCTGTATGATTTACCTTGCTACTGGCACATTAGAGAAAAGTTGCCAAAGGTACGTAGTTCATTGCAGATCTAACTTTGCAATGTTTCCTACACTTGATCAAGAATGATGTAGCCCATGCTTAAGGGAAGGCAAGCAAAACAACACTTGCATCATTCCTGGCACCATCCAGTACAAAATCCTGTGGAACTCGCCTCTTTATTTCTGTCTGCGTGCTCTTCAACAACATCTAAACCCTTCTCTAGCTTCACGAATACTTTAATTGCTGCTGGATATACACGTAGGTGATGAAAATTCTGCGAGATACAATACGGCTTCAGTTTTAAAGTATAACCACTGACCATCTTTGTGCAAGGGAAACACTTCCTCAGTCTTGCTTACACCTATACCCCCATGCAGTACATAGTGCTTTACAATGTCATGCTGGGGAGTGTCAACTTAATATTTCACAAAGGCCTGCTAACTCGTACAATTCTCAAAAATAATGTTCGACAAAATTTGTACACATACAATAAGAAACTCTGATCATATTATTAAAATAGTTTAACATGACTTATGCAGCTGGAGCTCTGCTCTTGAATTGAAAATGGTCACCTTATCAAAGTTTGAATGAAAGGACATGTGCATGTGCAGCAATATGACTCACTTTTCCAATGTTTTCAATGGCAGAGCAGAGTTGTGCTGCTTGCTCTAACTTGATCAGCTGAGGCTAATATAAAATGGTAGGTTCTCCTGTTTCTTTGAATTTGATTGGCCAGATTTCAGTTAGAGTTTCCGGTGATATGCCTAGCTACTGGACTACTCTCAGGGATGTAAAACTAGTGACAATCTGGTGTGTGACTACACAACAAATAAGCTGTTATATACATACCAAATCAATTTCCTCCCTCTTCTTGGAGAATATGGTGGACCAGGTTTTGAAGGAGTCAATCTCGGAAAGAAAGCTGCTTGTCTGAAATGGCTCCTCTTCATTGAGGTAGTGAGGGTCAAAGTTCAATGACACGACCTGTACAGTGCCACAAAACTATTCCAATGAACACTTAAGACGCCAGTAGTGTTATATACACACACACACACTGCATGCCACAAACAACAGTGGTAAAACAGAACACATCATGTGCAAGCACTATCCTTTCTGTAACTCTGAATTCATATGCATTAAATCTCTCATAAAATGAAGTGTCTTTTAGCAGTTCAGGGGAAACAGCTATAGCAAGGTTACTATGCCAATTCTATTCACTGACAGGAGTAGACAAGCACAAGGTGGCAGAGCTAAGAGCAGAGCTATGAGCAGGACCAGTCACATCCTGCAGGACCAGTCACATCCAGCAGGACCAGTCACATCCAGCAGGACCAGTCACATCCAGCAGGACCAGTCACATCCAGCAAATCCAGTCACATCTAGCAAATCCAGTCACATTCAGCAGGACTCAGTCACATCTTTTTATGTTCTCACTCACCATACAACACATGCATGCAACTCTGCATACACTCTCACCTGCTTACAGTCATACATAGCAGCAATCAGCATCTTGAATCCAGAAGAGCCAAAGGAAACATCAACAGCATTAATGCGCTTCGGCTCCATTTCCACATTCAATTTGGTGAGAAAGTTGCAGAGGACACTCTCCAAAGTGTTTCCAAGATCCTAAAAGAAGCATGTACAGGTAATTAGCTAGCAAGGGAAGAATCTTTGTGGCAATATGGAGGAAACATACAAGCTAGTAGCTTCAGACAGTTATGGTAAACGTTTACCACTGCCCTGTCCTGATGATCATCAGTTAATGATGGTGTGATAGCTTTTTACAATGAATTAGCACTATTTGAGTGCTAAATGTTGTTGACAGCTCCTAAGAGCACTCATTATCCCTGAATGTCTTTATTTCTTGTAGAGTCCAGTGTTTGGCTTAATTTGTTCGGCCTATTTGTGCTGCAGTAAGTTGCTATTGCATCATCGTATCATTGCACTATAGTCAACCTGGATAACCTAAGGCCCATCCTTTCACTATTGAGCCGCTTTCTTTCTCCCATGCAGACACTTTCCGCTATACAGTATATGTCACACACGGCATACTACTTTGTGCTAATTCATTGCAAAAAGCTATCACACCATCTCCCCAGGAGGAAGTAATGACCAAATACCCTGCAAATCTGTAATCTAGTTTTGCTTTCCTCTGTAAGACAAAGATTGCATCCCATAGTAACATATAGTGAGTCAGTGGAAAACCTTCACTTTACAAGCTATCGCAGAACAACCCCACTGAGGACACCCTCCGGATAGTGCTTCAACATTTGGGCCATGTTTGCTATAAATTCTTTGGTCAGTTTCAGAGATTAGTGTGAAAAAATCGAGGGAAGAGACACAGTATGTTTACTAGTAAGAAAACGGCTAATAGAATCGCAAGGGCACTTTTTCTGAAAGAAGTATAGGCAAAAAGGTGGTCAAGTCAGTGACAGCGCCTGAAGTTGGAAAGAGATGCCAAGTGCATCTTTTGGATCTCTACATCAGTAAGCTGCCGCCAGATGCACACAAGGCTGGTGCTTTCTTCTTTCGTCCCTTACCAAATACACCATCTACAGGGCCATGGTACTCTGTAGTACCAATTGGAAAGAACACTTTGTGCGGGATGGTGAAAAGCATGTGTGAAAAGGCAGGCCTCATGATAAGAACTAACCATTCTCTCCGTGCTACAGCTGCTACCGCCCTGTTAAAAGCCAATGTCCCAGAAAAAGTAATTCAAGAGAGAACAGGCCATCGCTCAGCTGACGCTTTGAAACAGAATGGACGCTCCACCGAAAGGCAACATGGTGCTGCTTCCATGATCCTTGCTGTGAGCCGTGAAGTTGACTACCAAAAGGCCCTTCATCATGTCGAAAGTGAGAACCCGACAACGGGCAGTTCTGTGGCGCATATGGCCAGCCTGCCCATTACATTGAATGTACAGTCAGTGAGTGGCTGCACTGTTAACGTCACGTATGACACTCCGCCGAATACCACGCAAGACGATCCCATGGCAATACCAGAGCTTTCAAAAAAGGTTGAAGAACTTCTCAGTGACTTTCAAGCTGCGACTCTATTATTATTATTACTAGGGCATACATTATAATGCAACCAGCCTCGCTTGAATGCATATAGCTAGCTACTTCAGTAAAGTACAGTGCATGAGCGTAACTTGACTAGGGCAAGTACATTTTGGGCAATAATAGAACTGCAATCTGCTTTCACTGGCTGTCAGAAAGAAGGAATAGCAAGCCAGATGTAGCACTGGATGGCAGCTGGGCAATCGACACCTACATAATTGGAGCTGCGCAGGGAAGCCCGTACCTGCTGAGCTAACACAGTGCGCGTTATCGCTTCACCCGAGGGAACAGTGAAAGTGTTCCCGGCCACGCGGGGCAAATGACGTCAGCCAATATGGTGGAATCACCAACAGGCGTTTAGCCCTCGCTGGAGCAATGAGCGATGTTAACAATCTGAACCCAGCGAGCAGCAATGAAGTGGAGTGTTGAGCAGTTTTGTGGCTAACAGTGGCCAGGTAGAGCGTTTTGTTGTCGTGAGCGCCTGCGGAGAACATCGGGCTATTGCGCAATCTAGGTGTCTCGGGTTGACTGGGATGGATATACATATAAACATACATACATACATATATACAAACGGGGGACGATAACGCATCACGATTATTTGCCTCGCCTTTCGGCTCGGCAATTATTATTATTATACTATATCCACACCTATTGTGTATAAATAATCTGTGTTATAATGTCATTATAATCATTACCCATACTCTTCCCGCAGCATACGTGTAATGGATTCGTCATGCGCACTCTGCCTGCCACGTATGCGTATGGGATATAGAATCACACACGAAGCAATAAGAAGGCTTCTACGAGATTTAGAATCAACGATTAGATGCACGTTACCATGGCAATGGGATCTAAGCCAAGATATACCTGTACAAAAAGTACAGGGGAGTGGGGGGCATTACTGAGGTTCCAAAAAACAAGCTGGGGATACTTTGTTGACATATGCCCCCCCAAATGCACCCCTGACGAAGAGTGGCTTCCCCAGAAACTTCTGTGGTTGCATCACAGTGATGCTATATACATAATTATGTGTTCTTTCATGGCTGCTCAACCACTGTGTGGAAGGCCTATGTCAAGATACACCCGTACCCATAGAGTGGTTACCTTCAGAAGCCCAGTAACAAAGTAAGAGTTGCAAACTGTCAGGTACACTGATGTTAGCAATAAATGCAGTGGAGCTTAATGTGTGTAAGACATACTTGGTTTTCTTGTGCTCTTTTTTCTTTACAGTCACATCGCTTTGGTTCTTTTCTTCTGATCATTTTCTTTTCAACTTTATCCAAAAGGTCAGTGCCTGCATATTACAAAGAAGTGTAAGTGACCGTATATGTTGTTACTCCTTCCACACTTGTACGCATTCGTAGCATAACGCAGAGTACACTCCTCCTTAGTGGACATCGACACCATCAAAAATTGGACAGTGTCCTTAAAGTTAATACTTTCTAAACACCACGATTATGTCCTCACAAAAGCACTTGTTATGCACATCTAACTTGCTCAGTTGCATTATACAGATTGCACAGATGCTAGCCATTTTTTGTGTAATGTCATTTGTCAAGTAGGCTTGGCCCCCATTGATCATCACACAAATTCCAACAAGGCCGTACCTGCAGGCCCTGTCATTAGGTCTCTGCCAGAGGTTTGAGCTCAACAGACTACATGCAAGTTACAGCCCAAACAAAGTGTAGCTTCACAGAAATGGCCGACTTTTGGACTATGGGTAAACTATTGTCCGTTGAAAGGAATAGCAATAGCTCGGTTGGGCACATCTGACAGCTTCCAGCTCACTGTAGTGTGAAGGTACTGGGCAGGTGCTCCAGTGGGTTAATCATCTATATACCGCATTTCATTCAACCAGGTCTTATTAATCATTAACGCAGGGCACATGTTTAATAGTCACTCTACACATACAAGAACACAGCAACAAGTACAAAATTTAGTTGGGACATTCAAAAGTGAACTCACACATCCCCTCATCTCCCACTCTGCGCAAGAAACTCAGTCTTTCCTGTAGTCTCTGTTCTTGTTCTCGAATCAGTTGAGCTATCAGCACTTCCCTCAGCACCTGAGCACGGCCCGCATCATCCCGGTACAGTCTCAGAAATAGAAAGTCCATGTTGCTGCAGATGCGAAACTTCAAGGCATATCTTGAAAACCAGCGATCTTTCCATGATTTGGGGCGATAGTAAGAGGGCTGGATACCAGATTGAAGGGCAAACCGAGCAACCTCCTTCCAGTTCAGTTTGGTCTGGTGGTTGAGTCCACACCAGACTAGCCCACACAGAGACACCACTACAGTGCCAGTCAGAAGAACAAAGTTGGCCCACCACACGGCAAACAGCAAGTTGAGGCTGGACAGTACACACACAATCTGTCCATCCAAGGGCCAACTGTCATTAATGAGATACAAGGAGTCATTGGCGGGGCAGTCAAATGTAGGATCATACTCATTGAACAGAGTAGCACATACTCCAATGAACACACCAGCTATGGCCACCTGGAGGCACAGCTTGGCAAGGTAGGTGATGTAGATCATATAGGTAGAGCCGAATGTCTCCACGAGTGCTCGAACAGTGACGAAGTTCTTCAAGTCGAATTCCCCGGTTTTGCTGTTTCTGTGGCGATCAAGCGAAATGGCCAGAGCAGTAAAGTACCGAAACTTGCCAAAGTAGACAGAGGACCAGAGGAAGTGTGGGCCGTACACGAGGATAGCCTGGGCTATTAGCAGGAACAGGAAGAAATCAGTGCGCTGGGTGAACTGCGTACAGTAGGCGTTGATGAAGGCTCCCTGGTCTCGCGTATAGTTGTCGGGCGTGAGACACTGTACTGTCTCCCCACTGATGGAGGAGAGCACCTCCAACAAGGTGAGCGCCAACATGCCTGAGGCAAACAGCTTGAGGGCTTGATCCCAGAAGAAGTCCCTGGATTCGCTCACCTCATCGCTTCCTCCTAAACTAAGAAGACCTGCGGCAGAGGGAATTCCAGCAGTAGTTTTCTTTGACTTTTTGGCGCGTCCTTCCTCCCTAGGTCCGTAGTCGGATTCTTCGTCTTCATCTCTGTCAGCAGCCATTTTGAAGAAGGGGCTAGCTGGAAAAGGAGCATACCTAATTATTATAATTACACTACGCCCGTTAATGTACACTGTAGACTACATTATTAATACGGAATGGCTGCTGCCACCGAAGTATCGGTAGGTTAGGATTAGGGTTAGGGTTAGGATTAGGGTTAGGGTTAGGGTTAAGGTTAGAGTTAATCACACAGTCCGGTGGTTGGAGTAGCCCTATGGCTTTTAAAGACACCGGCCGGTGGCAGGAGCAATTATGTGATACCAGTAACCACCGCATTTTCGGTGGAAGTAGCAGCGGCCTTATTAATATACCAAAGCAAGTTACCAGGGCTTTTCCAATGCTACATCTCAATTGCACTGTACCACAATCGTGGAGCATTTCCCAGTGCAATGGATGCATGTAACCCTAACCCTAGCCCCTGCATTACCCCTAACCCTCATTTCACCAGCTAAGATCTTACAGAGACATACTGTCAGACCGATGCGAAGTCGTTAGAGAGGCGATCCGAGGCCGCAGTAAGAAGGCCCGAAGCTTGGTAAGATGGACAGAGGCAAATTCATTCAACATAGTGACAGGCCAAGTTGCTAACGAGGTTGACAGAGGGGGTCGAAAAATATAACGCTGCCAAAAACGGCCCGGAGGGACCGCTTTCGGGGGGCAGTTATCACGGCGACAGGTTAGCTAAGAAGTCTATTGCCCGCGCAGAACATGACTAGCTAGCTAGCCCTCTGGCCATGCACAATCACCAGCAGATAGCTAGCTACAGACTTCCTTCTTGGATTAATCCCATCAATCTCCTTTGGATATAGCTATTATAACCTGCTGAACAAACACTGGCCATCCTCCTCCTTCCTCGCACAAGCGTTATCAAAACATAATGAACATACTATTCTCCTCCCCCATACAATGTCATGCATTTCATGGTATCATTAATCTTTTCTATCTTTTAATCTATAGCTATTTATAACTTTTGCAAATGGTTAAAAACTGACCCCCACGTGCACAAGATCTAGAACTACAGCATAATTATCATGATATTTGGAGATTATAGGATGGCATATTATGGAGGTACGTGTTATCTATGCTACTGTAACAGTGGTATATCATGTGCGGAACATATCTATAATAATTGTAATTATAAAATGCAATTTTGTGCTCAAACTATAAGGGGCTCAAGCCCCTCCCCCCAACCATCCTATACTGCCACCATCCCCTATGCTGCATTTCACCTAAATATAAGTGATATTGAGAATGTGCCAGGTGGGAAGGACTCCCAGTTTCCTACATTGCATACTCTGCTGCACCTGGCTGCGTTTCATGGCAAGTTCATACATGGCCCTACAACTACAAAAGGAAGGAACTATACAAAGATGAATTGATTTATATAATATTATTATAGCGCTGCAATTTCTTGTATTGCAAGATACAGCCCATTATAGTGTTTATATCAATATACATAATTATACATACATGCCACAAGTGAATCAAAATCTATTTTAGAATCTTTAGCTCCTAGACTGGATTCATTCAATTCTGCATGCATGGGGTATATGTATAAATGCATAATGCTATAATTGGACCGATGCTTGTAATTCCTAGATAGCCAGAGATAATCTCACCTAGCTATAGAATGACAATTCTCTGAAATTATTAACCCCTCCTCCACCTCCACCCCTGTGAATCCCAACTAATGTTCTCTGAATTAGTCCTTTAGTCAGCACATTATCCAAATGAATCCACACATCATAGTAATAATCCACTGTGACAGATAATCCATATGTAGCGCCCTAAGGTCATATCATGTAAGTCTGCCATAACCTTAATTGGCATGGCATCTTTAAATTTGGCAATGGTGTTGGAAAAGCATATGGAAACTATTGTAGATGCATGGATTTCGGAATCAATGTGGTAAAGGGATGGTGGTGTGATAGTGTTGGATGAGGCATGTATACAGATCAAGTCAGGTCGGATCAGGTCATGCAGGCGAAGCTGTAGAAAAGTTGTAAGTGAAGAGATTATCACAAGTTAATAATGAAGGAAAATGGCCCACCTTAAGTTGATGTATATGTTACAACTTGCATGCAAGTTTATTTCCTTGTAAAATAAATGATGGCGTTTTGTGCTGCATGGGGCAGTTATATAGCTAGAACATGAGGCACTTAGAAAAGGTGATATAATTGGCCAGCTCAGCGAGATGATAATCATATAGAAGTACGTCGTGTATAGGTTGCTGCAGCTATTGAGATGGCTGCAGAGAGGTACGGTTTGCTGATACAAAATCAGACAGCCTCGTTGCCTCTGAAGAATGTATCGGTAAAAGCTTTCGTGCAGGGATACATCCTTGGGCTCCAGTCCGTCCTCAAGTACGAGAACAGTGGTCCCGAACCGGTGGAAGTGCTGTTCCGTACTCCTGTCGAAGAGTCGCACGCTGTAGTGGGACTGGAGGCGGTGATCGACGGACGGAGGTTCCGTGCCAAGATTGAGGATAAAGAAGAAGCGTGGCTGGACTACGACGATGCCGTGGCCAGCGGACTGACGGCATCCTTTGTCGAGAAGAAGGGAGACATCATCAGTCTCGCTTTGGGTAATTTTCCACCGGGGAAAGAGGCAGAGATCCACCTGACCATGGTGGGCGAGTTGGACATTGATGCGGAAGGTTCCGTCCGTTTTGCTCTCCCTGCTGTGTTGAAGCCCCGCTACACGCCCATAGGGAGCGAGAACCCACTGGCTCACGCCACCGGGGCAGAGACGCCACATGGCCAGGTCCACCGCACAAGGGCCCCTGCTGTGTATACTTTCGATCTTACCATTGCTGGAGCTGAAGGCATTGCAGAGGTGAGCTCCCCCTCCCACAAGATCAAGACCTCCTCCCCTCCAGATGGTGTTAATTTGTTGAAGGTGCAGCTGGACCAGGATGGCCCAGTGACCAAGGACATTGTGATCTTGATCAAGCCCAAGGACCCTCATTGTCCAATGGTGGCAGTGGAGCCAGGTGTGGCTGGTAAGTCTGATCATGAATGGTTTTGCTACATCTCACGTATCCTGCTATACATGCACATTAATATGAAATTAATGTAATCACATTAAATTTTATTATTGCAACTATTTTGTGTTTTGATTCAATAATTATGTTGTATACTGATGATAAGATTAATTATCAGCCTGTCTTCTCCACACTCTTCTCAACCGCATGCACTCTGGGTTGAAAGTCTATAGACACTGTGTCAAGCAAGTATTGATTCCAAACGTTGCATCCAAAACCTGATGATTCAATGTATGCCCAAAATCTCCAAGAGCATAATTATACAGTGTCTAGAGGTAATATTAAACCTGTTTTTTTACTTTTGTAGGTTCTTCTACAGCATTCATGTCCAACCCTGCCGTGATGCTGAGCTTCTTCCCAAAGTTTAGGAGTGCTAAGAAGCAGGTTGCCTGTGAGTTCATATTTGTGGTAGACCGCAGTGGCAGCATGTCTGGCAGCTACATCCGTGAGGCAGCAGAGACACTCATGCTATTTCTGAAGAGCTTACCAGAAGGGTGCTCCTTCAACATTGTTGGGTTTGGCAGTCGCTTCGAGAAGTTGTTCCCTGACAGTGTCCCATACAATCAAGCCAACCTGGACAAGGCTATCACTCACGCAATGCAGTTGCAAGCGGACCTCGGTGGCACTCAGCTGTATTTTCCTCTGGCATATATCTTCAGTCGGCCACTGATCCCCCACCTCACCCGTCAAGTGTTTGTCCTGACTGATGGGAGTGTCAGCAACACAACAGAAGTGATTGATCTAGTTCGCAAGAATGCAAGCAGAGCAAGGTGTGTTTAAGTCCGTATACCTATGTGTATGTATGTATGGGCACATCATGGAAGGGTGCAAATGGATCTAACCCAATAGACAGACTTACCGGTATATACTGGTTCAAGTATGTACTCTAGATCTGTTATTTGAAGAAGAATGTCCAGACTGCATGGTTATATTATTAGCTATACTATTTCTGAAGTGCTAACATGTTAAGACAGAAGAACACCAAGAGTACATTATATTTCACTTTGATACTTCCTATACAAGTTAACGTTTTTTACTAATTACCTTTCATATATATACAGTGCAAGTAGCAATATAATATATAATTCACTAATTCAGGCTAAATGGAGATCGCAGTGGATATGTTCTTAAGCACATACAACTATGAACTAAGAGGAAATTAGTGGATTTTAAACTGAACAGATTCTTTAAATTATACAAGTATACATACAAAACAATGCTCAATCCCTATAGGTGCTTCTCCTTTGGTATTGGTTCTGGTGTCTCCACTCACCTGGTGAAGGGCATTGCAGAGGCTGGCCAGGGTACAGCAGAGTTTGTCACTAGTGGAGAACGCATGCAGCCCAAGGTAAGTGCATGAGCATGCAGAAGGCTGAACATATTATAGCTTTGATAAGTGCACTTAGAAGCAGGGTTGAGTTTGTGCAACTGTGTGTCATGATTGCTCAGGAATTGAACTATGCTACACACTCAATCTTTCAGCATGAATGCATACTAATCTGCCTCTGTACTGCATTTTGATTGCTGCACCATCTTCATTATAATACACACATACGCACACACATGCGCGTGCGCACACACACACACACACACACACACACACACACACACACACACACACACACACACACACACACAACACACACACACAACATGCAGGTGATTCGTTCCTTGAAGCATTCCATGCAGCTTGCAGTGTTTACAGCTGCAACTGTTTCCTTTGACCTCCCTTCGGGGTACAGTGTCAGACATGCCCCAGCCTTGGTCCCGCCAATCTTCATTGGGGACCGTACCATTGTGTATGCCATCTTGGAGAGCAGTAGTGAGGCAGCTGCTAGAGGGGGCAAGGGAACAGTGACTCTTGAAGGAGAAATCCTAGAAGACACAATCAAACACACTCTTGAGCTGGAGTTGAGGCCTCCTGATGTGAACATGGCACTCCTTCACACCATCCCCACCATCCACCATCTCGCTGGTAAGGCCTTCATCAAAGACCTACTGCTGCAGGAGGGACCTCATGGGAGGGATGTGAAGGAGGAGGTAGTGAAGCTGAGTTGTGAGTGCAGTGTAATCTCCAAACACACTGCCTTTATTGCTATTGATGAGGAGCAGAAGGAGCCTGTTAAGGGGAGCCTGCAGACCTGGGACATGATGGCTACGCCTGAGTTGGAAGATTTGAGCTCCTATAGTATGTTGTCATGCACATGTCCTGCACACTTCAAACTATGTATGTGTCCAGGACTGGGAAAAGGGTTATTTATGTCGTCTGGCCATTCTAATTGCAATTTGAGGTAATTCAATGTAGACACACAGTAGATTTACTAATCACTTGGAACATTTAGGCTTGAGCCCAACATTCAAGATAGGAAGTGGAAACCGTCGCATTAAATAGTAGCATATTCCTTTGAGTACACGCTTTAAGCATACCGAAAGAACAGAATAGTGAAGTGTTCTGATGCATGTTGCAATTGTGTGCTCGTAAAAACTCGTTTCTTGGTTTTTGGTGTGTCCTGGTTGCTTACAATGGCTGCAGGTCCTCATGTTTTTGAATTGAAAAGAAGTTTCAGGCCTGTGCACTCTGTGCAAGTCATCTCTTAAGCTGCTGTCCATGTTCATCTATTCCATCGTAGTCACCAAATTCCATGCCAAATCCCACACCATATGTCTAGTCTCCTCTGAAACTATACAGGAACAAACTGATAGCTATGTGAATGAAGCATTAATCTCAAGAAAAACATTATTATGGCAAAGTTTAATCCCTTTTACCATGAATAAAATTATGTTAATGACTGAATTGACTCTTTTCCTATTCTTGTGATATATTGCATAAATACATATTTCTTATAGCATTGAGCAAAATGAACCAATAAATAGCAAGAATGTACAGAACATAGCCGCAAGTAATCTTGTTACGTATAAGATCAAGATTTGAAGTCAAGGTTCCGTTGCTTGTTGTCAGAACTGTATTCTGTAATTATAGTACACCTGCACAATGTCATTTGAAGTGCAAGCCAGCCAGCCACCTTTCTTGCTTTACTGCAGGTTCTGCTGCCTCATCTAGACCTCGTTCAAGGTCTCGATTTAGACCTCGACCTGGAAGATGCTGGTCAGGTGGCGGTGGTGGTGGTGGCCTTGATATGCAGCGCATGTACTCTGTGGCCCAGCACCGTGCACCCACTTTTCGAACCCGGAGGTATAGGGCAGCTCCTCCTCCCGGTGGTGATGAGTCTTATCTTACAGAAGCTGCACCTGTACCTACACACGACGATGTTATCACTAGTCTAAGAAGGCAATTCACTGAGGCTCAAAAATTGCAGTCAGCTGCATTCCGCGCTCAATCAAGTGCACAGTTCAAATATGAACCTGCTAAAAATAAGACACAAGCTCTTTCCCTCATCATCAGCCTCCAGCTAGCATCTGGAGCGTGGACTCTGACTACAGAACTAGCTCACATCCTTGGCCGCAGTGTGGAGAAGCTCAAGACTGCCTGCCCTGCCAGTCCATGCAAGGATGAGGTTGAGCTTGTGTGGGCCACTGCACTGGTGTTGTGCTACCTGGAGAAGAGGCAATTGGAGAGGAAGGACGAGTGGGAGCTGCTTGCTGTGAAGGCCAGTGAATGGTTGTGTCAGCATGTTCCTGAGGGGTATACTCCTGAGCTCTTTCGAGAGAAGGCAGAGACATTGGCTAACACATTCTTGTAATTATACAGCATTGAATATACATAGCAGCAGTGTATACTATATAATATTATCTAGCTGTAATATATAGTTGGGAGGAAACCATTGCAATTATGCAAGATACGTATGTACAATACAGAGATCATAGTACAACTTAGCCTCAGGCAGAAGCTAACAGACTGCATGACTTGGTCTTGGCAAGTCAAGGGATACAAATACACAATGTATGTGGAGCATACATGATGGCAGGACGATATGGAGGGTTCTGTTAAGACAATAACAAAGGTGCATGACCATAAATTATGAAAATGAAGCTCATGGATGATCAATTACCAGTTGTATTAAAGGTTTGTGATTGTCCCAGTTGTTGCAATGAAGTGCCACTTTGCTAGCTAGAGCCATGATGTTAACCTGGTTCCTTGTGAGGGTAGGGCAAGCATCACACAGGGCTTGGACTGCTGATAGCCGGTAGTAGCCAACTGAACCCATTTCTATATTATAGCGGAATGGACACTTTCCTGCTGCATGGATATGACCGTAGGCAATGATCAGTGGCTGGTATTGGGCATGCTTGCGACATCTTGCTCCTTCCAGGTTCTCAAGGATATTGGTCAGAATGGTGAGTTCCACGCAAGATGATGCACTCTCTCCCTGAAATCACCACCAATTTGTACCTGTCAGATTCTGTAAAGAGGTCAGTCAGGATGGAGGCCTAGGCTGGGGGGAGGGCCCCGGGGGGGGTCTGGCTATCAGACCTTGGAGATCTCCATGTAGTGTCCCAGATTCAAGGGTTGGGATGAGAGCCTTATAACAATGTAGACTGGACTGTGATCAAGGGTGTCAAGATGGCTGTTCCAATGGGTGGCCTGGTCAGTCTGGACTACCTTCTTGGTCACTTGCTTCAATTGAGAGGCAGGGTTTACAGAGGGAAGGGCTGTGATTGTGGCTCTGGCAGCTTGTAGCAAGTATGGTGAAGGTGCCAGGATTAATTGAACTGGACAATTTCTGTACAGACAAGCCATCTGACAGTTCACAAGTACAAGGGTTGTGGAGGTTGAGATCGATGGCATGGAGGTAGTCAACTTTGGTCTTCATTCGGGAATGAGGGAAGAATGGAAGGGCAAGCACCGAAGGGTGGTAGAGGGTGGCTAGTGTGGATGACCTGGGAATTAATGTTGAGCTTTTTCTTGACCATTTTGTTTACCTTGGCTTGCAGCTGCTTTAGGGTTAACTTTCCTCTATGATGTCATTGACTGCCAAGTAGTAGTGGAATGAATGGAGCTATAGGTAGTCAGGATCCAATCTGGCAACTATTGGTAGCTACCGGCTGCTTAGACAAGAATAATGGGCTGTATACATACGTATGATTGAATGATTGAATTAATTTGTCCATATAGACATACAGACAGGGTTGCACAAAAGGTATATAATTAATCCTGTAATAGTGCTCCCCGAGCATACATACATATATATAATTATACACACATATGTGCAGGGTAAAAAGTGAGAGATGGATTACAGGCCAGGCATAAAGTTGATGGAGAAAAGAACAACTATTGATTATGATGTTAAAAATTTGAGTAAATTGGACCTAAATGCACTAAAAGATGATGATTAAACAAGGTTAGATAGTAAAGTGCCACAGATGGAGAGCAATGACAAATTAATAAATGGCAGAACATATAGGATGTAGCTGGCAATGCTGATGGTATATAGTGGTGGTTATATATCAGATGTCACGTTCGTGACGTCCATTTTGAAATGTGCCCAGTTCAAAACGGCGTCTCCTATCTTAATGTATTAGGGTACAAGCTAGTGTATAAAAATTCCTATAGAATTAAAATGGATCTAGGAATGGCCAGCAGAAAAAGCTTAGAAACAAGCACCAGTAACTCAGTTAACACTGTGATAAGCCACATTTCCATGGGGCTCACCCTGCAATCCTAATTTCCTTGTACATCTGCATGGACACAAATTTGTAGCTAGCTAATTAGTCCCATGCTTGCATGTAGCTACAAGGAAATTAGGAATACAGGGTGAACTCCGTGGAAACGGTGCTGAGTTACTGGTGTAGTCAGGCGTCACGTGACCCCTCCTCGCGGAAGGGGTCATGCAACGCCTGACTATTACTGGTGCTTGTTTCTATGCTTTTTCTGCTGGCCATTCCTAAATCCATTTTAATTCTAAAGGATTTTTTTACACTAGTAAAATATAGAAGTGATGGTGGGTAACATATAATTTATACAAATTCTGACTTATAATTACGGCTTATAATTATATAGGGCAGATGGACCATGCAGTCAGCCATGCCCATGCACTTCATGAGTTTAAATTTTAATGACAACTTAACAAGCCCTGCCTGATTTGTACAATTTACCATATAGCCCCATATATACATCTCATCCATTTAATTTTGCGACTTGTCCATCAGAAAGGGTTGGTTCTCTAATACCAGCTTCACAACAGGGTTGAAAACCTTGCCGACGTTTCGACCAGATGCTCTGGTCTTCTTCAGGGCGAAGATAGGCTAGCGCGAGCACGGATCATATTTATAGCCTAGCATCTCATCATGCGCTGTCACCGGAAGCCACATCAAGGGGTGTCACCGGAAGTTGCAGGATTGCCTTCCTCAAGGCGGCCATCCAACATCCAGGCAGCTCCAGCCCACCATCCCTGTTGAGGGAGGGGTGGTTCAGCCTGATGTGGATTGCCTCCTTGAGCATCAGTTCTTTGGAGGTCCTGGCTTGGTCGATCACTGTTGTCTCCTCCCATCTGATTGGATGGTGGTTCTCCCACGCATGTTCTGCAAGGGCTGACTTCTCCAGTGTCCCCTTCTGACAGGCATCCTGGTGCTCTTTCATTCTTGTCTCGAGCCTCCTCAGTGTCTCCCCAATGTAGATCTCGCCACAGCTGCATGGGACTTGATACACCACCTTGGACTTCTTCTCCAGCGCCAGTGTGTCCTTCACCTTGGTTAGCATGGAACGTAGAGGCAGTCCAGACTTGAAGACAACCTTCATGCCGAACTTCCTACAGACCCGTCTGATGTCCTCACTGACTCCTTCCGTGTAGGGAAGCATCACCAGTGGGGGTCTGCGTCCCTCCTCCGGCAGTGGCTCCTCAGTGGTCTCCACATCTCGCCTGGAAGGAATGGATGAGGAGCGGATGAAGTTACTGGGGTAACCATTCCGTCTCAGCACCTCGGTGAGGTGACACTCTTCCTTCTGTAAGTCCTCCTGCCTGGTGGTGATGCTCCTTGCTCTGTCGTACAGACATCTGACCAGCCCTCTTTTGACGTGAGATGGATGGTGGGACCGGAAGTCCAGGTACCGGTCCGTGTGTGTGGGCTTCCTGTAGACAGTGACATCCAAGTTGCCATCATCTTTCCTCTGGAGCAGGGCGTCAAGAAAGGGGAGGCTCCCTTCCTTCTCCACTTCCACAGTGAACTTGATGGATGGCCGCACACTGTTGAGATGGCTCAGGAGTCCTTCCATTGTGCCCTTCTTCACGATGCAGCAGGTGTCATCCACGTACCTCTTCCAGAGCCGGGGCTTGGTTGGGGCGGACCTGAGTGCCAGTTCTTCGAAGAACTCCATGTACAGGTTCGCCACCACTGCTGAGACAGGGGAACCCATTGCTGCACCTTCCTGTTGTTCATAGAACTCTCCTCCGTAGCAGAAATAGGTGGACTTCAAGCACGTCTCAAGCAGTTCTGCAACCCTGTCAGGAGAGAGAGTGGTCCTGTTCACCAGCGTTTCATCCCTTCGCAGTCTGTCCCGAATGACCTGAACTGCCTCGTCGATGGGCACGTTGGTGAACAGGGAGGATACGTCAAAGTGCGGCCAGCGGTCAAGCATGTCTCGACATGCCCCCTCACAGTCATTGGGATGATTTTGGAAAAATGACTTGTCCATGTGTCGTCTCTCTAGTCTTGTCCATTTAAATTACATTTGTGACTTATTAATACAAGCAATCCTGCTAATAACAAAAATTAATGATAATTATGAAGATATATAACATCATGCAAGTCTCGTGCCTGCATGAGCTTGGTTAGGTTAAAGATAGCATAACTTTATTCACTACCCTGTATATGTATAATTGCACGACAGATGTTAAAATGGTTTGCCAACTATTATAAAGATACCATTAATCATTACTATAAAATTAATAATGCATTCTAAAAAGCTATATGGTATACAGCCTTCAGCCAGCAGACTACATACAATCCTCCAGACACACATGACTGTACTATTCTCATCAATACATAGGTGCACATTCTGCATGAATACTTAAATGCAATGCCGTCACTGGAATTGATATGTCTGTCCTGCTGGTCATGAAGGTTGACACTCTCGCAATTGCCATACAAAAATCTAATGTAATCATGATAATTATAATAATGTTTGGTCAATAGTGATGCTGCATCTCAAACTACTGACTGAACTAATGAGCACACACATACATTGTAATATCACTAGCAATCTTGTATGTATTTGAGTTTTGGAAACTAGATGTGCCTGTTCTACAAGTGAAGGCATTGCCAAACAAAACAGCTAGAATCTAGAAGAATTCTCTGCATTGAAATGCTTTCTCTGTAGGCTCCTCACCAGGTCCACAAAACCCGCTCTGACCAGGGCTGTCAGGAGGGTTGACCATGTCCTCTCCTCTCTCCCAGTTTGCCATTTGTCTTTCAGCCAGCGGTCAAGCATGTCTCGACATGCCCCCTCACAGTCATTGGGATGATTTTGGAAAACTATTTTGCTAACAGGTACCTCCACACCCAGCTTGAAGGCCACCTTCTGCCAGTAGGGGGCAACTGCAGTCACCACCAACTTATCCACATCTCTCATGTCCGGAATAGATGAGATGCATAGTAGGGCTCGTGCACCTGAAGGGGAAGAATAGAGTATGTTAACTGTATATAAGTGAGAATCAGAGAAAGGGCTCATTGCTACAACTGCTTAGGTGCATTATTGCTTACCTGCAGATTGATCATGGCTTGGTGCAGCTGATGAATGAGACTGACTTGGCTCAGCCGACAAATGAGACTGACTTGGCTCAGCTGATGAATGAGACTGACTTGGCTCAGCCGACGAATGAGACTGACTTGGCTCAGCCAATGAATGAGACTGACTTGGCTCAGCCGACAAATTAGACTGACTTGGCTCAGTTGATAAATGATACTGGCTTGGTTCAACCGACAAATGAGACTGACTTGGCTCAGCCGACAAATGAGACTGATTTAGTGCGGCTGAGGAATGAGACCGACTTGGCTCAGCCAACGAATAAGACTGACTTGGCTCAGCTGACGAATGAGACTGACTTGGCTCAGTTGACAAATGAGACTGACTTGGTTGAACTGACGACTTAGGCCAACTTGGCTCAGCTGACAACTGAGGCAGTCTTGGTTGAGGTGACAACTGAGGCTGAATTGGTTCAGCTGACAACTCAGGTGGACTTGGCTCAGCTAATGACTGATTCTGCCACAGCTTGTTAGGGTTTTCTGTAATGGAAAAAATGTTACGTATCACGCTAAAAAACTGAACACAGAACACACACACACACACACACACACACACACACACATACACAAACACACACATATTATTTTCCATGAAGCAGAAACATTTTGTAGAAGAACATTTTGCTATTATACTTGAAAACAGGTATTTTGTGTTTTTTTTTGCATTTGTGTTTGATATTGTGCGTTATTAGGTTTTCCTACACAAGGAGCAAGCGAATGAGGTGCTGTGGCTGCAAGCCAAGGAACTTCAATTACAATTGAAGGCTGTGTAAGAGGCTACCAGAGCTTTGGACGACTTCGTTTTTCGTAATTATGTTCGTACTTTGACTATGTATACCATGTTCCAACGGTAGCTAGCTAGCTGCCTAGTTTCCATCAGATCGACACTCCATTGCTTGGAGTACATCAATACAGCCCATTAATTAGCTGACTCTAACATTGCGTAGTTAGCAACCTCAACCTTCAGTTCAACTGTGAAAGGCCCGTACCCATTGTCACTCACACTGGAAATATACATAGAAGTGAGGAGAGCAGACACCTTGCTGTGGGTACTTCAATCATCTCTAAAGTTTTGCTGTGCTTAATTAATAAGGGCTGTTGAGGTTAGTGAGAGACTTAGATCTAACCGAAAAGTACTAGCAATAAGCACATCTAAGCAGGGATCTAAGGGAACAAAGGGTCCACAATGCAATTTGTGAATGGGAATTTCACAGACTGAATAGAACTTTCATGAAATTGGCCAAATTGGAATAAACGCAAAGTTTAACCTCACAAAATTTTTCCGCATAGGGTATATTCCGTTGCCGGGGCAACTGCAGGTGATTGAATTTCACAACCATGGTATAACTGCATATATAAGCATCTTCCTTGCAGGCTTGTAATCATCATTCAGCGAGACTGCTGGCCATCCTTGTTAGTGCAGCGCTGTTTCCATTGGCCTTCTCTAGAGTACGACTTTGCTAGACGTTCTTTTTCTTGCTGAACAACTATATTTGCATTCTATGCAATTGACGTCACATATATAGTCTGGGAAAGAACAGTCTATGAAATCATCAGCACATTAATAGAAGCAGCCAGATGCTTAGCCTCACTCTCAGGCTGTCCAAGTTAATTAGCATGGGGGCAGAAAGGAGGGCCTGGAAACCACTGTTTGCGCATGGGCAAAGATTTCCAGCAAATACCTAGCTCATAATTCAGCTCTAGTTATTTGCCTAACTTGCCTTAGAGAAGACATACAGCAAGGCTGTCGTGAAGAGCGCGGATTCTGAAAGCTTCTCGCTGTTATTAATCATTCGCACTCGTTTACGTAGCAGCTAGCAGGGTGGAGCAGAATGGCTCAGCTTACAATAGCAGAGAAATGCTATTTTGGAAAGCGATGGAGAGTCAGGCAGCCTCACATGTATATATGCAATAGTCGGCGCATAACCTTATCGCGAGCGTATTAGATCCAGACAACATTAGCAAGACTACATGCTTTCCTCCCATCAGTCCCGTGCGCAGTGTTTGAAAATTACTGGCACGGCAAATCAAAGCATCTTAGCGAACTGATTAACATCGGTAATTTTCTACCCAAACTGCATGGACTGGTTATGACTGTTCTTAGCGATTCCCTGCTGGCCATTTCATGGTTCACCTACTGTTCTACACATAGATTATGCAAACATATATGATATTTTCCGGCACTCCCCAATTTTGGGGGAGGGGGGGGGTGAGGGAACAGTGGTGCCCACCTCATTCCCAGGGTGTCCATGCTCATTAGTGCAAGGTCCTAAATAACATGGAGAGCCTGGGAATGAGGCTACATTTTCTCAAGTGAGTGTGTGCTAATTTGCACACACGCACTTGCAAATATTTTAATGCATCTGCATGCAGCTGCTTGATGCCTATTCCTTGTTTTCCTGTTCTGCTTTGCTTAATGACAAGTATTACATGTCTTTCATGGACAGCTTCAGGTTTCTTTAATGAGCTACATTACATGCATTTAGAGCCCATTGACACGTACAGCTGGTGTCTTGTATTGACAGCTGCAGCTTCTCTGTTGACCTATGTCATATGAGAAGTTGACTTTGACCTGTGCAATATTGATAATATCGCACAGGTCAAAGTTCATATCACCTACAAAACCTGGGCTCTTAGTTGATACAAAATTTGTCAACCCTTGGTTACCATGGTAATGGGTATATGTGAATTTTATACGTACTTGCCCTCAGGCACTATGCGCTGTCAGGACAGTGTATCTAAAATCCATAATCATACATCTCAGCACTGTGGTATCACAAATACAGATATATATAGCTCACCAATTAATACTTGGTATAGTTCTTCTCTGAGTCATTGGCAGTGTTGTTGTGCAACTCTGGCATACTCCATGGCTTCAATAAGAGTATTCCAGGTAGGACGGAAACCATCATGACCTTGAGACCATATAGTAAGCCCGTCTTGCACAGCCTCTTCCTCTTTCAACGGATGTCTCCCATAACATCCTTCAATTGTCTCTGAAGTTAATCCAACTCCCTCGAGTACTGCTCTCCCCTTCCCTGCAGATTGCCTGCTCACATGCTTTCGAAAGAGAATGAGGTGCTCTTTATAAGCTGTAGGAGAGGGAAAGGGATGATGTGTGAGTATTACTATTGTGTTTGTGTGTGTGAGGTACTTAACCCATGTCCTCTAACGTTTGTATGTAGCTACGTAAGACTGAAAAACAATATTCCTAGAGTGTTCTTGGAAATATATATAGCTATCAAATGAGAATGTAAGTAGTAGTTATAATCTATTTCTGGAGACTGCAGGCAAAATACAATACGAGGCTGCATGGGACGAAGCCTATAAGCCAAGTAATTGTACCTTGCCTGAAGTACAAGGAAGTGGAGTATAACTAATTTCTTACTCCTTGCATGCTGTGGTAGCAGGACAAACCACACATTCAGTTGGTGGGAAAGTCGATATAAGTATGTGACCTCGATGAAAGCATCCTGAATGTGGACAGGGTTCAACTTCACCACCAGTGGCCGTGTCTTCGAAGAAGCGCTTTGGATACGATTCAGCTGAGAAGCTTTTCAGGGTACAGAGTCCTTGGATCTGACAGCAGCTATCTGAAATTTGACAACGTTGGCAACTTATTCCCTTGGGCTGGTTAGCTATGTTTCAGTTACTCCATGCAATCTTATCTTGCATCAAATCCTGTTCAATGGTGAACGTATGTGGCTAGCTATGAGAGTGAGGGTAAAAGGTGAAGAGCTATCTTCGCCATAGGAAACCATTTGCTGTGCAGTAGCATTAATTTCATGAATTGCTTTTGCCCGCCAAGCTGCCTTCTGTTGCCATAGCAACGGGGTACAAGTATATAGAGAGTACATACGTACATATAAATAGCAAGTATGTATGTACAGTGTAGTTACAACCTAAACTTACTAAACACAGTCCGAGATAGCCCATTATCCGGAATTGCTATAAAACGGTCAAGTGCAATGCATCCCTCACAGACTGCAGAACAGGGTAAACAGAGAACATGTGCAAAATTAAATGTAGTATATATGTACTTGCGTGTGTTTGAGTTAAAGTTATTGCAGATATGTACTGTTGAATCAAAATCATGTCTGTGTAAACAAGGACTTTGTTTGGCTGGTATGGTGATGCACAGTGCAAATTCATGAGGAAACACCAATTGCATATCTATAAACATGTCTGAAGTGAGTCTGCAGTCAAACATGAACTTACAATGGGGCATCTGTGACAAATCATTAGCTTGATTTGATTCAGTCTGGTTTGGTTCAGGTTGTGTCCAGTTGATCCTCTTGATGTTCTCCAGAGACGGGGTACACCCTCCAAAAAGATCAGTGACTGTCATCCTATTGCAACAATTCTTGCTGTCCTTCAGTGAAAGTGCAAACTCCTTCACCTCTCTAATGGAGCTTTGGATTCCGTCCACTGGGAACAGCTTCTTTGGGCTTGGAACTATGATATCCTTAGATGAAGCTGCAAGTTTCAGTGGATGTACAATGTACGTTCCAGCCAATAATTTGGGGGAGAGCTGATGCACTGATGAAAGGATGTCACTAATTACATCAGTCAAGTATTGACATGACTTGTCAGCTGATGTAAGGCTTGCACCAATCACTTGAATCACTCTATTGTTGACTTGGACAGCTACGTCCACCCCAACAGTTGACTGCCATTCAATCCCATTCCACCAGACACTGCAGCAGTACTGTTGAACGCCCTCTGATATGTGGTGTTTCACTACAAAGTTGGCTGCCAGGCGGAGGATGATGGCCTGGAGCAGACGTGCTGAAATGAAATGTTTCTTAGCTGTCCTCAGCTGCCAACAGAGGTAGCAGACACTCTGCTGAGAGAGATTCTTCAGATTGAAATGAGGACTCTTTCTGGAGATTAGGGAAGGAAAGAACAGCCATCCACTGGCTTCCTCACTACAAGTCAATTTGCTCACTTCCACTCTCAGGACTGATGGATCCACAGGAATGCAGAACTCCAAACCAATTAGCAGTTGTTGGACCAGTTCCATATCCAGGTCCGGGAAAACCTCTGCCAAGCACTGACAATGAAGGAGGCCAAACTCATCAACAATGTCTTTGGACTGGGAGAAGAGAGTCCCATACACTTTATGGAGAATGCTGGGAAGGTCTAACACCAGCCAGCTCTTATGGGCATCTTTTTTATTTGGGAAGTAGAGGGCATATCCAGCAGCTGATAGGTCTTGACACACTTCGCCTGGTGGTGGCATAGCCCAAGGTAGGTTGTCCTTGTTCTTCTGGATCCATCCTGAGAACTCCTCAAGCTGCATTGCTTGGGCTGTGATAGATGACCTAATCCGCGATAAGACCAAGGCAAGACTGTACTCTGTGTGAGTGGCTCTGAACTCCGGAATAGGGATATCCTGGAGGAAGCTGCAAAGTTGATCTATGCCAGCAGATTGTGGCTGACGGCAGTTGAGGAAACAGGATCCCACAAACTTGAGTGTCAACTCTTCTTCTAGTTCCTTTTTGGCTGCCTCAATGCACCTGGTCAGCTTAGCAGTGGCTTCTTCTTTCAACTTCACTTTGTCAAGGAAGCTACCAATGACAATGACTTGAGGAGGATTAGCAGTAGTGGACATCAGTGCTATTGGAGACAGCCAGCGATGTAGCTGGTGCAAGATGGCCTCTTCCTCATCTGTCATCTTCACTACCAGCAGGAGGGTTACTGAGACTCCCGGTTTGCTGAGGAGTGACTCCATGAACATCTGATGGGGTCCATGATATTCATGCTGGCCAGCAAAGTCAAAAAAGAGGACATGTCCATACCTCTGGCTGCCATGAGTTATTGGTTCGATGCCAACCGTTCGTTGGCGAGTGTCGCTCACTTTCTTGATGCGATTCACCATCTTGCCCAAAACAGAGTTGCTCTCAGCCTGAAGTGCTGCAATGAGTGTGCTCTTGCCACCCTCTGCATTGCCAATAATGCAGAGGGTCTTACGAGAGGTGAAGGAGCGGGCTTGCTTCATGGCCTCCTTGAATTCTGTCTTAGCTATGTCAAAAGGAGTCTGGGATATGTTGTTCTTGATTTTCTCACTACAACCTGCCTCAACTAGGAGTATCCCACACTGAATATGGTTAGAAACGGCAGCTATGAAGGGCAGTGTCACCACTCAGTTCATCTTGCATTCCAACTATTGCGCCTGCCAGTATGAGCTTCTTCACAACTACCTCGTGGCCTGCATTCACTGCCACCATGAGGGGGGTGAACCCAGTGGCATTCACACAGTTCACATTGCATCCACTGGCAATGACAGCTTCAAAAAGAAACATGTCACCACTCTCACAGGCAAGACAGAAAATCTTTTCTTTGGTTTCTCTTGACAGAATATTGACATCACAGCCATTTTTTAGAAGGGACTGAGCGACAATCAAGTCACCCTGTCTGCATACTTGATAGAAAAGCTCTTCTTGTTCCTCTCTTGACAGAATATTGACACTACAGCCATTCTGGAGAAGGGTTTGAGCAACAAACAAGTCACCCTCCCTACATGCATGATAGAAAAGCTCTTCTTGGTCCTCTTTTGACAGAATACTGACACTGCAGCCATTCTGGAGAAAAGCCCGAACAACAAACATATCATGCTTATGGGATGCATGACAGAGAAGCTCTTCTTGGTCTACTCTTGACAGAATCCTGACAGTGCAGCCATTCTTGAGAAGAACACGAGCAACAAGCACGTCTCCCACTTGGCATGCACACTGAAGAAGCTCATTTTGATCCTTTCTTAACAGAATACTGACATTGCACCCATTCTCAAGAAGAGCATGAACAGCAAACATGTCCTGCTTCCGGAAGGCCTGTAAGAGAAACTGTTCTTGTTCATCTCTTGACAGAACACCAACACACCCGTTCTCAAGAAGAGTGTGAACCACGAACACATCGTCCCTATGATTAGATTGATAGAAAAACTGTTTTACTTCGTTCTGTGACAAATTGTTCATCAAGTAAACAATCTGTGCTTGTTCTAGCTTCTTCCCACTGCAGCCCTTCTTGAGGAGAACTTGGGCAACAAACACATCACTATTAAGGCATGCTTGACAGAGAAGGTCTTCTTGCTCCTCTCTTGACAGAACAGAAATACTGCACCCATTCTCAAGAAGAGTGTGAGCCACAGATATGTCACCCTCATGGCAGTTATGACAGAGAAGGCCTTCTTGTTCCTCTTTTGACAGAACAGTAACACTGCACCCATTCTCAAGAAGAGTGTGAGCCACAAAAATGTCACCTTTGTGGCAAGTTCGACGGAGAAGTCCTTCTTGTTCCTCTTTTGACAGAACAGTAACACTGCACCCATTCTCAAGAAGAGTGTGAGCCACAGATATGTCACCCTCATGGCAGTTATGACAGAGAAGGCCTTCTTGTTCCTCTTTTGACAGAACAGTAACTCTGCACCCATTCTCAAGAAGAGTATGAACAACAAATATGTCACCTTCGTGGCAGGCATGGCGGAGAAGCTCTTCTTGAGCCTCTCTTGACAGAACACTGAGATTGCATCCATTCTTGAGAAGTATGCGAACAACAAATACGTCACCCTCATGGCAGGCATGACATAGAAGCTCTTCTTGTTCCTCACTTGACAGAACACCAACACACCCATTCTCAAGAAGGGTGTGAAAAGCAAAAACATCACCGTTATGGCGAGACTGATGGAGAAGCTGTTTCATTTCTTGTCCAGACAAATTGTCCATCAGGTAGACAATATCTGCTTGTTTTAGCTTCCTCCCCCTGCAGCCATTCTTGAGGAGAGCTCGGGCAACAAGCACATCACCTTCATTGCAGGCGCAACAGAGAAGCTCTTCTGGTAACTCTCCGCACAGAACAGCAAGATTGCACCCATTCTCAAGAAGAGTGCGGATAACAAATATGTTACGTTCATGGCAGGCACGGCGAAGAAGCTCTTCTTGAGTCTCTCTTGACAAAACACTGAGATTGCATCCATTCTTGAGAAGTATGCGAACAACAAATACGTCACCCTCATGGCAGGCATGACATAGAAGCTCTTCTTGTTCCTCACTTGACAGAACACCAACACACCCATTCTCAAGAAGGGTGTGAAAAGCAAAAACATCACCGTTATGGTGAGACTGATGGAGAAGCTGTTTCATTTCTTGTCCAGACAAATTGTCCATCAGGTAGACAACATCTGCTTGTTTTAGCTTCCTCCCACTGCAGCCATTCTTGAGGAGAGCTCGGGCAACAAGCACATCACCTTCATTGCAGGCGCAACAGAGAAGCTCTTCTGGTAACTCTCCGCACAGAACAGCAAGATTGCACCCATTCTCAAGAAGAGTGCGGATAACAAATATGTTACGTTCATGGCAGGCACGGCGAAGAAGCTCTTCTTGAGTCTCTCTTGACAAAACACTGAGATTGCATCCATTCTTGAGAAGTATGCGAACAACAAATAAGTCACCCTCATGGCAGGCATGACAGAGAAGCTCTTCTTGTGCCTGTTTTGATAGAGCACTTAGACTGCACCCATTCTTGAGTAGGGTGCGAATAACAAATATGTCACCTTCATGGGTTGTTAGACAGAGCAGCTTATCTTGTTCCTCTCTTGACAGAATGCCAAGATTGCAGCCATTCTTTAGAACAGAGCGAACAACAAACACATCATTCTCACTGCAGGCATGCCTGAGGATCTCTTCTTGTTCCCAGCTTGATAGAACACTAAGACTGCACCCATTCTCAAGAAGTGTGTGAACAACAAATATTTGAATAACAAATGCATCGCCCTCGTGGCAAGCATGCCAGAGTAGGTCTCCCTTGTTTCTGCTTGACAAAATGCAGCCATTCTTGAGTATAGTCTGAACAACAGATTTATCACCATCGTGGCAGGCTCGGAGAAAAAGCTCCTCTTGCTCCCTTTCTGAAAGCGCGGTGACATTGCAGCCATTTTCAAGGAGGGTGCGAATGACAAACCGGTCACCTTCGTAGTAGGCACAACAGAGAAGCTGGTCTTGTAACAATTTCGTCAAAAGACTTACACTGCACCCATTATCAAGGAGAGTGTGCACAACTGACACGACACCCTTATTGCAGGCATATCGAAACAACTCATCGATCTGCGGCTGTGACAACCCTTCACAGACCGCTCCAGCTCGCAATAAGCTTAAGCTTAAGCCTAAGCGTATCGCCGTATCTTCATTACCTCCCACAACCCGACTTACCCCTTGCGCCAACATGAGAGGACTGCGACCGCACCTGTCCAGTAGATTCACTCCACTCCCTCGCTTAATGAGTTCTTGCGCCACTTTCGGTAATCCTTTATAACAGGCCCAGTGAAGAGCCGTCCAGCCATGTTCATTCGTGGTGTGTACGTCTGCTCCCGCCGCGATGTCCTGTTGGCAATCTCCTTTGACTTTGTCTTCATTCACATCCATCCCGCTCTGAATGGGTGTCTGAATTAGACTAACCTCTTCTGCAAGTACCGCCCTCTCTATTTGTCTACAAAAAATCAAATCTAGCTGGGTTGCAGGCTCAGCGATTATTAAATATACAATGCCGTATATAGGCACAAACAAACTACGTCGGTCCGTTCCCTTAACAGCGCAGTGTGGAGCTGAGGGGATTTCCCTTGCTACTGTATTGAGTTCATTATTACATCACTGCTTTGTCATCAAGGCGTATCATCTGGCCTAGAAATAGACCCTATCGTCATCTAAGGCAATGGCTGTAGAGTTATACGGTTTGCTGTCCAAAGATCAGACTACCTCAATACCTCTGAAGGATGTATCGGTGAGTGCCTTCGTGCAGGGCTGCCTCCTGGGACTCCAGTCCGTCCTCAAGTATGAAAACAGTGGCCCCGATCCGGTGGAGGTGCTGTTTCGCACTCCTATCGACGAGTCGCACGCTGTAGTGGGACTGGAGGCGGTGATTGACGGACGGAGGATCCGCGCCGAGATCAAGGAAAAGGAAGAAGCGAGGCAGGAGTACGACGATGCTGTTGCCAGCGGACGGACAGCAGCCTTCGGTGAGGAGAAGAAGGGAGACATTTTCAGTCTCGCTTTGGGTAACCTGCCACCGGGGAAAGAGGCAGAGATCCACCTAACCATGGTGGGCGAGTTGGACATTGATGCGGAGGGTTCCGTCCGTTTCGCTCTCCCTGCTGTGCTAAAGCCACGCTACACGTCCGTAGGGAGCGAGGACCCCTTGGTTCCCGTGACGGGCGCAGAGGCACCCACTGATCAGATCCGCCGCACCGAGGCCCCTGCTGTGTATACTTTCGATCTTACCATTGCTGGAGCTGAAGGCATTGCAGAGGTGAGCTCCCCCTCCCATAAGATCAAGACCTCCTCCCCGCCAGATGGTGTTGGTTTACTGAAGGTGCAGCTGGACCAGGATGGCCCAGTGACCAAGGATATTGTGATCTTGATCAGGCCCAAGGACCCTCATCGTCCAATGGTGGCAGTGGAGCCAGGTGTGGCCGGTAAGTATACTTGCAACATTACTAGCCTCCCAAGCTCAATGTTTGGTTTATACGTAGATTCTAACCCGTGGTATCCTCCATGTAAACTATAGTATTATTCGTATGGCATTCCAAAATGTGATGTGTTGTATTGATGTTTTGTAATATCCACAGGCTCTTCTGCATTCATGTCCAGCCCTGCTGTAATGCTGAGCTTCTTCCCAGAGTTTAAGGGCACTAAGAAGCAGGTTACCTGCGAGTTTGTATTCGTGGTAGACCGCAGTGGCAGCATGTCTGGCAGGTACATCCGTGAGGCAGCAGAGACACTCATGCTATTTCTGAAGAGCTTACCAGAAGGATGCTCCTTCAACATCATCGGGTTTGGCACTAGCTACAAGAAGTTATTCCCTGAGAGCGTCCCATACAATCAGACCAACCTGGACAAGGCTATTGCTCACACAGAGCAAATGCAAGCAGACCTCGGTGGCACTCAGCTGCACTCTCCTTTGGAGTATATCTTCAGTCAGCCGCTGATCCCCCACCTCACCCGTCAAGTGTTTGTCCTGACGGATGGGAGTGTCAGCAACACAACAGAAGTGATTGATCTAGTTCGCAAGAATGCAAGCAAAGCAAGGTGTGTGTGCTTGTGTGTGTGTGTGTGTGTGTGTATGTACACGTGTGTGTGTGTGTGTGTGTGTGTGTGTGTGTGTGTGTGTGTGTGTGTTAGTCTAGCATGCCAGCCCCCTGCGGAAGGCTCCAGTAGCATTGTGTAAGCCGACTTGTGCCGTAGGAATGAAGTTATTGCATGATTGTGGTTAAACTCTTACACAATGTTGTCGTAGCGTGGTGGTGTGACAAACCAAGTCTTGCATGGCTCGTTCTTGCTCTGTTTTCAAGGGAAATTGCAGTGCATCCAACAATATCCTTCAAACGAGCTGACACCTTGTCTGTCAATTTAGAATGGCATCATTTTAGCAAACGTGAATCTGATTGGCCATGGCAGGCTCTCAACCTGGTCAACAGTTGGCTTACACAATGCCATTAAACCCTTCTGTAGTGGGGTCTGATTGCATTAGGAATGTGTATGTGTGTGACAGATCTACAGCCAACAGGTCTGGTATTTAGAAGATTGAAACTGACTGAATTGAAAAAAGACTGGTTTTGCTTGGTCACAGTTAGTCATTCTTCCCATTTCATAGCACTGATTGTGCAACTTTCACATTTAGTCATATCTTCCATTTTGTATGCTAACCACACGAAGTTGCTGAGTATAGATGGGAATATTATGGCTAGGAGTCCAGGAGAGATACTCTGATACTGTCTCTGAAGCCCAGACGTACCAAGCTACGTCAACTCATGGTTCTTGCATGGAAGCCCACTCCTACTGCACTGAGAGGGCTGTACAACTGGAGAGTTGGGTGTTTCTGTCGTATACGGGGTCACCTGCCTCGTTCACTCATGTTTGTTTTACCCCCTGAGTTGGGGCTATACATGTAGCAAATTCTGGCTAATACAAGTGTGTGTGTGTGTCCATATCTTGCAGCCGTGCATGTACCACTGTGCACCGCTCATTGTGCACTTAATCCATGTTCATGTAGGTGCTTTTCCTTTGGTATTGGTTCTGGTGTCTCCACTCACCTGGTGAAGGGCATTGCAGAGGCTGGGCGGGGTACTGCAGAGTTTGTCACTAGTGGAGAGCGCATGCAGCCAAAGGTAAGAGTGCTTATAGATGGGACAGTGCAACTTGATAGGGAAGGAGAAACAGCACTTAAGGACATTGAGTTTTCCCATTTGACTAAGCAGATATATTTAACGTCTGCTGAAAATCATGTGATCCGAATACATAGGTAGTCTTGTTTCCGTCCCCTGTTCTGTATGAGCTGTTTGTTGTACACTTATGCAAAGGGTCAGGCTTGACACATTTTTGGTTTTCTGCTGGATGTCATTAGACCAATCACATTGCAGGAACACGGTGTTTGTGGATAGTATAAAACCACTTTGATGTTACCTGAGCTTATATTGGAAACATGCCTACAGATCAAGCTAGTTTGTACCTGTTTTAATAGAAGCCTAGCTAGGAGAGCGATTAGAGGCAAGTCGAAATTCCTTGGAAGTAAATAGATGCCTGAGTGTCTAGTCGGACAAATGCAACCCCTTTCATGCAGGCCTGTAGCTAAGGGGCGTTCGAGGGATTCAACCAAACCCCCTAAAATTTCCTGGCCTCACAATGTTTCATACTAGCTATTACCTGGTCAGGTCAGGAATCTTATTTTAGTTGGGAAAGCCTTTAGCCACATGGCTACTCTAACAGGCACCCAACAACCTGCAGCTGCAGCTGTAAATGATAGGAAACCATCCTTAATTCTCTATCACACAGTCATACTACTCTCCTGGCCTCAGTCCTGTCCCTGTGAGTGGTCTGTGAAGTATGCCACTGAATGATTACAGCTTAGCTAGGAGTGGTCTTGCGTAAAGGAAACTCGGTTTGACGTAACAGCCATTTTAGTATCACGTGCAAGCTCATATAAATCTTGAAACGGTCGGATGCACCAACGGCCAACGCTGCTGAAGTCTTACCAGAGCCTTTTTCAGAGCATCAGGTCAACAGTAACTTGTTGAATCAAAAGGCTAAAGAAAATTTTTGCTGGCTGTGCTCACGAATCATTCTGTATTTGCATAATACGAACCCCCTTGCTCAGGAGTCTGGCTACGGGCCTGTCATGTCATTCCTTCTCACTTCAAATTGCAATCTTGTATGTTTTATACATTGCACAAGAGCCAATGTTTGTTGCTCGTACAGGGAAATTTCCCATAATTGCAAGAATCGCACGTATTCATAATTCCAAATAGAGCCCACCTAATATTTTCCAAGCGTGCTGTTGATCAAATTTTTTCAGCACTGGTAGACCTTATGGTAAGTATTGAAATTTCCAAGTTTAAAACTAAAAGTAGTAAGACATCGCATGACCCCTCTGCACACGAAAGGGTCAGGTCAAGACTAATGTATCAACTTGTGTAGCCCACAACAATAGTTGCTGCCCAATCAGAATGCAGGAATGGTGTCACGTGATTATAGTACTCATCCGCATGATGGCAGCAGAGTAGAGTGAGGAACAGAGAGTGTTGTACGCTGTGAAGGCAGCCGTTCAGTGTCATGACTACTCATCTATGAAGCCAGCTCGTGCTGCATGGGTCACCAAAGCTGGACAAGAGACTGTTCAAGTTGGCCTGCCTCTCCCTTTTCTCCAGCTCACTGTTAGCCACCTGCTTCCACAGAGGCACAACATGCTTTGAAGCTGGAATACTCAGGTTACGCCTCTCTGCTGTCCTTGTTACCTTGCTGCAAACAAGGCACAGCGATGGCATAGCTGCGATTGGGCCTTTCGACGTGCGAGCGATGATGTACAAACATTATGCAATAATATTACATTCCACATTGCATGATTGCATTCCATGCGGTCAAGTCAATGCATTAGACCCTTACCTTGTCACGCGATGCCTGACTATACCAAAGACATGTTTGGCTTAGTAAATTAAAGCATTCAAAACTTGTGTTTTCTGCATATATTACACAGGCAAGGGGGCAACCTTGGAATTATGAATATGTGCCATTGCATGTACATACATGTAAGTAGCTGTAGTGCTGCTACTTTTGACAGTTATTTCAACGCCACTGCCAAACACCCACAAAATAGCCCATATTTAGTGAGTATTTTACATGTTTGTCCATATTAAAGGAGATGTGTGCCTCCCCCCTCCCCAACATGCAGGTGATTCGCTCCCTGAAGCACGCCATGCAGCCGGCAGTGACTGGTGCAACTGTTTCCTTTGACCTCCCTCCGGGGTACAGTGTCAGACATGCCCCAGCCTTGGTCCCGCCCATCTTCATTGGGGATCGTACCATTGTGTATGCCATCTTGGAGAGCAGTAGTGAGGTGGCTGCTAGTGGGGGCCAGGGAACAGTGACTCTCGAAGGAGAACTCCAAGGAGACACAATCAAACACACTCTTGAGCTGGAGTTGAGGCCTCCTGATGTGAGCATGGCACTCCCTCAGACCATCCCCACCATCCACCATCTCGCTGGTAAGGCCTTCATCAAAGACCTACTGCTGCAGGAGGGACCTCGTGTGAAGGAGGAGGTAGTGAAGCTGAGTTGTGAGTGCAGTGTGATCTCCAAACACACTGCCTTCATTGCTATTGATGAGGAGCAGAAGGAGCCTGTTAAGGGGAGCCTGCAGACCTGGGACGTGGTGGCTAGACCTGAGGACTTGGAAGACATGAATTTATTATGCTGTGCAATTTCTGAAAACTTTGATCTATCGCAATTGCAGGCAAGAAGTAGCAATTTGCGTTCAGAGTCTGCATCTTTCAGCCTTAGTGAGTCAATTTACGTAACTAGTACATGCTGCTATGTGTTATATTTTGTTGATGTAAGTATCCCGTTATTATTGATCTCTGCCATTTTCTGTAGCTCAAGGCACCATAGCAATGATCTCGAGTGCCATACTGTATAGTCATCCTCATGATTTCTCACCTTTATTCAGATTCTGCTCGTCCGAAATCTCGCAGCGGTGGCTGTATGTCGTCCAGGTCTTCAGCCCCACGTACAAGCACCAGATCTAGAAGCACTGCTGATTCCCAGATTCGAGGTAGTGCAGAAGTCGAATCAGCTCCAACTCTGTCGCTGCCCAAACCCGACAAGCCAGCTCTCTCCCTCATCATCAGCCTCCAGCTAGCATCTGGAGCGTGGACTCTGACTACAGAACTAGCTGACATCCTGGGCCGCAGTGTGGAGGAGCTCAAGACTGCCTGCCCTGCCAGTCCATGCAAGGATGAGGTTGAGCTTGTGTGGGCCACTGCACTGGTGTTGTGCTACCTGGAGAAGAGGCATCTGGAGAGGAAGGACGAGTGGGAGCTGCTTGCTGTGAAGGCCAGTGAATGGTTGTGTCAACATGTTCCTGAGGGGTACACTCCTGAGGTCTTTCAGGAGAAGGCAGAGACATTGGTTTGACATACATGGAATTGAAAACCTTCTGTATTGCATAGGCTGTGTACATACGTCGCTAGATTACGCCGGCCTCACATGTGTATATACATGCGTAGTGCTCTGCTGAGCAAGCTGTAGGATAGGAAAGGATTGTACTGTATGTGTGCGAAAATTTCGCATGATGATACTTTTGTCAGTTTTTTGAGTTAGGGGTGTCTGTGAAAATTCCCTTACAAGCTATTCATTGTTTGACATGCAGTAGAGGGATACAAGGCCTTTGCAACACGTGTGCTTCACTGTACATGGAAACTTAGTTATTGCATTGCATGGCATCTGATTCTTCCGGCCGCCATTTTATTGCAATGAAACGGCGGCCGGAAGTTGGTTTGGTACGAGACTAGAAAAGCTATTCCTGCCGACCGATGACGTCATAATGAAAAATGGCCGATAAGCTAGAAAGTGGTCTGGCCCCGGCCGCGAGACTATCATAGTCTCGCGCGCCAGCCCATATTAGTGCGCAATCGTGCATAAGGGAAATAGGGACTGGCGCACCAGACTACCACTGCATGGTATACTTAGCATCGTGTGATCATCTAGGCAAATCATTTTTATTGTCATCAGGCACGATGGCTGCAGAGCTATACGGTTTGCTGTCCAAAGAACAGACTACCACAATACCTCTGAAGGATGTATCGGTGAGTGCCTACATGCAGGGATGCCTCCTGGGACTCCAGTCCGTTCTCAAATACGAGAACAGTGGCCCCGATCCGGTGGAGGTGCTGTTCCGCACTCCTGTCGACGAGTCGCACGCTGTAGTGGGACTGGAGGCGGTAATCGACGGACGGAGGATCCGCGCCGAGATCAAGGAAAAGGAAGAAGCGAGGCAGGAGTACGACGATGCTATTGCCAGCGGACGGACAGCAGCCTTCGGTGAGGAGAAGAAGGGAGACATTTTCAGTCTCGCTTTGGGTAACCTGCCACCGGGGAAAGAGGCAGAGATCCACCTGACCATGGTGGGCGAGTTGGACATTGATGCTGAGGGTTCAGTCCGCTTCGCTCTCCCTGCTGTGTTGAAGCCCCGCTACTCGCCCGTAGGGAGCGAGGACCCCTTGGCTCCCGTGACGGGCGCAGAGACACCCACTGATCAGATCCGCCGCACCGAGGCCCCTGCTGTGTATACTTTCGATCTTACCATTGCTGGAGCTGAAGGCATTGCAGAGGTGAGCTCCCCCTCCCACAAGATCAAGACCTCCTCCCCTCCAGATGGTGCTGGTTTGCTGAAGGTGCAGCTGGACCAGGATGGCCCAGTGACCAAGGACATTGTGATCTTGATCAGGCCCAAGGACCCTCATCATCCAATGGTGGCAGTGGAGCCAGGTGTGGCCGGTAAGTATACTTGCAACATTACTAGCCTCCCAAGCTCAATGTTTGGTTTATACGTAGATTCTAACCCGTGGTATCCTCCATGTAAACTATAGTATTATTCGTATGGCATTCCAAAATGTGATGTGTTGTATTGATGTTTTGTAATATCCACAGGCTCTTCTGCATTCATGTCCAGCCCTGCTGTAATGCTGAGCTTCTTCCCAGAGTTTAAGGGCACTAAGAAGCAGGTTACCTGCGAGTTTGTATTCGTGGTAGACCGCAGTGGCAGCATGTCTGGCAGGTACATCCGTGAGGCAGCAGAGACACTCATGCTATTTCTGAAGAGCTTACCAGAAGGATGCTCCTTCAACATCATCGGGTTTGGCAGTCGCTTTGAGAAGTTGTTCCCTGAGAGTGTCCCATACAATCAGACCAACCTGGACAAGGCTATTGCTCACACAGAGCAAATGCAAGCGAACCTCGGTGGCACTCAGCTGCACTCTCCGTTGGAGTATATCTTCAGTCAGCCGCTGATCCCCCACCTCACCCGTCAAGTGTTTGTCCTGACGGATGGGAGCGTCAGCAACACAACAGAAGTGATTGATCTAGTTCGCAAGAATGCAAGCAAAGCAAGGTGTGTGTACACGTGTGTGTGTGTCTGTGTGTACGTGTGTGTGTGTGTGTCTGTGTGTGTGTGTGTGTGTGTGTGTGTGTGTGTGTGTGTGTGTGTGTGTGTGTGTGTGTGTGTGTGTGTGTGTGTGTGTGTGTGTGTGTGTGTGTGTGTGTGTGTGTGTGTGTGTGTATGATTTATATACAGCCGGCAGGCCTGGCATTTGGAAGACTAATAACCTGGTTTTGTTTGGTCATGTCTATTCATGCATCCCAGTTCCTAGCACTGATTGTGTAGCTTATGCCATCCACATAGGAATTGCTGGACGTAGGTTGGGAATTTCTACTGCCTGTGTGACATGTCTAGTTTTGTTTACATAAGGAAACATGACACCTGGAGGTGAATTCCTAGTTGTCATAGCTACGCGAGCCTTGTCATGTGACATGCACATGATTTAACAGGAGCTAGCTAGATGAAATCATTTTTAAGCGTAGTGTTCGACTGCTATGTATGTACATGCTGAATGATGGGAGCAAGCCTAAAAGTAGGGGTTTGATCGAATCATTTGTGCTATCAAAACCATCAAGTTGTGCAAAGCAGCACAACATTGTCAACTATTTGCCGAAAATGCCACAAGAATATCACATGTCATCACTTGGTGTCATGTTGAATGCAGTTGCCATGAAAATAATTTTATTCATACCATATTACGCTTTCTAGCCAGAAACAGTGAAGACAATTCAATCCCTCTTCTTCCTGAACAGACAATCAGTATGAACACAGGGCTTTGCTGCTATATCTAGGATCTCGCCACTGTCACTCACCTAAATATAGTAGACGAAACTTCCGAATGGAGTTTTGGGTATTGATCTACTTTGGCAGAGCTTTCTCAGCAGCACACATGAAGATTATCGGAGACTACGTAAAATAAACATACAGTAGCCTCCATTCCATGCGTGCACTGATTGTCTGCTTTGGGGAGGGATCCAACTTTACATTGTTCTGGGCTAGAACATGTGACACAGTATGAATAACATTATTTTCACAGCAACTGCATTTTATCCCACCAAGATTAACCCCTTCTAGCCTATCAATGATGTCATGTTAGGAATGATGCAAAGTGGGGCGCAGCTACACAAGGCTAGCGTCCAGGGCAGGCCATACCCCACCTCTCTCATCTCATGGGTCTTGCAAGCCCATATATAGATGAGTATCCCTACTGCACCAAGGGACCTTGTGACTGGGGAGATAAGGCTGGTGTCTCCAGTGCGGACGGGGGCACAGTTCTAGTTCACTCCTGTTAGTTCAACCGCTAAATGGGAGCCATGTAGCTAAGTCTGCGAGTGTGTCCCCACATTCTTGCATGCAGCAATGTGTTAACATTCTACCACTGCATGTACACCACTCTGTAGGTGCTTCTCCTTTGGTATTGGTTCTGGTGTCTCCACTCACCTGGTGAAGGGCATTGCAGAGGCTGGCCGGGGTACTGCAGAGTTTGTCACTAGTGGAGAGCGCATGCAGCCAAAGGTAAGAGTGCTTATACGTAGATGGGACAGTGCAACTTAGTAGCGAATGAGAAACAGCACTTAAGGACATTGAGTTTTCCCATTTTGACTAAGCAGATACCTCTAACGTATTCCTTCACATGAAATGTGTGGATAACAGCAACAATTTCATTGAGACCCATTTTGACTAAACAGAAATGCCTAACTTCTGCTGGGAGTCATGTGACCTACATTAGATGTCACATTTGCAGTCCATGCTTTGTACTGCACATACGCATATACCCTTTTTTAGTTGTCTCCTATTTTTCCTTCCTTTCATAAGGCATCGCATACGTGTATTTGCTTGTTTAAGCTCACTTTGTGTGTTAGGACATGTACGTACAGGCATTGTAAAGCAGTTGGGTCTTGGATATTGAGGGTGCATCCAACAATATGGAATCACTTGGTTGATCTAGTCTGCTGCCCTACTGCCTTATAGGAGAGAATTTATGGCCTAGCAGTAAATGTAAATGTCACACCTCGCCTTGACCAATCAGCTTGCAGCTAATGATTTCACACCAGTAGTTATTGAGTTGGGCTCTTATTTGAGGCTGAGAGCAGGAGCAGAAGCTGCAAGGAAAGCATGAATACTGTGTCAATTGGATGTACAACGCTGTCTGTGGAGCCCATCAACCTCAAGGACAGCCTATCGGGTGGCTGTGTTTTCCCTAGTAACGAGTGCATGAAATGTGTGCAGCACTTCGCCTTTGAGGAACAGCTTTGTGGAAGATATTCTGAATGATACATATATATGCCAATCAACTTCCTTGTGTGTCTGCATCATTGGTGCATCTGCACTCCTAATTACCGGAATTCACCAAAATCCTTCATCCGCCATTGTTTCGATCACCATTTGCTAAGTGTGGTACCATATACGTATCTTCTATTGTTTGTCCTTCCAACTTTTATCATCTGTATGAAAAGTGCGGTTTTCTTCTAACTCTCCAACAAAATTCACCGTCTTCTAATTCCACATCATTCTTCCAATTCGCCGTCATTATGATAGTATTCTATTGTAACATCACCTTCGTTGTCCCTTGTTCATAGCTTAAGCCATTCTGGATGGAGGAAGAGTTGCACGGGTTACGTTCTCTTTGTCTGCCTGATAGCCCTCTTGCTGTCCATACAGTGACTTACTGCGGTGTAACTCACCGATGTGCCTTTCAAAAGTGACTAGATTGCCAACGCCGGGTTCCCAACTCACCGCTAAAAGCGGCCATTTGCCAAATATATATGGCCTTCAGCAACTTTTATTCGTTTGTCATATTCTTCTATTTATTCGTCATGTTCAACTAGCCGGCCAATTTATAGATGACATTGCTTCTGGGAATCTTGCCCTGACGAATAATTAGAAGATGTACAGTATTTACATTTCTGCTAGACTCCACACACAAATAGGGACAGGACGTGGAAGACAGCGGGCCAGACTAGGCATCAGCAAACCAGATGCTGCTCTGTGCCCTAGTTAATATCTCCACTATCCATTAAATCTACATACAAATATAACAACCTTTCGGATTCATTCGTCAACTAGCCTGTCTGTTCCCTCTTGACTATACTTGCACCACTGCAACACAACCACAAATTGCAAAATTTATTATGTACATGTGTTTGTGCATATGCATTCTAAAGGAGATGTTTGCCTCCCCCCTCCCCAACATGTAGGTTATTCGCTCCCTGAAGCACGCCATGCAGCCAGCAGTGACTGGTGCAACTGTTTCCTTTGACCTCCCTCCGGGGTACAGTGTCAGACATGCCCCAGCCTTGGTCCCGCCCATCTTCATTGGGGATCGTACCATTGTGTATGCCATCTTGGAGAGCAGTAGTGAGGCGGCTGCTAGTGGGGGCAAGGGAACAGTGACTCTCGAAGGAGAACTCCAAGGAGAGACTATCAAACACACTCTTGAGCTAGAGTTAAGGCCTCCTGATGTGAACATGGCACTCCCTCACACCATCCCCACCATCCACCATCTCGCAGGTAAGGCCTTCATCAAAGACCTACTGCTGCAGGAGGGACCTTGTGGGAGGGATGTGAAGGAGGAGGTGGTGAAGCTGAGTTGTGAGTGCAGTGTAATCTCCAAATACACTGCCTTCATTGCTATTGATGAGGAGCAGAAGGAGCCTGTTAAGGGGAGCCTGCAGACCTGGGACGTGGTGGCTACGCCTCCAATGGAAAGATTCCGTTCACTTTCTGCCAACATTGCTCCATTGCAGGACAGGAGTTATCAGTACATGTGTTTGGATTCTGCATCATTTGACCTTGTCAGTGAGTCAGTCTAACTATAAGCTCTTGCATATTGTGTGGACAAGATTGTCCCAATGTGTTAATTATCTCAGCATTTTTCTGTTGGCTTAAATGGCAAACATAGCAGTGATCTCCAGTGCATGTGTACATGATGTTAAGCTATTATACAGTCATCCTCATGATTTCTCACCTTTATTCAGATTCTGCTCATTCGAAATCTCACAGCGGTGGCTGTATGTCGTCCAGGTCTTCAGCCCCACATACAAGCACCAGATCTAGAAGCACTGCCAATTCCCAGATTCGAGGTAGTGCAGAAGTCGAATCAGCTCCAACTCTGTCGCTGCCCAAACCCGACAAGCCAGCTCTCTCCCTCATCATCAGCCTCCAGCTAGCATCTGGAGCGTGGACTCTGACTACAGAACTAGCTGACATCCTGGGCCGCAGTGTGGAGGAGCTCAAGACTGCCTGCCCTGCCAGTCCATGCAAGGATGAGGTTGAGCTTGTGTGGGCCACTGCACTGGTGTTGTGCTACCTGGAGAAGAGGCACCTGGAGAGGAAGGACGAGTGGGAGCTGCTTGCTGTGAAGGCCAGTGAGTGGTTGTGTCAACATGTTCCTGAGGGGTACTCTCCTGAGGTCTTTCAGGAGAAGGCAGAGAAAGTGGTTTGACATATATGGAATTGAAAACCTTCTGTATTGCATAGGCTATGTACATATCTAGCTAGATTACGCCGGCCCCACATTTGTATAGTGCTGTGCTGAGCAAGGTGTAGGAGAGGAATGGATTGTACTGTATGTGTGCGAAAATTTCAACACGTGTGCTTCACTGTGTATGGAATCTTAGCTATTGCATTGCGTGGCATCTGATTCTTCTTCCTATTTATGTGCTGGTGTTATGTGAAATGGTTCCGCCGGGCCAAAAACGGCAGAAAATGGCTGCCGTATTGGTTCCGCCATGCATAGTGACAAAGTCCCCTTCGTTTCCCGATATTCGTTGTTGTGGTAGATCTTGAGCGCTCAGCAAAGACATGTCAGCTGAAATCTACCAAAATGCCTCAAATATTACCATTGCGTACGTGCATGCATCAATCATTAATTTCTTGAAAACCTGTAGCTGGAGGAATGATATTTCTTTTACATGCATGTATGAGGGCCAGCATAAATAGGAAATGGAAGCCATTAAGTGGCTAGTGGACATTGGAAGTTCAGAAACATGGCACAGTTGGGAGGAGGGGGGGGGGGGGGGGGGGGGGGGGCTAAGCCAGTCAGGCCTATATATATAGCCACTGCTTCCGGCTGGCTCAAGAGTTATTGGGGTGCATGGGTATTACATCCCCCCAGACCCAGCCCCCAGTTCTAGCTTGCTCAAGAAACACTAAGTTGTTCACACGAGATACAGATGAAGCAGCTATGGTGAAAGTAAATCCTCTGGCAATTAGGCATTCACTAAGTATACGTCTTGTGAAAGCTTGCATGCATACAGTATATGTACCGCAAGCTAAGGTTCACAAGGTCAATTAATTAGGTTTGCGACCTTTGCAATTGTTTGCATAATTATGGCTATGGCTTTATTACTCACCTACAATACTTGTATATAATTATATGGGCCATATATATGGACCATGGCCACGGAACTTGCAGAGCTAGCACAGCATTCAGTATGTGTATATATAATAATTACAGTGCATGCATATGCATGTAGGGAAGAGACGATTTTGTCATCACTTGTATGCATACGTATAATGTAGTGCTAAGACTGTATAGCTGCATGTATCCTAAGTGGCTCCATGACAGCTGAAAGCGATTGTAGTTATTTATACATACACCTGGCCCTAGCTTTCATAATAGTTATTATAATGAACTCTATATAGCTTGCAAATGATCATGCATGCATGTATATAGCTATAGGTGCATATGTTCTATACACAGGATCACTTGCATGCATTTCAATTTGATGCATGGGTCCAGTCCAATTAGATCACGATAAGTCACTCAACTACATGTCAGGCCTTGCTTATGAGCTAATTAAATCCATATATCATGTAGAAGATCGTGGCGAAATCAAAGTAACCAAGTAGCTACGTACACGCATCACATTCCATTGCGCCGAAAAAGCTGCAAATAATTAATCGCTGACACATACCAAACAGATGGCCGTGTGATGCATTTAAAATTGGTATGTCACTTGTCCCTAGCATCATGTATACAGTGTATGATCGATGATCAAGTTTAATAATTAGCTAAAGGAATGAATGAATGACAAGAGGTTATCTTAATTATCATGAAAAGACAATAGCATCAGCCTTACAGTTCCCTATAGCTCAGCTAGGCCTCGGCCGTAGCTACTTCCTTAGGAGCCTCATCCGCCCCTTCCTCCACTTTCTTGCCGGCAGGGGGAGTTTCTTTAGTTTCTTCAGTCTCACCGCCAGTTGTATCATCTGTGCCATTGGCATCATCCTCCTTGCTCTTCTTGGGAGGTGTAGCCTCTTCGTTTGTCTCCTCCACCTGGTCCTTGCTGCGGGAGCGCTTCTCTCCCAGCTCAGCTGCACCATTCTCTGCTTCGCCTGTCTCTTCTGTCACAGTATCTGGAGCCTGCTTCTCATCCTCTCCAGTTGGCTGATCGGCTTCAGGAGTGGTCGTCTGGGGGACCTGCTCTTGCTGCTCGGTAGCCACTTCTGTATCTGCCATTGCCTGCATCAGAGACAATGTACAACACCAGATTGTATGTGCATAACCATAGCATGAGTATTATGTGTGTGTCTAAGATGGTCAATGTGTTAGGCAGGCACCTAGCTCTCTAATAACATCCAGCCTTCCTGGCCCCAAATAGCACACAAAAGCATTGCAATCTACCTCTTTAGAGCAGCCACCTCTCTATAACAGTCAGTTAGAGCTGGCCCACAGGTGGCAGTCTCAGGTTTCACTGTACTACACTGTATTAACATGGGACTTGTTTTGGACAGAGAAATGGCAATGGCTGCAGCAGTGTTACATAGCAACCAACTCCCTACAGTGGGTTAGTTAGAACTGGCCCACAGGCGGCTGTCTTAGACAAACTTCACTGTGCTACTGTGTACCTAAACACAGGGCTGGAGAATTATTATGTATGTACTATGTAGGCTGATGATTTACAGTGGTGTCCATACATGCATCATGACCATTAAAAACTTTCCAACCACAGAACAGCAAACAGTCATAAAGACCACCAAATCGGCTGTATGTACTGTTTGGCTGAATGGCAATACACAGAGTCTACCACAGATTATATACAGTTTCACTGCATGGGTGGCTACAAGGCTACAATGGCTGGTGATCAATTCACCATAGGAACCCTACTAAAATAGCAGCAGCAAGTGAAGCGAGCACTGTTACATGTAATAACCCATTCACACATTTATACACAAACACACACACACACACACACACACACACACACACACACACACACACACACACGCACAAAGTACTCACACACACAGACACACACGCACACACACACAAACACACTAGTCACTAGTCTATTGTTTATGGCCTCATCATGTCAGCGTATTATTGTGTGAGACATATGTCTAACCTCTACACCCTCTCACCAGTCTAACACCACAGGAGAGGGCCAAGGGAAGTAGACTTCAGAACATCCCAAATGAACAGTGGTCGAAACATACAGCCTTTGATCAGTTTCAGTTGTAACCTTAGAATGACTTCACATATACTGAATTCCATGTGGTCAGTGGGTATGCACAAAGAATGACCGAACAAAATCAGGAGCAGGTTTTAAAACATTTGTCACACAACCATTCATCAATATCTGAATTGATGGGGCTGTTGATGCAAAGGGAGAATGCCTCAGACACAGAAACAGCTTACAAAGTGGCCAATTGTTGTTTGCAACTGACTGCATCTCGGCTCATCAAGCAAGACACAGAAACACAATTATTATTGCTTTGTCTTCATATATGCCTCCAATTTGTTCTTCCACACGCAATTAATTTAACTAGCTTGTGCAACAATTGTGTACAGCCCCACTGTTACTGAGCTGCAACGCTGGCACAAGACAATAGCTAGTCTTGCATGCTATCCAACCCTATTCTGAACAAACTGAATATTGCGCAGTAACAAGCTCTGGAGAATAGGGGCCGGACACAAGACTGTGTTATGGTGGAGAAAACCAAGTGAATGGCTGTTATAAATTACATAATCTGCCAGCCTTGCACTTTATGGACAAGTGCTCCCATTTACAATATATACCAGACATCTGGCGTGATTCGTAACTGTACATGTAAAACTGCCCCAGAGATTTCAATGAGGCATGTACATCTGTATGGCTTTAGTCTGTCCTGCTAGACCAACTTGTCAACAACAGGCAGAAGAGAATTCCTCACACAACAATGAGTAGCTGGGTCTAACAAGCCAGGCCAGCCACATGGTCTACATCTCACTGGTCTAGCTTGGGAACACAGAAACACTACACAGTACACAGTTATGTACAAGTACCAATTGTCCCCAACTTCTAACACAGTCAACATTGTGTGGTGCTCTGTGGCTGAAATCATACAAAGTAAATTTCTCAGCTCAGGCCTGTATGCAAATTCCAAAGAGCCCATTGCATGCCTGTGGGCAGCTGGGGTAGTCCAGTAGGGAATGGGAGAGATAAAATAGTGTCATTCATCATATTCCAGCAGAATGGAACAGAGAGGGTGGTCAGCCCAAGAGGATGTGGCTCCATGCACTTGGGATGCATTGCTTGGTCTTCCCATATATGCCACACATATGTGTACAAGCAGCATACACGTACACAGCGTGTGTGGAATGTATCCAACACATTGAAATGTACAGATCACGTCATCTGTACATACATACAACTTGATGTGCCAGTACACAAGACTGTCCCTACAAATCCCGTGTTCTTGGAATTTGGCTCTTACCACTGCTTCACATATTCACAACCATGAATATCATTAAGGGGGAGGTGGTCAACCTGATAGCCAGTCCCAAGGGAGGGAGATTGTGGTCAATGGGCACCCTTTAGGAGTTGTTTATTGGCAATAACATAAAGTAGGCCTTCTTGTGTTGATTGTCAAGGCCCCCTACTGCAGTACACATAGTAACATAAAAGCAGTCATGGCAAAACACTGCCCCTTACATTTTCCCAAAAAGTAAGACTGTATATCAATTGAAAAACAGTTCAGACAATGTTAAGTAGTATATCTAACTGTTTCTTAACATTCCATGCTGATAATCTACTGTGTGAGCTGCGCTCTGGGAGCGTATGACCCTCACAACATGTTATTGTAGAGAGCGCGCCAAATGCTAAAGTGACATCATCACACTCACTACGCTTCCGCGCCGAGACAAACGCACACAAAACATGGAAAGCAGACTGTAAAACGTGCTTAGCTGTTCTAGGTAAGCGCCTAACTACCGTATAGACACTCACTCAGTAAGTTCGCTGCTGAATCTTTCGTCAAAGACTTATCGGCTGTTCCTCCTGGAAGCGCGGGGTTGAAGCTTATAATTAACCTCCTATTCAGAGAGAGAATAACAAAAACGAGATCTAACAGAAAGTGTTGACAAAGCTAGATAAGTTACGAAGCTTACCTATTTGGCTAGTGAGGTGTACAGGGAGAGAAGGGATGCGCGCGCACACAAGAGAAACGTCCGGCCGCTGTGGACTACGAGCTGTGGTCGCAATGTGGGATAACCGCCAAAGGCTTTAATTTCTAATCGTGAATATCATTAACATAAACGGAAGATCAATGAATATCATTGTCTGTCCTTTTCCGGACATGCAGCTAACCAATGAATGGGTATTAATACTATCACGTGACATTATCACGTGATCATTACTTTATTATTCATGTTATAATTTTAGAAATTTATCACCTTATCACGTGATGTTCTTAGTGATTGTTCCTTAAAGGGGCGGTACCAATGTAATGAGTAAATCCCTTAATGAATACAAATTTGCCGAGAAGGAAGTTCTGAAATTTGGGGGCGTGCTATTTAGCTGTAAGGAAGGATCCGTTTTGTATTATCACAGTAAGGCAGAGTGCAGCTGTCTTGTTGTCGATCGTTGTTCGTGTTTTTCAAGTGATCGATCACTTTGCTAATTTGTCAGTTTGTTCCGCGTGATTGGGTGAGTAGCTGTCCGCTTTCATGTGTGGGGTGTGACGGATCACGACCAAGGTGTTATCAGGGTGAGAATGTCTGCTGCATTTAAACTAAGTTGATCGGTATTCTCTCAATGCGGAGGCAGATGGTGCTTTGTTTCTAGGAGGAATTGCCTGTCGTCTAAGGTAGTGCAGAAGCGAAGGCGACTTTACTACAACTCTTAAGGTCAAATTCAGCAGTTTGTCATGATTGGCAGGGATCTGTGTGCGCAGTGAACGGTCGAAGTTGAAGCAGTTAAAGGAAGGGTAGTCTAAGGACGATGGCTAGCGCTACTGCCAAGCATCGATTCCCTCAACAACAACAACCGTACGGCTGCAAACCCACTCACCGAAAACGTGTTGTTCCGAGGTACGGTTAAGATCCGGTGGTGTATCGCGCTGCCCTGGAAACCTGGTTTAAGGGGATCTCTCGGGTTCCGTACGCCTTGTACACTACAAAGAGTTTTGTTTCTGTTTGTTGTGTCGGCGGTTACGTATCCCCTCTTTCCCTCACCCCCCCTCTATGGCGACCTCTTCACAGCTCAAGGCCACCAATGGCTTCCGTGGATTCGTCGGCAACTCGCTGCGTGGGTCCCTACCTGCTGACAAAGACCCTGGGCAAGGGGCAGACAGGTGAGATGTGGGTGAGAGGATGGAAGTAAGTGCGTGTTGACTGAAGGTGTGATGTCAGCGCGCCTTTTGTTTTGTTGGCATGGTAGCGGATGGACCCATGCAGCGCCAGCGGGTCTGTGTGTGTTGGCCTGAAATGGTAGCAGTGGATGAAGCACTGCAGGCACAGTGTATGGATGTGTGTGTGTGTGTGTGTGTGTGTGTGTGTGCGTGTGCGTGTGCGTGCGCACTCCAAATGTTAGCTAGGATGGTTTCTGGTGGTGACATCATCAGCACTATCATCTGATGATGGGGGTTGGAAGGGTTGCTCACTATGTTTGGTACGAATGGTCTATTTTGGCTGATGGGGGCTGAAGCTAGAAAGACGGTTTTGTGTGTGTGTGTGTGTGTGTGTGTGTGTGTGTGTGTGTGTGTGTGTGTGTGTGTGTGTGTGTGTGTGTGTGTGTGTGTGTGTGTGTGTGTACCAGTGCTTTATACTCTAAACATTTAACTCAGCCTTTCACTAAACTAGTGCCCTTTTATACGCCTTCCTTCCTAAGCTGGTGAGGAAGAGAGACAGGAAGTTACAGCCATTCACTGCACTATGTTGTGGACACATGTTGTTTGAGCTTATCCATGGTGTGGGAGTGTGTGCGCGCGCGCGTGCGTGTATGTGTGGCCCTACTTTAATACATGTAGCATGAGTGGATTTCTGCACATTAGAACCATCCAAGAAAGTTATCATGCGAGTTTGCTGGTTCCTGTCAGAATCTTAGTCGGTATTGTGTCTACATTTCAGAGGTTCTGCCCACACAGATTGTGGGTGTTTGCTCCCGGCTATGTTCATCTCTGCGACACCCACTGTCAGTACTATGTGTGTGTGTGTGTGTATGTACAGTGTTACTAACAGTTCCTTTAGGACTAGAAGTGTTTCTGTTGCTCTGAATTTGTTTAAGCCTCATCTGCCATCTTCAGCATTGGAGCATTCACAAGCCTGTTTGTGCTTGTGTGTGTTTTTGCACTAATGGTTGTTGATGTTTGTGTGTTGTAAATGTGTAATATTCATAACTTAGCGTTTTGTTTAGATAGTAGGGAGATCCACTCACCTACAGCTGGGGAGGTGTGTGGGATAATGGCTCTGCTCCCAGGGAGTGCAGGCCATACTAAAAATGGATTGATTTTCAATATTCATTACATTGTCACGCACCAGTTGCGATGTGATGACCTGGAACAGTTTATTGTATACCAGTTTGTGTATTACCGTGTACACGTGCCCACTCTGTACACACTCTGTACACACACACAGTACCATAGGTGGTCAGTGTGTAGTGCACTAATGAGGACCAGAAGTGCTAAAGAGTGTTGACTGTTAGCAGTGTCTCTCGATAAACCTTTCCACCTTGTTGAACGCATGCTGTGTTGGTTCGTTGCCATTTTCAGCTAGACAGTATTGGACCTTTGGCAGGGCATGGGTGGTACGCATGTGTAAAGCAGGACAGTTGCTACCTCTATTGTCACAGTACAGCCAATATGTATACAGTGTATGTATGTATGTATGTATGTATGTATTATGTGGTTTTAGATTGTGTTCCACTTTGCAATTCATCTCCTTGACGTATGTATGCATTATTGATATCCTGTGTCTTGTGTGATTTTGGTAATGTTTGCACATGAGACAGTCCAAAGTTGCTCCTTTACGGATGTGGAAGGCTTAGACTAGTGAGAGCCATTTTGCATCCCATGGTAACCCCCTAAGCTGTACACTGTGTTCCCTGCTCCTCACACTACAGCCCATGGGGATCATGGAGTCTTGCTGTTGCTGGGGAAACATTTACCTAGCCCACAGGGCTATTATTCTATGTAGGTGCCCAGTAGTTGCAGCCCATAGTGTCGTGACTATCTCTCTGTTGTTGCACTTGTGGGTGCTGTCCCATTGTGTGAGCATGTTTTGAAGGTGCAAGATAGTGCCTTTCTGTTTTCAGTATCAGGCCACTACACATTTCTTTCATTGTGTGTGTGTGTGTGTATGTCTGTACGTATGTATGTAGTTGTACCTATCCCAGTTTGTATGTATGTATGCTCCATACTGACGATGTTCAGTGTCTCTTGTCTTGTAGCACACAATGTGTGGGGGTGAGATGAATCTGAAGTCTGAATCTAACCTATGTTTAATATTCTATAGCAAAAGGATATGCACTCGCATGTACATACGTACATACGTACACACACACACACACACACACATACACACACACACACACACACACACACACACACACACACACACACACACACACACACACACACACACACACACACACACACACACACACACACACACACACACACACACACACACACACACACACACACACACTGCATACAGTGCTTGTAGTCACTGTATGAACTGTGTGTGCGTATTGTTGCTGGTAACGTATGTACCGTTGCTGTATTCACATACGTACTGTACATGTGTAGATGCCTACACTGTATGTAAGTACATGCATGTGTGTTTGGTGCTGCTTACGTATGTACGTACATAAGAAGTGAATATAGTTTGACTGCACATTGCACTGGTGTGTTGTGTTTGGTGGGCAGGTTGGGCTACCCAAGCGGTGTATGTCTCAATCATGGCATACGTATAGACGTGCATGTGGGATGATGGAAACGAGTGTGTGTGTGGGGGGGGGCATGTGTGTGTGTGTGTGTGTGTGTACGTGTGTGAAATAGGGTGGAAGATCACTTGCATTCGTATGTAATAGAATGATGTGGTTAGCTGTAGTAATTGCATTAGAGTATAAGTGTTAATAATAGACTTCCTCTTTATGGCTAGATAATTAAATAGAGTGTTCTTGGTTTCCCAGAAGGTTTTATCTATGGGGGGTGGGGTGGGGAGAGGAGGGTCACTTCTTTATAGTACCATGTTAGTGTTATGTCTGCTTACTGAAGTGCAGCACAATAAGAGCATAGTATACACACATACGCACTATATGTTGTAGACACACACACGCACACACACATGCACACACACACACACACATGCACACACACACACACACACACACACACACACACACACACACACACACACACACACACACACACACACACACACACACACACACACACACACACACACACACACACACTAGTGATGTGCTGTAGGCATGACCTGCTCACCCCCCGCATGGCTGCTCTATTCAAGAGCCCTCAATGAACCAGATATAGCTTAATACACTGCACAGCACACTTTGTCACATGTGAACGGTATTCAACTGCCGTGCTGTTTAGGTGGCAGTAATGCTCCTTTGAGGTTTCAATAGCTGACCATCTAATTGCAAGAACGATTTTAGGTGTCTCACAGTCCATGTGGATGTGTACATGTCACTCAACCGTACTATGTACATACGTTTGCTTACATTCAGATGCATTAGTATTGTATAGTATTGTAAGCAGCACTGCACCCATCTTTTATATGATTTGCACTACTATACTATGTATGTGGCTGTTATGTAAATACATACATATGTAGTCATAGATCCTCTATGAGTATGGAGTGAGGGCTTCTCAGCTGGCTCAGGCATCAGAAAGGGTTGGTTCTCTAGTACCAGCTTCACAACAGGGTTGAAAACCTTGCCGATGTTTCGACCAGATGCTCTGGTTTTCTTCATCTTCACCCTGAAGAAGACCAGAGCATCTGGTCGAAACGTCGGCAAGGTTTTCAACCCTGTTGTGAAGCTGTTACTAGAGAACCAACCCTTTCTGATCCTCTATGAGTAGATATGGTACAATGCATCGCAAATATGGTGTGCTGGTACTGCTTAGGTACGTATCACTGAACTATTACTGAAAATGGTGTGTTTCCATATTTGGTAATGTCAGTGTGGGAATTGTGTTACATACTACTGCATTCATGTGTGTGGATCGATGGCAGCAAGTGAAGGTTATATCACTTTACAGACATGCAGAACAAATCTGTTTGTGCAGTAGACATCTGCCGTATGCATTCATGCTGTGGAGTATGGACAAGGTCCATTTGCATCCACCTGTCCCGATTCAAGGATGCTCAACGATGCTGTATGCTGTAAGCAACTTCATCAAAGTAATCGCAGATGGCATGGTGTGACATTAGTTTCCTGAGGGGGAGTGGGTGGGAAGTCAGTGTACAGGTATGCAGATTATGTGTCAATGACGTCTGTCTGACGTAAATAGGTAGGTAGTGTGATGAGAGTTTCACAGTCTTATAAACAGGAGAGGATTGGCTCTGGGGGGTAATAGATGAAGGGTAGCAGTGAGTGATTTGTATATGTTAATGTTGTGGGTTAAGATTAATAGGCCCCCAGATATTCTAAACTGTTAAACTTGCCTGTCCTCAACTGTGTGTCTGTGAATGTGTGGGGGAGGGGGCGGGGTCGATGGGTGTCAGTGGGTATGTTGGGTGTGTTTAGTGGACACCCAGGTGTGTGCGTGCGTGCGTGCGTGCGTGCGCGTGTGTGTGTTAGTTCTGTACATATGTACGTACCGGTATTCTCTCCAACCTCTGTCCAAAGGACTCAGTGCCCTTCGAAGCCCTTGTGAAACCTTTGTTATTCTTTGACCTCCCTTTACATGTCCTTCCATCATTCTTACTCTCACGCACAAGTGCTTGTAATGCACCCACCTTATCATATCCAATACAAAGACATTACCTGCAGCCACTGATTATACAATACCACTAGCACTACGACTGTACTAATAGAATTGATAGAATACATATGTATATACCCCCCAGGGTGTACTCATGTGTACGTACATACGTATGTAATTCTATATGTATGTATGCAGACATATAAGAAGCAACAGCTGTTTCTGATTTGTGTCTGTGCATTGTGTGAGCCTGTGACAGTACTTCCTCTGAAGTATGGCATGGACGCAAGCAGAACACTATCATGTGCGCTGTTTCTGGTGGGAAGTATGCACTGTCTGTATGGCTTCTCCCTTTGAGCCCGTGCCTTTCCTGCCCTTCTTGGTGGGGGCAGCCCATTCCATCTAGAGAAGGCACAAAGCCTAGGACACTTCTTCACCTGCTGTAAGTGAATCTTGTTATGAGCGACCTCAGCACTTGAGGTCATTGCGGTAAAAGTGTTAGAGCATTGATTTTGTAAATTTATGGTAATTCAATAGTTTAAGATGCTGAGGTAGCATGTTTGGGATCCTAATAATATGTAGTTGTGTACAGTGGGTTTTGGAATAGTTGTCCAAATGGCAAATGGTTATTCACAAAACTTAATAGTAAATGTCCTGACATCATGCCAACTAGCCTGATGTAATACTAGCAAGCTGCAATGCTTCAGTGATGTCACCCATTTTGGTCATTCAAGCATTTGCCAGTTCTCCCAACCATTCTAAAATGGTCTGTTAAGGAAATGACCCTTGTATTGCTTCTTGCCCTGCCCCCATGGCCCCTCCCCTCACTACCATTGTGGTGCAATGTGTCTCTCACCTCCTCTGATCCCTCCCCTCATCAAACCCTTCCCACATCTAGTATGTGAAAACAGTGTCCAGTACACACCCCACTCTAGTTCTGTAGAGGGAAGCTGGTTTACCACGCCATGTTGCTGTGACCCACATTCTTTGATCTTGTGTTGTACAAGTGTCACCGCTGTCAACGTGTACGACTGTGTGGAAGAGGACTCGACAGGCTGTGTGTACTTTAGACTCACTGTGAAGGGTACAGAACCCTTCTTGAGGCTACAAACGTTGCACATTGCCCTCCTTGAAAGGTGCCACTAATGATATGGTGTGTGTGTGCTGTAGCATTCAATTACCCGCCCACTTGACACCCTGTGTTGTAAGGCTCTCACTGCCCCATCCACTAGCCACTCCACACATGACTAATGGTCCAATGCATCCTCTTTAACTTATTTTCTAGGAGAACAGGCTGATGTAAAGGTCACTACATACACACACTGCCGTGTGCTGTGTCTTGTAGGCCATTATGGAGATGTAATTTGACAGTCTGCTTACTGAGTGAGCGCAGACGTGTCAAATGTGTACTTGTGACTGCCCAGTCTTAACTGTAATGACACTGGACCTACTGTGTGCCTACTGTACTGTGTGCTGCTTCCTGCCCCCACCCCCCACCCACCTCCACAGGTGAAGCGCAGAGTGTGTTAATACTATACATACATATGTTTGTACATTGGAGGGGGGGGGGGGGGCTGGTTGAAGGGGACTTGCTCACTGTACGTACGTACATGTTAGTGATGCACTTGCAGAGCATTTTAAAGAGGCCTTGAGTGAACAATGTCTCAGACAGTGTAGGTGCGGTGAGACACCAAGAGAGTCAGATAGAAAGACTCACAAATATTTATATGCAGTACAAGGAGACAGACGTGATGGAAGTGTTACAATCACACAAACTTGTATCCATCAATGATAGCTTGTGTGTTTACAAAGTGCACCCTTCACTACAAGACAATGGGATTATGTACACATTTAGTGGTAGCGGGCACTGAACAGCTGTTTCCTTGTTTCTGTCATTCGGTGATAGTCACACAGACACACGCACATGCACACATGCATCACAATTGACAGAGCGCCATAAAAGGTCATTTCTCTCTCTAAAAGCATTTAGAGTTGGTTACATGTAACAGTCTATTCAGCGCTAGCAAAGAATTGGGCAAGATTTTCTCACCTTGAAATTGGGAAGCAACTTTGTAGGACTGTTGAGCAGAAGAAATGTCACTGTATTTGGCTTTGTTCTTCAAAGCACGTACGTACAGTGTACCGTTCATAGAGGTTCGGTGGTGCCTTTCAATATGTCCACTGCTGTTATACATGGGCACACTCTACCCTTCATACGCTCATACAACAAGTGGGTGTCTCTAGTGTGTAGTGTACATACATACATTCATTGACATCCGGACCATCCTACGTACATTCACTGTTGACTATTTCACTGCTCGCATGTGTGTACAAATGTACGTATATACATACATACCATACACACATAAGTATGCATAATAATTGGGGGAGGTGCGCGCTACCCTCCGTGTGTAGCTTTCAGCAGGTGTTATGTCTGTGGCCACCTACAAATGTATGTATGTGTGTGTTGTGCTGATTGAATTTAGACCTGTGTATGTTCTGTACGGAGCTAACATGCGTACGGAATAGGAGCTTACTACTGCATAGGGGGATGTGCTATCGCATTGGGCCTACCCGTATGTATGTACATGTACATATACGTATGAAAACAATCTCTATGTACACTATAATGGTAAGGGTTGGTTCTCCAATACCAGCTTCACAACAGGGTTGAAAACCTTGCCGACGTTTCGACCAGATGCTCTGGTCTTCTTCAGGACGAAGATCAGAGCAGGGAGGCAGGAAGCAGGGAGAAGACCAGAGCATCTGGTTGAAACGTTGGCAAGGTTTTCAACCCTGTTGTGAAGCTGGTATTGGAGAACCAACCCTTTCTGATGCCTGAGCCAGCTGAGAAGCCCTCACTTCACTATAATGGTGCGATGTGCTATAGCATTGGACCTATGAAAGCAATCTCTACGTACTGTATGTATACATACGTACGTACGTGTTTGTGTGCTCTTTCAGATTGTTCTCAGTGCCTTTCCTAGGCTGGTAAGCTTACATACGTAGCTACATGTATATATCCCATGGTGTGTATGCATGCCTGTGCTTGATCAAAGCATTGTGCTGTAGACTCCTTTACATATATCGATCACCTCTTCTTGGAATAGTCAGTTTCCCACCTGGTTAGATTTGTTGTTTGTTGCGTACGTACGTGCAATGAGGTGCCAAGTGCCGAGTTGTTCTCTAATGCTAACAATATGCCTTTGGCATTCCTTCTAGGAAATAGCTGATTGGGCCGAAGTTGATTCAGAGACATAGTTCTAGTACAGATCACTTTTGTTATAGCTTTCACACACTGGTTCACTGATGGGGCTACATGGAGGGATTGGAACTGTGACCTCAACATGGTTTTGTGCATAGCCTGGGAACAGAGAATGTGATGTGTACATACATACGTACATATATCTATACTTGGACGCTCATACGTAAATTAGACTGTGATGTGGGATAGCGTGTTCATGTATGTGGTTGCAGTGGTCAAAGTACAGTAGTGAAGCTACGTATGTACACAGAGTGTCAGGTTGCCAGGGGCATCAGTGAAGTTCACTGTCCAGTTGGGGTTGTCACAGTCGAATGGGTAAGAATACGAGTAGGTATGTAGGTGTGGTTTCATCATAGGAGATGGCTTCCTTTAGCCACCTGGTCTTCGTGAATGAAATAGTGCAGTGTGTGAAGGAGCAGTGGGGGCTTGCTATCAGGTTGCCATTGGATTGCATATACTGTACAGGTACCATACATAACAGAGTTCACACACATCTTGAATGGGGATGTACATCTGTACGTGCGTACATATGTACGTATGTACACATAAATATGTATGTACGCTTATGTATGCCATATGTGGTGCACACACACATATGTACGCACACACGCACGCACAGCGTTCCAACAGGTGGTCTTCTCATCACGAAACTCGATCCTCTGTATTGGTGTGAATTGATGTACTTGAATGAGGAAGTAGACAAGTTTAGCATTCCTTCCTTGGGAGCAAGTCTAACCACTGAAATAGTTTTGCAGCTAGACTACGATGTGTGGCAACAAACTATGTGGACAGGTGTGTTCAATGTGTGTGTACATCCTAGTACACTAGGTATAAGCTGTGTTACAGGAGACAGTACACTAGGTATAAGCTGTGTTACAGGAGACAGTACACTAGGTATAAGCTGTGTTACAGGAGACAGTACACTAGGTATAAGCTGTGTTACAGGAGACAGTACACTGGTATAAGCTGTGTTACAGGAGACAGTACACTAGGTATAAGCTGTGTTACAGGAGACAGTACACTAGGTATAAGTTGTGTTACAGGAGACTCTGTATACATTGGTTGTCTGTGTCTGGGCTTGCCCCCTGTGGGAGTGTCCTGTGTGCTGTGCCCAGGGAGTGCTACCACCAATCACATTACAGTATACCACATCAGTTCTGTCTGTCTGGGTGCTGAGTGGCTGTGGTAGGGACAGACACTAATAATTAATGATTATGACTCCTGGGAGTGTGTGTGTGTGTGTGTGTGTGTGTGTGTGTGTGTGTGTGTGTGTGTGTGTGTGTGTGTGTGTGTGTGTGCGTGTGCGTGTGCGTGTGTGTGTGTGTGTATGTGTGTGTGTGCGTGTAGTGATGATGTTAATACGTACCTACAAAGAAGGGATTGTGAGAGGCCAAGGGGATTGAGGGTGTTAGGTAGGGGATAAGGGTGCAGCTAGAGGGGTAAGGGTGGGTGCAAGGGGTTTGAGAGAGTGTGCCAGGGGGATGAGGCTGGACACAACGTTTGAGATGCTGTAGCTACACATGTACGTATGTATGCAGATAGTGTTTAAGATTTGTAACTAGGGGGGCTTCCAGTGTATAATGGAGGTTGAAGGGATAACCAGAGGGAGTTTGAGGGTGTAACAAGGGGGTTTGAGGGTGTAACAAGGGGGTCTGAGGGTGTAACAAGGGGGTTTGAGGGTGTAACAAGGGGGTTTGAGGGTGTAACAAGGGGGTTTGAGGGTGTAACAAGGGGGTCTGAGGGTGTAACAAGGGGGTTTGAGGGTGTAACAAGGGGGTTTGAGGGTGTAACAAGGGGGGTTGAGGGTGTAACAAAGGTGTTTGAGGGTGTAACAAGAAGGTTCAAGAAGTGGTGTAATTGTCCTGGGTTTGTATTCAGTTGAACACACAGTTGTTACTTGTACACGTGATGCGCAGCCCTACTCCTACGTATGTACTATTGTCTTTGGTTGTGTCCCTTTTCGTTTAGTTTCAGCTTGTTTGTGCCCTGTACAGTGTCATGCAGTGAATCATACTGTACGTACGTATGTATGCGTCCAGGGCAGCCAAGTGCATCTAAATCCATGTAGAAATGTGTCTGTGTTACCAGAGTGTGGGCTGTTGTGTGATTGTGCTAATAGGAGTTATGAAGACTAGCTGCTTCGGCAAGGCACGCAACTGCTCATTTACCCATCTTCTGAGCCTCCCGACTGCCTGACAATGCTTGTGGTTAGTGATAGCACTAATAGTGTAAGGCTGCATATGGAAGCCCTTACAGTGAAGGTAGGTATCAGTGGGCCCACCTTGATAGCATCTCACCACACAAGTTATTTCAGTAGGAATTGTGTCTACTGCACGTGTGCTATCCCTCCAACTCATCTGACCAGCTCAGTGGTGTGTGGTGCATTGTGTGTTGTCTGCCTTGTGTGAGTGAAGCCTGCGGATGCAAAGACAGACTTTACGCGCATTGTGGGTGCTTCAAATTACAAACCTCTTGGATTGCTTAGGTACCATTCCTACAGTATGTATGTCACTCACATGTCATTTCTAGTCACCCATCTCTGTTGCCATAGTGAAGCTCATGTTAACTGTTGTCATGCCGATCCCCTCCCCCCTCACAGGTGTTGTGAAGCTTGGTGTACACTGTACTACTGGGAAACAGGTAGCTGTGAAGATTGTCAACAGAAGCAAACTAAGCCAGTCTGTACTAAAGAAGGTGTGTGTGCTGCATACAGCTGTGTCTTCTGTTCAGTCTACATTACATGAACAGTATATGCATACTTATGTATACGTACGTACATCATTGTGTTGTATGGTGTGTATGCGTTTATTGACTAGGCTGTATATGTTATAATGTACGTACATGTATGTATGTATGTGAACTGTGTGTCTGGTGCCATCAAAAGGGTTTACGTAGTTTGAACTGTGCTTATTTCAGTTGTACTTTCCCAAAGTAAGGTTTGCAATCGTGTAAAGCACAAAATCCCAAACATTTCTCGCTGTGAAAATTGTATAGGACGCTTGTTTGAGTTATTGTGTGACTAAGTACGTAGTTTAGTGTTAACTCTGTGCCACTGTATAGTGTGTGTGTGTGTGTGTGTGTGTGGTGTGTGTGTGTGTGTGTGTGTGTGTGTGTGTGTGTGTGTGTGTGTGTGTGTGTGTGTGTGTGTGTGTGCGTGTGCGTGTGTGTGTGGGTGTGGGTGTGTGCAAACGCACGTCAGTAATGAACTCACTGCCATCACTGATTCTTGTCTGATGTTCCTCACTACACTGGTGTACCACTTAACTACACCTTTGGCTTATCTGCTGTTATTGCTGTAATGGTTTATAGTCTGAGAAATGTTTTTTATCCCAACATCCTCTCAGCTGAATGCTTCACCTATTGAGTGGGTAAATCCTGTTTGTTTCCTCATTCCTTGACCTGACCATTGTGTTTGGGTGTCCCTGAAAGCGCTTGTGGAATAGATCTTCCATCTCATATACAGTACACACAGCTGTAAACATTGCATTGACCAAGACTATTCCTACTTCCGTGCTCAGTTGCAGGCTAACTCCAAGTACAGGAGATTGCTACTAGCAGTAGATGTACTTATGTATATATGTATATCCATAGACACACTATGGTATATCAAACGAATGTCAGAAAGGGTTGGTTCTCCAATACCAGCTTCACAACAGGGTTGAAACCTTGCCAACGTTTCAACCAGATGCTCTGGTCTTCTTCAGGGCGAAGATGCATCTGGTCATCTGGTGCGTAGGTCAAGAGCATCTGGTCGAAACGTCGGCAAGGTTTTCAACCCTGTTGTGAAGCTGGTATTGGAGAACCAACCCTTTCTGATGCTTGAGCCAGCTGAGAAGCCCTCACTTCATTCAAACGAATGTGCTGTTTTCTGAGAACCTTCCTCTTACATACATACATAAGTGTGTAGATGCATGTGTGTGTAGCGCACACTGCGTATACGTACATATACATGTGTGTCAGTACTAAGGAGATAGATTTCAATTATGAAATACCTGTGTATGTGTGGAGGTTACCATGGTAATGTAAGTAAGTGCTACAACCTGGGTACATCACACTCTAATGTGGTGTAGAAATCCTTATCACTTCATTGTTCCCACAATTGGCTTCCTGTGTGTTTGGGAGAGGAGTGCCCTCATCAATCCTACTGCTTCCTTCTGATAAGCTCACATTACCTATTGACGTGCACTTTGATCTCACTGCCAGCTGGACAGCCTTCTGTAGTGTGTAGTGTATAATTGTTTCAATTTAGTATTCTATTATCTGCTCTGGGTCAGTACTAGTGTGCATATTCTTTGTATTAGTCTATGAACTGTGTGTGGTCTTGCTTGTGAACCTGTGCACTATTTCACACAGTATGTGTACTGTGTACGTACACTTGCTGACTGCATACACACACACACACACATACGCACACACACACACACACACACACACACACACACACACACACACACACACACACACACACACACACACACACACATGCACACTCACAGCGAGAGTGCTACTATTGCTAGAGTATTGAAAACCCAACTGTATAGACTTCCATTGTGTGGACTTGTGCAAGTGTGTGTGTAGTGTGTTTTGTCTTAGTTTTGACATGAATGCCACCAGACATGTAACTTGGTACTTTTGTCAATCCTGAAACCAATTTCATTACACATGTACGTGACATCGTCACGCTTGTGTGTAGTCAGCTTACATACGTGTGTGTGTGTGTGCACGTACCTATGTATGTACTTAGCTCATACCTATAATACTCACTGTACCATTCAATGACTTGTGGAGGTGTGGTATACATACGTACATACGTATGTATGCTGTGTACTCCGGTAGGTTACATGTAGTGGAAAAACAGTGTGCATGCTTACATGTGTGTCCTTTCCAACTGCATTGTTTGTGCAAGATTGTATATTGGCTGTGTTTGTAGGTTTGAGTGTGTGTATGTTACAACATAATAATATGCATTAGTGTGTTTAGTGGCCTTGTGTGTGTTCCCTATAGGTGGAGCGGGAGATAGCTATCATGAAACTGATAAACCACCCAAATGTGTTGGGCTTTTATGATGTCTATGAGAACAGCTCATATCTGTGAGTTGTGTGTGTGTGTGTGCGTGCGTGCGTGCGTGCGTGCGTGTATTTTGAACTAGTCTTTTGTTCTTTCGTTTGCAGCTATTTAATTTTGGAGTATGTGTCCGGTGGAGAGTTATTTGACTATTTGGTGAAACGAGTGCGGTTACCAGAGAAAGAGGTAAGATTGAGGAAGTATGGGGTAATGTTGGAGGGAGAGAGAGACATTAAGGTTGAGTGTGTTTTCAGAGAAGAGGATGTGTGGGGGGGGGGGTGAGTGGAAGGGAGGGGAGGAGCTGTTGGGGGGGGGTCAGGAGATGGTCGGAGGAAGGTGGGGAAGAGATGGGAGCAAGGAGGAAATGGGAGTAATATATCATGAGAGGAGTGGCACAAAGAGGAGAGAAGGGGGGGGGGGGGGGGGGGGGGGAGCCTAACGGAGGAGTGGAGAGGATGGTGCAGGCCCCAACTTGCAGAGAGAGGACTGACAGAAGGCACACAATGGTGATGGGCACAGATTGGGATGTATTGGGGGTAATGTTGTTTGGCTGGTTCAAGAGTCCATACAGTGAGCTACATACCTTGTAGGGCTGCCTTAACTGAAGCCAGCCCAGCACATTAGGTAGAAGCCCTGTGTGTGGTCTGTACCCACCACAGTGTGTTTGTAGTGGAGATTTGCTGAATTGACATAGTGGGGGTGGGAGATGTGTCTCGAAACACCTCAGCAGGTCGTGTTGCCTACTCACCCTGCACTTGCAGCTGGGTACAAAGACCACTTGTACAGACCCAGACTCTCCTCTTTCTCTGAGTGTGTAGTATTGTGTCCTGCACTGTGCTTTACTGTCACTTTGTCTACCATCGCCACAGGCTCGAAAGTTCTTCCGGCAGATCATTAGTGCAGTGGATTTCTGTCATAAGCATCAAATATGGTACGTATGTATGTATGTATGTATGTATGTATGTATGTATGTATGTACGTATGTACATGTGTGTAATGTGAACCCACCTGCCCCCTCTCCACAAGCACACTTTTGAGTGGTGTGTGTACACATGGAATAATACTTGCACAGTGTGTGTGTGTGTGTGTGTGTGTGTGTGTGTGTGTGTGTGTGTGTGTGTGTGTGTGTGTGTGTGTGTGTGTGTGTGTGTGTGTGTGTGTGTGTGTGTGTGTGTGTGTGTGTGCATGGTTTTATCACACTCTTTTTCCTGAACACTTGTACATGTCTTCTGTAGTTTAAATTCCTTCCTTTTCCTCCCCTCCTCTCAGCCACCGAGACCTGAAACCCGAGAACCTGCTACTTGATGATCACCGCAACATCAAGGTGGCTGACTTTGGGATGGCCTCACTCCAAGTGCAGGACTCACTACTGGAAACCAGCTGCGGGTGAGTGACAGTGACAGCTGTACATGTAAGTGCATGACATAGATACTTGACTTTGAGCGACGTTGACAGTACGTATGTGTGAAAGTGACAGTGAAGAGTGACAGTTGGCAGTGTATTGGCAGCAGTTAACAATGACAGTTGACAAACTAAGGAGCCGAATTTATGGCAAACAGTGTTGTAGTAGGGGTGATTATTATAAATGAATATGGCGAGAAGATTGTACAAAATTAACGAACCACTCAGTGGTGAGACACCTGTTCTGTACAAACTTTACACAATCTTGCAACAGGTTCCCAAACTGTGGGTAGTCGCTACCTAGGTTACGAACATAAATTGTACACAACTATGGTGTCACACAGTCCGTATCCTAGGTAACGACTGCCCAAGGATTTGGAACCTGTTGCAAGATTGCGTAAATCCGCTGTATCAGATACGTACATACCTATCCAAAGTTATTTACCAATTGGAATGGAAGATTTTTCAATGCATGTATAATAATCTAATTGTAATAGGATATAAAGTAGTATACTGTGTGCTTATTTCAAACAGAGGTGCATATTCGTTCAGCTTGGCTGAATGATAAGTCATGCGTGGTGTCATGCCATGTGCTCTCACTGTTCCACCTCATTGCCGTGTGTGTGTGTGTGAGTGTGTGGTTTGGCTCTTATCTCTGCAGGTCTCCCCACTATGCCTGCCCTGAAGTGATTCGGGTGAGTGTCTGTTATTACACTGTAATAACATGGGCCGCTGCTGCTCTGATAATCGTGCGTGGGACTTGTCTAAATCATTAGATTAATCTAGTAAAATTATAGTGTGCAGTGGTTACTATTGCCAATGGCATGTGTGTATGTACGTAAGCGTGCATGCACTGCTAACCACTGTAAGTCCAATTCTCGCTACTCACTCCCTTCTCCTATCCCTCCCCTCCTATCTACACCCCTCTCATCTCCTCCCCTCTTCTCTTTACTTCCCTCTCCTCCCCTCTTCTCTTTACTCCCCTCTCCTCCCTTCCCCTTCCCTCTCCCCCTCCCCTCCCTTCCCTCCACTCCCCTCCCCTTCCCTCCCCTCTCCCCTCCCCTCCCCTCCCCTCCCCTCCCCTTCCCTCCCTCCCTCCCTCCCTTCCCAAATTCAGGGGGAGCACTATGATGGTAGGAGAGCTGACGTGTGGAGTTGTGGGGTTATTCTATATGCATTACTTGTGGTAAGTGAACTTCACGCTGAACCAGACTTTACATATACACATGCTCATATGCCATGATCCACTTGTCATGACCTCCATGGTAATTGGTAGGAACCACTTGCTCAAACAGTACTGTGGCAACAAGGCCACTGTTATCTGTATAAATGGTTCATCAAAGTGTTGTATATGTATATACGTATGTATGTATGTACAGTGGCCACTGCATGCAGAGCACCTCTCTATTGAGGACACTGCCTTCTGCCCCAACTACATCCTTACAAATGTGTAACAAGCTATAATTTGACATTTGGAGTATTATAAATGACAATACATTGCAGCAAACTGCCCCTTAGTTCTACTATTGGCCTGACATTTGGAGTATTGTCACAATACATGCATGCGGCCTCAGTGTGTCCACTCTGCACGAGTGTACAATTTGTAATACAGAGTGGGCGTGTATGCACCATCTGCGGCTTCAGCAAACTGCCCCTTAGTTCTACTATTGAAGTGTACCTCGCTGCACATTTGTCATTCACTCGCGTTTCCTGCCTTTGTTCCTTCAGGGTCAACTCCCCTTTGATGATGACAACCTCAGGCTGCTGTTGGAGAAGGTGAAGAAGGGTACATTTGTCATCCCTTCCTTTGTGCCCCTGGCCGCTCAGGAACTCATCAGAGGCATGATTGACATCAACCCCGTTACAAGACTCACCGTACGTCACACATTACAGGGTAGAGGGTGGAGTGGGAGTGTGTTGGTAGTGATTTGTGGCCTACAAATGAATGGATGCTTGTGGTTAGCGTTGAGAATAGAGTGTATGCTATACACTGAGCGTGTGAGTGGGGTGTTAGTGTACATAGGTGTAATTGAGATGCTAGTATAGATATACAGTAGCGTCTCACTATTGTAAACACCTGTGGACACCTTTGGACAGACCCAAATGGCATAATGAGAGGGGTGTCCTTACGTACTTCAGATGTGGGCGCCTTCATGAGCAGTAGCCCTATGGCTAACTACGTAGGAATTCAAATGTAGTTAGTTTAGCACATGCAGTGTCATGTGTATCTGTATGTACGTAGCTGGGAGTCAGTAGGCACCGACCTCACCAGAGGGGTGTTTTGAATTCAGGATTTCCTTTGTAAGGGACTAGTGTACTGATGGTGTTGTACCCCCCCTCCCTCTCCATATTCAGATGGAACAGGTGATTGCTCACACGTGGACCAAAGGCACCAGTGGCTGGTGTGGGGACATCACAGCACCAATGAGTGAAGCAGTGGAGGTTGGTACAGGGGTTGGGGGATGAAAGGATGGGGCAGTGACTTGGGAGAAGTGGAACGGTGGGAAGGGAGGGGAAAGGTCCATAAGACTGTGGGAGAGAAGGTGGGACAATGCATTGAAGGGAAATGGAGGGTAATCAGGAATTGTAACCAGTTTTACTGTTCCTCACTGCTTATCTTCCTTTCTCCTTCAGACGGTTGCACTCTCCAGCATTGGGGAGATTGACCAGGAGATCCTAAAGTCCATGACATCACTTGGCTGTTTCAAAGACAAGTCTGCACTCCTGAGAGCACTCATGTCCCCTGAGTATGTGATGTATCCATTTCCAGTACTCGCACACACACACACACACACACACACACACACACACACACACACACACACACACACACACACACACACACACACACACACACACACACACACACACACACACACACACACACACACACACACACACACATACATACCACACACCACACACACACACACACACACACACACACACACACACACACACATCACACACGTATGCACACACACACGTTCCACTGCCTCACCATCTCCTCTCCTCTCCCCTCTTCTCTCTGTATGGTGCAGGCAGAGTGAGGAGAAGGTGGTGTATTTCTTGTTGCTGTACCGGAAAGAGAAGAGGGCAGCTGAAGAGGACGACAGTCAGGCTGAGAGGCTCACAGGACAACTACAAGCAGGTATGCATGTACATTGTGTGCATTGTAAGGAAACTGTTTCACGTTGAGGTTTAGCTGTGTTACAGTACGTATTCGTCCTTGAGGTGTCAGCTCTTTGAATGCGGATGTTGTTGTACGTACTAGTACGTAACCTGTGGGAAATTTGTCGCATCTTATTTCATTATTCAGTGAAACCTGTATAAGATGGTCACTGTGTTAAGCAGCCACCTCTCTAAAACAGCCAGCCTCCCTGGCCCCAAATAGCACTAAAGCATTGCGATCTACCTCTGTAGAGCAGCCACCTCTCTATAACAGTCAGTTAGAACTGGCCCAAAAGTGGCAGTCTTAGGTTTCACTGTACTACACTGTATTAAAATGGGACTTGTTTTGGACAGAGAAATGGCAATGGCTGTAGCAGTGTTACATAGTTTGTATGCCTATTATTGTATTAGTGTATATATCCCAGCGTTGGGCTTTGGCCAGTGGGGTGATAGTGGCAGAGGTCAGTGGGGATGTACTGATGTCTGTGTGGTCATATCACAGCTTTTGTTGTGAATGCCATTCTCTTTGTCTCTCTGTACATCTCTCTCTCTCTCTCTCTCTCAGATCCACCTCGTAAAAGAATAGATGCAATCAATCAAATGCAATCACTTCCTGTTTTAGAGAGAGTTAGGTATGTACGTATGTGTGCAACGACCAGCATCACGGTCCATCCATCCTGTTGTGTGTATACCTGAATGGACAGATGGAGGTGGTAGCAGCTGGTGTCTTGACTTGTAAACTGAATGTAAAAGTTATGCATTTCAACTGTGTAGAAGTGAAAGGCTTCCATGTTTATGTGCGTATGCTCTTTCCCACTCCATTGCAACCTGCCTCACCCCCAGCCTCCTCCCATCTGTGCAGGTCCAACTCTATAAGTTCTTCTCCTTACTCTTCACCACATCAGTCACCAGACCTCAGCAGCAGCAGAGGACCCAGACTGACGTGAGTGGGTAGCAAGTACAGGGCACCCTGGTTTGCACCTCACAGTCACATTTCACCTTGACATAGTAATGTTCAAACTCATTGCCTCACGAGGAAATTGGGTATACCGTACAATGCCATGGACAGGCATTTCTGTGCAAGTGCGTATTAGCAAACGTTGTGAACTTTTTGACCAGCAGTTGCATGTACGTGCATAAAGCAGATGAATCTGAAATTGGCTGATGAAGGTCTTTGCTCTTGAAACATGCTCACTGATTAATGTATTTACTGTTCGGAAGTTGTAACATTTTCTTATTGTTTGAGGAGAGTTGTGAAAATGACATTGTGGTGAAAGCATTGTAGAAAGGTGCTACCACTTACGTAAGTTTGGTTTGGTACTGCTTGACCCCTATCAGCATGTACTGGAGCTTGTCATAACCGGGTCAATTAACCAGGTGCTATGAACTGATAGCTGCATAGTAGGTATGCAGTTTAAAGTGTTGAGATTCTGTTTTCACCAGCCGAGGGAAGTTGAGCAGGGTGGTTGCCTTATACAACGACCACAATGCAGATTCCAGTGTTATAATTTGATTATGTTACCAGGGTATATAGCCATATCAGCCGCTCGAGAGCCCCTTCCCAATGCACTGTTGTGTATCTTGCATTCCTACTTGCAGTGTGACTGGCAGCCCACTGCATACTCACAGTGGTTACTACAGTTACCATGGTAGCCCTTCAATGGAGAGGAAGGCACGTCATTCACAGCCTAATATTTATGTGGACTCACCCATGGGCTCCCCCTGGCGAAAGCGCTTGTCCAGCACACTGAAAACAGCGTTTGGCTCACCTCACTTCCACAGGAAGAAGATTGATCGTAAGCTTATTGCTGAACGCACCAGTGGATTGAGCACTGCCTTCAAGCTACGTGTGTTTCTGCTGTGTATATTGTACATTATGACTTAGTGTGAGGATGGGAATAGGTAGATGGCACCTGGTGTGCAAACATGTATGTTGACTATGAGTGTCAATGCACATACATCGCTTCACTCCTTGTAATCGTAACTGTCAACATTTTTCCACAGCTCCAGGTCCTGAACTAGAGAACGGTGTCACAAGTCCTGACCCTGAACCGTGAGCTGTGAACCACATATACACTCATGCAGACAATGCGTGCATGTACACAGGGAGGGAGGGAGACATGTGCTTATTGAAGTCACTTGACTATGACCTTTAACCGTGGTGTGAGCTAGTCATGATACTCGTGTCTCATGACTTTTTCAGATGAAGTTTCCAGATATTGAGAACGAGAAGCTCTGAGCCAGGAACATACGTACGTGCGTATGTACGTATGTAGCAAATAGTAAATCAGCCACAGAATGTTTGGCCACAAAATTCAAATGCACAGCTGACCTTTGTGGCCAAAGCTTCTTGTGCTTTATTTTCTACTTCCTTCGCTCAGAGGCTCTCTGTGGCAGTGATTACCCTGCCCAGCAATGAAACTCTTCAGGATTATCCTAAGTACATACGTACAGTATGTATTCACTGCATGAACACTGCGGAAGTATGCAGAAAGTGTGGGTATCCTTGTTCCTGAAGCTCTGTACTGTTATTACGTACGTATGTGTATGAGTGATGCTCAACAGAGCACAGTGATAGTTTGTCTTCTTTAATTCTGTCACTCACATCGTACGTACATAGCCTTTGACACTCTACCCTACTACCCTAGACGCTATGCTTGCTCACTTCTCTCAAGGCATTTGCTGCACATGACGATTTTCTTTACTTGTTTTCTTTCAGAGTGAAGCGGTCATGGTTTGCCAATTTTATGGCCAGCTCTGGGGAAAAGACAGAGGTAAGTGCAGTGTGTGTGTGTGTGTGTGTGTGTGTGTGTGTGTGTGTGTGTGTGTGTGTGTGTGTGTGTGTGTGTGTGTGTGTGTGTGTGTGTGTGTGTGTGTGTGCATGTGTGTGCATGTGTGTGCATGTGCACGTGTGTGTGTACATGTGTGTGTGCGTGTTTGTGTGTGCATGTGTGTGCGTGTACGTGTGTGCATGTGTTCTGTACGATTACTATTGTTGTTAGCATTGTATTGGTATGACTATCCCATTACCTGTGAATTTGAATATCCACACATCGACGTATAATAAAAAAATTGTGTGGGGCCAAATACCTGCACCCAGGTGGTGCCATTTTTGCACCTCGAAACCTTTTTGAAGACTCTAGCAGGACTGAATTGTTGAAGACGGCTGTTATAATTTATGGAGCCGATTAGCAGTTCCTGAAGCTCAAGACGATACGGAATACGCATGTTATATACTACGTCTATGATGAAAGCTCACCTGGGGTCACTTGTGGGAGCCTCTGTCCAGGTGAATCGTCGATAATGGTGACACTTTCAAGAAGACTCATTCCCATACAGCACTACCTGGAGGTCCTTCGAGGCTAGTGGGCTAGTCAATAAATAATGCACTGTATGTAAGTGGTGCTGAGTGTACTGTAATAGTGCCATGGTTACAGTCAGTGTTTAATTGCCTTATGTGGCCTAGCGTTGACATTTTGCCATGTTCACTCCATAGGTTATTATTGTGATTGGGGACAAGGCAGAGGCTGAATTGGTTGCATCACTTGAGAAAGGCTTTCGGGTGAGTCCTGACTGCCATGGTAGCAGTAGTAACTTCCGCCAAGGCCGCAACGGCATGAATAGACAGTGGTCTGGCTACACACATCTGCTATGACTGTGCTCAACCTTGTCAGGGATTATGGATACTGCTGTCTTGTGCATTTTTTCAGATGGTTGGATTTGAGTCACGGGAAGTCGAAACACACACTTACAAGCTAAAGTATGAGTCGAAAGGTGAGCCCTCCTGTGTACCCCGCTCTCCTTAATTTGCTCAAGCTACACACATGTAAACAACACACACTATGTTCTGTGCATCAGTATAGGACGAACACACACAGCATATTTTTTTATTCACATGATCAGATAGTCCTTATTAAAGTACATATGTTGAATACATTATTTTTGGTGCATTATCATCAAACACGTTGTGTATACTTCATAGATGCTTGTCCTGTACCAACTTATTGTGTCTTGTGTAGGCAAGTCACTTGTGAAGAAGACGGTAAAGTTCACTTTACACTTTGAGGCCACAGAGAAGGGAGCAGATGAGAGCCCGAAGCGAAGCTCCTCAGCGGGAGTCGGGGCTTCTACACACACCCTTACCTTTACATTGATATCAGGTAGGCACTGCATCCCTTCTGCACCTTAGTGACTGTGGCTAGTGGTACACATTGGTAACTCAGCTCCTCGCAATACAATGCGTAGTGGGAAATTGTACACCCATTCTCTTACTAGGATTGTACATACGTACGTAGAAGGCCAACTGTTTTTGTGTATGCACCATTTATATCAACTTGCCTGTATTATACATTGGATTTAAGACTGTTTTGTAGGTCTGTGTGCTGTATGTCAATGGCAGATTCTTTACTGACCTCAAGATTACGTAATGTGTTGGTCCTACGTATGTTGGCATTCCTTAAGAGGCACTGTTTGTACGTACCTTTATCATGATTTGAGACAGTATGGTGATATTCTAGCTCTGTGGAGACTTGAATAGACATAGTGCAAAGAACACGACTAGTCAGTGCTATGGCACATGTTTGACAATCTTGGCCTAAATTGGTCATCAAAGACAAGTAATTTACCACCTGAGGGTTGATTCACTGCAAACGTTTTAAAAGCTTTCTGGGCAATTGAATACGCTGTCATACTCCGTGTATAGCTGCGTAGAGTGGTGGACCCCTTGTGTGGTGTACCTGAAAAGCTACTGCCATTCTCTTTAGATACAGATAACCATTGTAAAGTGTCTACCTGCCAGTTTGTGCTTATCGCTACAGCACTATCAACATCAGTGTAAATTGTACTCATTACCCGTGCGTGATTGCGCAACAGGGGTTATGTGTTTGGTTTGTGGGTCAGTTTGTCCGTCACACACTTCTTGGGCTGTTTGCGCGATTAAGGCACTTTCAAGGCTCATGTAGCTCCTGAAAGATAGGCTTCGAAGAAAAACCAGCCTGTGTACAATCGACGACTGCAACAACCACTCAAAGTTATTACAACGGCACTTTCTAGACTTTTGCAGACAGTCCGTCCCCTTTTGCGCCTCTGGGCACTTACAGGACGGTCTAGCAAGCCAGACTAGACGGTCAGCGGCCATAATTATGCGGGAAGAGTTTGCGGACAGCCCACGTTTGTATACGGATAGAGACATATTAAATAATAATACTTTTATATGGCTAGGTCTACACAGTCTCCACACGCATGGGGTATGGTCTCTATGAGGCCTTGTTTAGGTGGCAGTATGTTGTTTAATGTCCATGTACATTTAAGATGTTCATTATAACCTTTCTGCCTTTCATGCAGGTTCAGCAAGCAAGTTTAAGAAGCTGACAGATCGGTTGCAGGTGGCCATGTTGAGCCCGGATGACTCGGGACTAGATTCACCAGAAACCCCCTCCATAGCCTCAGAGGAGCTGCTCCAAGTGATCAAGAGTGACAGTCACAGTCCTGTCGCCCGCCACTCCAAGGGGGGAAAGGCAGGAACGAGGACCACACCCACTAGGAACGTCTATACCAACATTTTGGACTCATCGGACGATCCTGACTCAGATGAAGGAATATTGGACTTGCCAAAGAAGTGATTCAGGCAGATTCTGTGACAGAGAAATATTGTTGTTGACTCTATTTTACAGTTTGGTAGAGATATCAAACTTTGTTTTGTGTACTACTTTTGTATTATACCATGCCCATAACTACCATATAGAAGTACATATACGTAATACCCATGATGTACCTAACTACATTAAACCTGAGCCCTAAACCTGTGGCTGTTACTGTCTGTATGTTCTACAATTGCATGTGTTGTGTGTACAGTTCCATTGTATGTATGTATTGTGTAAAAAGTACAAATTGATTGATTTTGGCAGATTCTGGGACATGTCAACAATGAATGGGATGAGCAAACAGGCTGTGTGCAGGATAGGTATCCAGATATGGCCATTATGTGCACAGATTTTTGCAGGGAGGAATGTCACTGCTGGATTCAGGTAACAATGCATGGCCTTTTTCCCGTATTCTCTGAGACTGTGCCACTCAGGAAGTATGCATGCATGAAGTGGCAAAGGTATCTGGACTGTGATGTCCCAAATCAGATGCATTTGATTGCTTTCCACTCTAGCCTACAAAGAACGACAGTGACCGCATCTGTGCATTTCTATAAGTATGCTCAAGACCTGATGATTCAAGGTGGGAGGGAACATTACCGACCATCAGTGATCTGTGTATGATCTGATTCATCGCAGCGTGGCAGTAGAGATGTCCCTGCATAGCTTTTCTGACAGCTCAGGCCACTCGTTACCAAAGAATTAATGGATGAGCGAGGGTATATACTGTTCATGTGTACTCCACATGCATGCGAGGCTGCAACAATACTTCCTATATTAATATATTCATTACTTCCTCAATACATGCAGCTGCAGTATGTAATTTATGCCACCAAGGCCTTTGTCAGCTTCGGGCCGAAAAGTCCTGCATTCAGTTGTTGAATAATCTGCTACGTATTGCCCACAAACTATTTGCCTACATTGAACAACGGAGCCTCTTCTTCTACACACTAGGTTTACACAATCTGCATTTGGCTCAGTTAACCTTTTGTATGCATGAGTCATTGCTTAAAAGAGTCACTGCAATCATGACCTATTACGACGTATGCAGGAGAGCTTGCAGTGAAGTGCATTAACATTACCATTGGTGCTGAATTGCCAAGGGTTCAATCATTGTCTAAGTAGCAAAATGGATTGATATGGTTCTTTGGGCTATAATGATGGTTGATGGTTGAGGGCTGTCCTTGCTAGGGAGGACTGACTGGACCTGCATTTGTAGGTAACAACTTATTCTGTGTATGGAGGCTAAGGCTTCTGGAGAGGGCCAACCTCTGAGACCAAAATGGTATACCAGTATTGTATTGTGGCCTGCAGCAACTGATAACATTGACCTCCTGAGTGCCGTGATGACCCTCACCCTTGGTCAATTCAGTGTTGAGAGAGCTGGCGGACTGACTACTGAAGCTGTTGATTCAGAAGTTTACAGCTGTCAGGATGAACCATATGGTAATGAAGCAGTTTGGATTGCTGACCTAGAGATCTACATTAGAGTGGATTGAGCAGGCAATTCAAACTTGGTCAGAATACAGCAGCTAGTGTTAAGCATGCATGCCCAGTGGCACAACTTACTTTCTAATTTAGAGAAGAGGTATTCTTCACTGTAGTCAACTGTAGTACATGTTCATAGTATAATTTGCTTATTAATCAACAATTTATTAATACGTATACAATAAAATATGTTTTGTTACTCTATATTACATGCATGTTTGTTGTGAACTGAGGGAGGGTGCATGCAACTTATGCATGCGCCCTCCCTCAGTTGCTCCCAGCAGTGTGAGGCTTGCGGTGGACATAGACCTGGAACACAGCATGAGAGCGAGAGGAGGTGGCATTGGCCTCATTTGGGTGCTGGGTGTGGTTCTGGTTGCCAAGCTCCAACATTGACAGTAGCTCCTCTGCATTCCTGGGCTGTGACAGAGATGGGAAGAAGGGAGTTGTGGGGTAGAGAGTTAGATTAGGGCTTACACCACACACACACAGGCACACAGTCTCACCTTGTGCAGTGACAGTCCATGCACCACCAACTTCCCTTGGGATCGGTCATCTCTCATGCTGAGGGGTCCTGAGGGGATGAGGAGGTCCTTGATCTGTTCGTTGTAGATCTGCAGGGGAGGGGCAGGGAAGGAGCAGGGGGAGGCATTGGGCAGCACAAGGTGTGACCAGGATTCACAACATCCAGTAGTGGCTGTCTGTCTGTGGCACACCTCTAAGTAGGACACAGCTACGTCGCAGGAGATCTCCTCCTTCCGTTGGTAGATCTTGCGGTAGAGCTCCATCATGGTGAGGAAGATGACACCTGGGTGCTCTTGGCCACCGAGCATGGTGTGAGTCTTGCCAGCACCAGTGGCTCCATAAGCAAACACAGAACAGCTGACACCTTCGAGGACACTGTCCACAATGCCTGAGGGAGGGGAGGAAGAGAGGACAGTCCAGTGTGTGGGGGAAGAGGGAGGGGTAGTGATGTGCTGTGTGGTGGTAGAGGGAGTGCAGTGTGTGTGTGACACTTCTGGGGTCTGTGGTTGTGGTGGTGAGAGCAACCTGTAGCTACATGAGTAAGTTAAACAACACACTGTGGAGCTAATAGCTAGCTCAGGACATTGTTAAAATGTAGCTAGCTACATACTGGGTCTCTCAGGTAGCTAATTTGGACTGACACAGAATTAATAGCTATTGGCCATGGTCAGGGTAGCTAGTTAGGAAACTAGCTTTGGGATAATGCATAGCTAGCTAGCGCTAGCTATTATTGAAGTGAAATGAGCATTACAGCTGGAGGGACCTTGATCACTGGCTACTAGCACTCACATGTTAGCTGGCTATAGCATGCTATGGTCATAAGATAAAATGCACTAGATGGAGCGACCCATCTCTGTCCATCGATGCGACCACGGATCCATTCTCCAGACATGATCCGACGGAGGCGGAATGATGCAACGCAATCCCGAGAGGTTGGTCATGAGCCTCAGGTGTCCATATACATGGCTAGTTGGAGTCACGTACCCAGCACTCGGGGGATGGGTACGAGAATAAGCTACTACATGTACGTACGCAGCTGCGGAATCGAAGGGGAACGCCATTTTTATCAAGCAAGACGCCATTTTGCAACCTCCTTATTGCGACCAGATCAAGATCTGCCACTGTGACCCTCGACTGTCTATGCTGCGACCGACTCTGTTCAGTAACTGCTGCTCACAAGTAGGACCCCGTGCGTGGAATCCAAGTACCCTCTACTGTGCCAAGTGAGGCGCTGCGATGGACCTTGTCATGATCATCCTGACCGTCTTCTTGGGTGGCATTGTCCTCGTCTTGGCCACCCTCTGGGCATGGTTTGGGCCGAGCGTGAACTCCGTCCAGTCCTTCTTCCGCAAAGTAGCGCCCACGCATCCGTTGGAGGAGGAACAGACAATCCCTCGAGCCCCACAGCGGCCTATAACTGCCGACAGTGATTCGTCCGGACGGGAACAGGTGAGCTGTAGGAGTGGTGACGTAGTATACACATGTTCATGGTACGCAGCTACGTACGTAGAACGGACTAATGCAGACGGAGTGTACGAATGGACCGTCTCCACTCCTGGTCGTGGCATGCTCAAAGGAAACAGAACAGCTCTGCACACGCAATGCTTAGGCTCGTCCCACAATGCTGTGCATTCCTCTAGTATAGCACTCTATTGGTCCATTCACCTATAGACCTGCTTGTGCAAGACTAAATTGGGCCCAGTGGGACTTCCATATTGTAGTCACAGTAACTGCTGTGGGTATTTAGGGGGTTGTCATGGTTGCACGGGTTGTCACTTTGTTCTGCTGTCTTCCCTTTGACAGAAGACATTTGTATTGGAACAAATGAACTTAAGCTTGCAGTGCGCAGAACTCTTGAGGACTCACCAGACTGTGGTGCAAGGACAACAAGCAATGCAAGGACAACAAGCAACGAAAGGACAACAAGCGACGCAAGGACAGCAAGTAGTGCAAGGACAACAGACGGTGCAAGGACAACAAGTGGTGCAAGGACAACAAGCAGCGCAAGGACAACAAGTGGTACAAGGACAGCAAGTGGTACAAGGACAACAAGCGGTGCAAGGACAACAAGCGGTGCAAGAACAACAAGTGGTTCAAGGACAACAAGCGGCGCAAGGACAGCAAGTGCTAGCAGCGCAAGGACAACAAGTGACACAAGGACAGCAAGCAGCGCAAGGACAACAAGTGCTAGCGGCACAAAGACAACAAGAGGTGCAAGGACAACAAGCGGCGCAAGGACAGCAAGTGCTAGCGGTGCAAGGACAACAAGTGACACAAGGACAGCAAGCGGCGCAAGTACAACAAGTGCTAGCGGCGCAAGGACAACAAGTGCTAGCAGTGCAAGGACAACAAGCGTCACAAAGACAACAAGCAGTGCAAGGACAACAAGCGGTGCAAGGACAACAAGCGGCGCAAAGACAACAAGTGACACAAGGACAACAAGTGCTAGCGGCGCAAGGACAACAAGTGCTAGCAGTGCAAGGACAACAAGTGGCGCAAACACAACAAGCAGTGCAAGGACAACAAGCAGTGCAAGGGCAACAAGTGATAAACGGACAAGAAGTGTCACAAGGGCAGCAAACAATGGAGGGACAACAAGAAACGCAAAGTTCTAACTCTCCAGATCAAGCAGTGGCTCAGCACAGTGGAGCTGGTATGTTTAGCACACACATCACTGAACTACATGATGGTGGATCTTACACAGCGACCAATCACATGCACTGTTGTCTGTCAACTCACTCTGTAGTACATGGTTAGCTTAAAATATACAAGCTATTGCCCTAAACAGAGACAGCTTGTTTCTATACTAGCTACATATAAACAATAATGTAGAAGAAGAGGCTCATTGCTACATTGTTCAATGTATATAGGCGAATTGTTTGTGGGCAATACGTAGCAGATTAATCAACAACTGAATGCAGGACGTTTCGGCTCGAAGGCCTTCGTCAGCTGCGTACAAAACTGAGAATGTACAGTGTAAGACTGGTTTATATAACTATGGGTAACTGTGTGTGACCAATCAAATTCTAGGATTATGTGTACATGTGTTTAGCCAATCAGAAACATAGTTATGTGTCCTGTGCCCTTGTCTTCTCAACTGTTACAGCTCATCCCATGAGTCCATGGAATGATGATGCATTAATCTCCATGCGTGAGAAGCTCAAACTCCACCTACCAATGAACACAGGACTGAGTGATAAGCTGGAGAAGGCAGCTGGTGGTTTTATGGACCACAGTGAGGCACAGACTGTCACAGAACAGCTGGGAATAAGAGCACAGATAGAACAAGTGATTGAAATTCTGCGAGGAAAGCGAGATGAAGACTTCACTTGCTTCCTTGAAATGCTGAGATCCACCAACAACAGTGTGTGGGCAGAGGAGCTGAGGAAGAAGGCTGAACAGTTCGAAAGAGAATATGGTAAGTGTGTGTGGAGAGAAACAGACCAAGATGTAGTGTGCGTTGTAGGGTCAGGTGTTTAGGCTGTCAAGTAAGGTCATTTAACATGCTTGACACAAGTTGGCTCATTCTTCCTGTAAAGCTGTTGCTAGGCAACTTTAGGCTGCACTGAGCACTCTGTGAGGTGCACCCAATCGTAATTCAGCCCCGCCCACACTAGTGTGAGTGTGCTAACATGTTGGACTTGTCCTGTAGGTAAAGTTATGGCTCTCAATAGTCATGAACTGTGACCTGTGTATGTCTCCACTCAAAGATGCTGACAATTGACCTGTCCACACATGGGTGGAGCTGAGGGAATACTCATGTTGTGGCCTCACCTTGTCTTTCTCAACTTCTTCACTGTAGTTGATGGAAGAGGAAGTGATGGAGGGCTGGCTACTTCAGCCAGGAGAGATAAGCAAGGGGTGAGCCTGCTTGAAGTACGAGGCATAGTTGGGTGTGGTGGGAAACTGACAGGAAAGCTCCAACAGATGTGCATTTTGTCATCACACAGCCACTGCTGAGCCTATCCACTTGTCCGTCATGTACGCATGTATGTATGCATGTATCCGTGGCAGTGGAGTATAGGGAAGGGGTTTCCGAGGTCTTCATTGCAGGAAATCCTTTTGAAATTAAATGATAGCAATGAAACATGCCAAGTGTACAGAGCTGTACCAGAGGATAACATACGTAGTGCTGCTACTGGCATTTAGGGCTGCTTTGTTGTATATAGTCTCAGCTCACTTTTTAATGTCACTTGTAGATGATGCCATGCTTCCTAAAAAATGTTCATCTTGTATAAAGCAGCCATTTTGATGATGTAATGGTAATGTACTCAGCTGCATTGCATGTAGTGTTTCTGACAATTATATTATGTTCAGAGTATACATCCTCAGTTTAACATGACTGTGTGTATACATGTGTGTGTGTGTGCATGTTTATGCATTGGGACATGCACTATCAGGTTATGTCTGGGTACCTCTCTGTGTTGCAGTCCCTCCGCGCCAAGCTCGGCTGTTACTACTCTAAGGAGTGCATCCAGGACAACCCTCTGCTGGCCTCTTCCACCATGCAGTATGTGAAACTCAACCTGATACGGTCAAAACAGCGGCGACCGATAGCAGGGAAGATCAACGAGGCAGTATCAGTGCACCTGGCCAGGGGAGGTGCTGAACAGGTGCCTCACGAGAAGGTGCCACTCGACTACGAACACATCCTCTCCTTCTCCCCTCCTGCTGGTATCTCCAGAAAGCGGGTGCTCATTGAGGGTGTACCAGGTAGTGGGAAGAGCACTCTCGTCCAGCGAATGTGCCATGATTGGTCGATTTGCGGTTTTGCACAGGACTACAAAGTAGTCATCCAAGTCACCCTAAGGAGTCTCCCCAAGGACCAGAAGCTGAGCCTGGAGGACCTCATCTTCACATCAGTCGGGGATGCAGCTATCATTCAAGAGGTCACTGACTTCGTTACTGCACACCAAGGACAGGGGGTCCTGTTCATATTTGATGGCTTTGATGAGCTGTCAGAAGAAATGCGTGAGAAATCTCCTGTTTGCGACATCATCACTGGCCATCTTGCCCCTCACTCATCATTCATGGTCACCACTCGCCCCATCTCTGCAGAGAGCCTCTACCACCGTGTTGACAGGAGGGTTGAGATCAGTGGATTTGGATGGGAAGAAGTAAAGAAATTCATCATGGAGTACTTTGCCTCCAACCCATCAGCAGGAGAGAAGCTCTTGTTGACCCTCTCCTGTCGCCCTCACATCATGAACTTCTGCTTCACCCCACTCCTGTGTCTGATGGTATGCTATGTAATATCCCTTGGTGATGACTCTCCAGAACTCCTGTCACTGCACCAGCTGTTTGAGTGTGTCATCATCCACACCATCAACCACAACCTGAAGCGATTGGGCAGGAAGGAACGCGCTGGTAGTCTCAAGGACGTGATGCAACTCTTTCCCAGCTTCAACAGACTGATGCAGTTGGCACAGGAGGGGATCGAAAAGGACACCATCATTTTCTCCGACCTCGACTTTGAAGTGGACAGTGCCTTCCATGGCTTGTTCAACTGCGTTAAAGCACAGAATCGGTTCGGGATCATCTCTTGCACATGGCACTTCTTGCACCTGACCCTGCAGGAGTTCATGGCAGCACTCGCTGTGGCCAAGAAGACACCAGAGGAGCAGGTCACCTTCTGGAGACGACGCCTCACCTTGAGGTACAACAAGAAGGGGCACTTTGTTCTGGCAGATGACAGGGAAAGGACTATGTTCCTGTTCTTCAGTGGGCTGAGTGGTCTCAGCACCCCAGGCATGCAGAGGATGCTACTGGAGACCCTCAACACAGTAGTGGAGCCCAGCATTAGGAAGAGTACCGCACTTCCTGAACTGTGTGAAGTCGTAGCTGAGAGTGGCAATGAACAGTTGGCTCAGTCCATCCTATCCCCATGTGGACCAACAGTGGAGATTGGTAAAAACAGCCTCAGGGGTGTTGGCATAGCGTGGTGTGTCGCTCAGCACTGCAAGCAGGTGGAAGGGGCTGGAATCAGGGTTGGAGGGTACTCATCGGATGTCACTAGCTTTATCTCTCAGCTGGGAGATGTCTCCACACTAACAAGAGTGGAGCTGCCTTATGTGGAGGTTGATGATGGTAAGATATTCTAAGGGCAGTTAAACTCATCTACAACTGAGGACTGCTTGACTGTCAAGTGTTAAGATTGAGAAGGACACTTAATAGTTGGAATAATCTTATTCATACTTCCCAATGGTACTCTTTTGGTAGTGCTCGGATTACTAATAGTATACTCAACCACTGAGGTCCAGTACAAGTCTGTTGTTTGTAGCTGTTTACGAAGAAGGTTGACACAACAGATGGTTACACTGTACACACTGAATGGCTGTCAGTTTTACTGAGGAACCTCCAGCTTGCAATGCCACTTTGTATTTGGATTTGAATTGGGAATGGGAAGTATAATTAGCCACATGCTGTGTGTGATTATGAGTAACAGACGTGTGTCCATGGTCCCCACATGGATGTTGTGCAATCTGTATACGTATGTACCTTACCTTTCAAAATGTGTGGAAATCTTTTCATGACTTTTTTATACTTGTACTTTCTCTAGATCTGTCAACTGTCAGGGAATTTCTACTGAAGCAAACACAACTCAAGTGCTTGACTTTTGGAATACTCAATGAACACACCATAAAGGATATGTTTGACACAGTGAAGGTATTGAAATGCTACAGTGGAATATCGACTTGATTTGCCACGATATCTCGAAGTGTCCCATGTTAACTGCCCCTATAACCTGTGCGGTGTGGGTGGAGTCTGTACTTGATGAGGTGTACCAGTAGTAGAAGTGTGTCAGTTGTGTGTTTAGACTACAAAGTGTGCACATTCCATCATTTGAGCAATGTGTGCATGTGAGTACCCCTTTAATTACTTTGTTGTTTGTGTAGGATGTGCTAACACACCACAAGGACTCACTGGAGGAAGTGACACTACGTGGGGACCTGTATACAATAGGTGTGTTGTGAGTAGCATGTGTCACACCATGCACAGTGGGTATCCATGGACACTGTTCCACTCGAAGAGAAAATGAAGTGTGTTGTGAAGGGTGGGTTTGCAGTACGAAGGTATTCCATGTAACATCTCCCATTACCATAGTAACCATGTTTTCTATACTTGAACTAGCAGATGGTTGTCATGGTAATGGAAGTATTCCACCCTCAAGAGGATGTATAATTATTGATGATATACAGAACTATAATGAATGACTACTGTCCACGGGTCTTCACTCCTGCTTGTGCATGTCTGATGTGTGTTGGAATTCTCTCAGTTTGTTCTCATACCACCTTCCAGGTACTCCCCTTGACCCTTTGATGGAGTCTCTTGTGACCTGTCAGAGATTGACGTCTTTGGAGCTGAGAGATGTCACCTTGTCCCTTCAGAATTGGATCACATTAGTGAAGGGGTTGCCCAATCTGAGGGCACTTGGACTGGAGAAGGTGTCTTTGTCGGATAAAGTGAGTGACTGAGTTTGAGCTGCATGAATTGTAGACAATCAGTTGCAGTGTTTGAAGTATTCAACATGTCATGCAATTCTATTGTCTTCCCTTACAGTCACTCACTGCCTCAGATGTCCACCTCATTGCATCATCAGTGGAACACCACCCCAGTCTGAGGGAGCTGACTTTTGGTAAAGAGTGCAGTGGGTCTCTTGTCGAGGGAGCTGTGGAGGGGATGGCAAAGAGACATGGTGTGGATAAATTGGTTGTTGCTCCAGACTATGAGAACAGTAAGTATCTTTAATACATTGTCATTCCATTGTATCCATGGCACACAGACAGTCTGTTCCAAATCATGCCCCCCAAGCATGTTTCATTATTATGTGTACCTCGTCTGTCCCTTGCTGACCTCTCTATAGTTAGAAGAGAAGAAATGACAGCTGAGTCAGTTTTGGAAGTTTAGTCATATTCCAATGTGCCTTTTCCAAATGGTGCCCCCTAAGTGGTTAGCCAATAGTGTCCAGTGTCATAACATTTTGTCGTTCCTTTGGTACCCTCTTGCATGCATAGCAACACATGGCCAAGCTAAGTGTGATTGTCGGACATGAAACTTCACCACCAACAATAGCTAACCTGTCACCTGCAGCACTACACTGGGGGATCAACCCCTTTCATGGGGGCCTGAATGTATGAACCCCTATTTAGACTATACATTTAATTCTTAGAAATACCCAGAGGTGTACTCTCCTACTTCAGTAACCCATTTCCGTCCTTCCAGCTTTGCTAACTTCAATAACTACTGAGTCACCATCAATGTGTTGCCTCATGCATCCTCTGCAGTTGATCTGGTCCTGCCCATCTGTGCTGTAATGATGACAGGATCACTAAAGACCTTGTGTGTTGGACTTCATTCTCAACTAGCAGAGCAGGTGTTGAAGGAACTGCCTCACTGCACTCAACTCAGGAAGTTGGAGTTGGAGTTGGGGTTTATGTTGTCCAGGTCAGACAAGGTGAGACATGTCACTTTGTATCCAATACATCAACAGTATAAAACTCCTACTGTACATCTGCACATATAGTAATGTTGGGAGGCTCTGCATGTACCCCAACAAGGGCAGTTGTGTAAGGGACTGCCTCACTGCACTCAACTCAGGGAGTTGGAGTAGTTGAAACAGTTAGACATGCAGGTTGTGTTTTAGACATGTCACTTCTTGTATATGCAGTAGGAGTGTTTGTGTTGATCTAGCTGCTAGCCATTACTTTGTCATCTCGCGCGCCACATGAAATGACAAAGTAGGGCTAGCAGCTATAGATTATGCTTGTGTGGGAAATGCACACACCACACACACTCACTTATGCTACAATGGCCATTTATTTCACATTCTGATCTGCAGTTTGTGTCACATGACATGCATGTGACCCCATCTTCTTTACAGGTTGGCACCCTTCCATCAGCTATTGAAGCTGCTCTCTCAAAGTGCACCACACTAGAGAAATTTACATTGAAGGGACAGTATGTCCTTTCCTCTTCTGTCACTGCTGCCCTGCTTAGGGCAGTGAGTACTGTCAGGTCCTTGAAAGAAGTGTCATTGGACAAGTGTGACAATGGTATGCAGTGTGTGTGTGTGTGTGTGTGTGTGTGTGTGTGTGTGTGTGTGTGTGTGTGTGTGCATGTGCGTGTGTGAGTGTGTGTGTGTGTGTGTGCATGTGCGTGTGTGTGTATGTTGTGTACAGTATGTAACAGTACCAGTGTTGTGTGTTGCTATGATTGTGTGTGAATCTCTATATATATTTTGGTAGAGCTTAAATCCTCTGTTCGAAAACTCCTCCCTCAGTTTGCGCGCGATTGACACGTAACTCAGGATTATTACAGAGCGCTGCATGGTGATGGTTATAAGCAGGGTTTACGGAAGATGATTTACCGCGCCTGCGAAGAGTACCGCATGTTTTCACTCCGTTACGGAAAATACGTCATGTTTTTGACCATTTACAGTCTGCATATATGGGATTCCGGTTACTTAACGTTTTAAAACGCAGCACCATGCATGCCAAAGGTAGAGCGCTCACGCTCTGCCATGCAACAGAGCTGCAGCTAACACTATCTATGGCACCATACTGATGTAAATCTGATGCAATATGAGACTAAACACACAGCATTGTCTACAGCATGCATGGTTGTGGCCTACACCATTATATTCCACATTAGTACTGCCTGGCCGTTGTGGAGTAGCCATTGTGGAGCAGCCGTTGTGGGGGTGCCGGAGCAGGGAAGCCAAAGGCGGGCTTGCCTGCTAGTGTGACAATATTTTGAATTGAATTGAAAGGGTAATCACTGGATATTGGTGTCTCAGTTGGTACAGGGACGACATCCTATTGATTGGCAACCAGTGATTGCCTTCCTCCAGTCATCCAACAAAGATGGAAGAGCTACAGACAGCTGTTTCGCCCTGATTGGGGCTCATTAGTGTGGTGTAGTGATGACCGAGGGTGGATGACTGGCTGCTTTTGTACTGTGACAATATTTGACGGTGCAGTATGTTTTGTGTTAGGTCCATGACTTGCAATGTGTAGTTCAGCTCTGCGCCTTGTGTCTTCCTCCACGACCACTTGTCTCCCTCCTCTGCAGATGGTATTGATGAGGAAGTGGAGACATTTGCCAGTTACCTTAAGACAAGCAACTTGAGGAAAATTGAGTTGTCTCTGTGTGACAACCTATCCCCTGTGCACATTGCAACGATCTTCACTGGTCTCAATGGGAACAACAGCCTTGAAGAACTGGTGGTCACGGCATCATACTCATTGGTGATTCCTGTGTGTGTTCTAGAAGGAATGGTAGTGACACCAAGCCCACAGGTCAGTTCTGAGTGTGTTGTCTGTTTGTCACATAACACCATGTGAACTGGTTTCTTCCATCAGTAAACTACGCACACTTTGAAACCATCTCCATTCACTTGTCTACCCATGACAGGTGATGGCCTCTTACTCTCACTCAGGAGAGCCCCCATGAAGTTGTACATCTGTCTTGTTCATGCAGTTCCTCTTCGCAGTTTGCAGTTCTCACTTGTCTACAGTTTGTATTCTTTGTAGTTTGTAGAGAGAACTGAACGTTGCACTAGTATTCCATGTATTGTCCAGAGTACTTGTTTCCACTGCTGTGAATGGTGTTCTTACTATTCAACTGATGAAGCCATGCAAGACCTGTAGTTTACCTCTTCTGTCCCTGGCCTATTAGCTTGCCTTGCTTATGTCAATGTGTGTCCATTGTCCTTACCTGTACACCTCCCCTATACCTCATGTCCTCCATAGCTCCATTTTATTTGTGTCTTTGTGACAAGTCTGAGACTGCTGCAGTGTTAGTTGTCACACAGCACGGTCTCCTTAACCACATGCAGGTGATGATGGGGGAGGATGTTTCAGACCCTGACATACTGAAGTCAGTTCAAACAGCAGTCAGGGTGAACAGGTCAGTAAAGAGGATCAGGATTGAGGGCACATATTTGGGGTGGACCAATGTGGCCACTGCTATCATTGAAGGAGCAGCACATAACACAACATTGATGGAGGTGGAGCTGTACACACCAGATGATCATCCTCCTCCACAGGAGGTGATTGATGAAACAAGACAAGCAAACCCAAAGCTACGACTGGTTGTTATGGCTGGTGAGTAAACATCACATAACATCACATGACATCACATGACATTAGTGCACTCCCCCACATGTTATGTGTCTCATGTCCCAAGTTGTGTCTGAGTGGTGTGTGGTGGTCTATTGGTACAAGTGTGTCACAGTGAGGGCTTGTGAGCAAGTGCTGCACTGTAGGAGGGACCCGTCCCCCCTCACTAAAGAGGGGGTCCCCCTCTCAACATCCACCCAATAGTGTCAGTGTGTGGTGGTGTGGATTGGCCTCATACCCTTTTGTGTACATGTGAAGGAAGGTCTGGTACCTGCATACTGCTTGCACTGTGTGGCATTCACAGTCCCACAGAAAACTGTGGAGCCTCTGCACATGTGCGCACAGTAGGTTTCAGGCTGTCCTTCCCGCCCCCACACAATTAACAGTGCACAGGAATGAGGCTAGTGATGAATGTGTGGTAGTGGGCAAGCAAGTGATCAGGAAGGACTGATTTAGGGCAAGATTGCCGTGGTGCTAGGGTGTCAGGTGACATGTCACATGTGTGTACTGTCACTATTTGTGTGTAGTGAATTTGATGGGCTATCCCAACTACTTGTAGCCTCCCAAGACACGCCCCCTGACATGGTGAATTGAGTAGTGTCCCAACCTCCTCTTGTCCCTGTGCTGGTCACATGACCCAGACAGAGGTAGTGGGTGCACACATTGATCCATTTGTCATGTGTCCTCCCATTTCATGTCCTTATCCACAACATGTCTCTCCACTCCACAGGATTCCAGTCTCCTCTCATGTCTGCACAACAAACTGAAATATATTAACTCCTGGTGTTATGTTCATAGTATATAATTTGCTTATTAATTGACAACTTGTTATTACAGTAATATTAATTCATTTTTATGATATGAAATTTAATAGGTCATACAACAGTATACGTGTGTGCATGATCACACACACATCTTCTTCCGTTGTGTACATGGACATGTACATCATTATATAGTTAACAGTTGGAGATGCTTGGAGGCTTCTTGTTGAGGTAAAAATGGCTATATGCTCATGAGACGGTTGGTTCAAGGTTATTATGTCATGCATGCACTACGGTTTGATTATGGGCAGCCATCTTTAATCAATATGGCTGCATGCTCATAATTTATTGCAGTTGAACATATGAATTATAAATATTAATTATATTATACATGGGTTGAAACCTGTAATGCATGCATGACATTGTACATATAAAACCCAGCCCAGAATTGCATTAGGGTACATGTCCAAAGAAGAGGTGAACTATTAAAATGCAACTTTGAACGAAATGCAACACACGATTGAGACATGTACACACACTCCACTAGTGACAAGCATGTACCAGCTGGTTGTGTCACTTGGCCAACACATGAGGTAAGTACTGACGGTTAACATTGCATGAAGGATCCACAACAGGAGGGCTAGCTAGTGCAGCCATACCAGTGCATACACCCCCATACTGCTCCATTAATTATACATATGTGTGGACACACATGGGCTAACCAAACTACATGGAACATGATACAACACAACACAACACAACACAATGAGTGAGTGAGTGAGTGAGTGAGAGTCAATAGAATAATTATTACATTTCAGTGACAGATCATGACAGGCGCTACCTGTGTGACACTATATTGTACATGTGTGCACACTGGAGGAGGGGGAGGGGCAGGGGGAGGAGAAGAGAGGTACACAGAGACATTACAGGAGATACAACATGTGATGTTCATAGAAAAGAAGAAATTGCACACTCTCCACAACTACTGCAGCTAGTGAACAGTTGTTGGCTTCCTTTGTAGTTCTCCTTGTTTCCTCTTGCACTGCTGCAGAGAGTGAGAGAGAGAGAGGGGGGAGGGATGGTCTAGCACAGCCAGACCACTCTCCTTCATCGCACAGAGAGAGCAGTACTGACTGACTGACTGAGCAGTACTCATCTATATATGGGCTTGCATAACCATGCATGACACGAGAGACATGGGGTACAGCCTTAAGCTTGAGTGACAGCATCAAAAGATCCGTCCTGCATGGGCTCATAGCCATAGAATTACCCACCTATACTTAGTAATATCTAGGTGGCTAGCTATAGCATAAGTTGTACTACACACACGCACACGCAGGCACACACACACACACGCACGCACACACACACACACACACACACACACACGCACACACACACATACACACACACGCACACACACACACACACACACATATGTACACACACACGTACACACACACACACACACACACACACACACACACACACACACACACACACACACACACACACACACACACACACACACACACACACACACACACACACACACACACACACACACACACACACACACACACACCTGTGTCTGCATCCCTGCAGTGTGAGGCTTGTGATGGACATAGACTTGGAACACAGCATGAGAGCGAGAGGAGGTGGCATTGGCCTCAGTTGGGTGTTGGGTGCGGTTCTGGTTGCCAAGCTCCAGCATTCCCAGTAGCTTCTCTGCATTCCGGGGCTGTGACAGAGATGGGAGGAAGGGAATTGTGGGGTAGAGAGTTAGGTTAGGGCCTCCCCCCACATGCACACAGTCTTACCTTGTGCAGTGACAGTCCGTGCACCACCAACTTCCTTCGGCCATCTCTAATGCTGAGGGGTACTGGGGGGATGAGGAGGTCCTTGATCTGCTCATTGTAGATCTGCAGGGGGAGGGGCAGGTGGAGGGGTTGGGCAGCACAAGGTGGGACCAGGATTAACATCATCCAGTAGTGTCAGTCTGTCTGTGGCACACCTCTAAGTAGGACACAGCTACGTCGCAGGAGATCTCCTCCTCCGTTAGTAGATCTTGTGGTAGAACTCCATCATGGTGAGGAAGATGACACCTGGGTGCTCCTGGCCACCGAGCATGGTGTGAGTCTTGCCAGCACTAGTGGCTCCGTAAGCAAACACAGAACAGTTGACACCTTCAAGGACACTTTCCACAATGCCTGAGGGAGGGGAGGAAGAGGGGACAGTCCAGTGTGTGGGGGAAGAGGGAGGGGTAGTGATGTATTGTGTGGTGATGGAGGGAGTGAGATGTGTGTGACACTCCTGGGGTCTGTGGGGGTAGTGGTGATTAACCAGTTTTGTTGCACGAGTACATTAACAACACAGACTGTGGAGCTATATAATAGCTAACGACACTTGAAACATGTGCTGCACCTCTCATGAGGCAATAGGACTGACCTTGGGCACGAGGGGTATACGTAGTTAGCTAAACTTTGGTAATGCATATTGTAGAGTTGGTCAATAGCACTCACTTGATAGACATGTAGATAGCTAGCTACAGTCAGAGCTTACTACACCGCGGATGTTTCTGCGGGAGTTGACCGTCTCGCGGAAGCTCAAGCTCAGATCACTTGAAACCATGGTCTCCATCCATCGGTGCTAGTTGAAATGATGCTATACATCCGAGAGGATCATGCCAACCCCCATATTGAGGTGTACACTCGACTGCACCGGAGCTAGCCTCGTTCCTAGCCGTCCACACCGGAGCCGAGCAAAGGGAATGACCATTTTCACAGAGTAAAAAAAACGCCATTTTGTCACTACCAGACCAGCTAAACTAAAGAGTTGAGACGCCCTACACCAGGCGTCCGTACAGCTGACTAGCGACGGCTTTAGAGCATTCTTCAAGGGTAACCTGTGGACAAGGTTACAGGTAAAGATGAGGTAAGATGGGGACAGTGTGGAGATTTCTATATAGGTGAGGGCTGTTGGCGGGGATGTCCCACTTGTCCCCCTTTAACGCGTTCCCTTGTATGTGTTAGTGGTATTTCCTGCTAACTGATTCGTGCTGAGAGGGTGCGTGTGTTGTGCTCACTCCATGTGTAACAGTGGACAGAACAGTGGGCAGATCTGGGCAGATCTGGGCCTGGCCATGTGAAGGAGTTGAAGGATTGTGCTAGCTACGCTGCACCGCTCATGAATTGTTTCAAGTATACACCAAACTTATGCTCATCACATGTCATTGATACCAGCACCTCACCAGTCTCGCTAGCCAGACTGCCATTTTGTAGACTACACCATAAAAAGGTATATATGGTACCAGGTATGCCCGGTATGTGTGTGCATGCATGTGTGCATGTACATGTATGTGTGTGTGTGTGAAACTGTGCCACAAGATCACAAACTGCCGCAAAATACTTCTTCTCCCCAGAGCTCCCTCCGATCTCCCCTGAGGCAGAGGACCTCATCCATCACTTCCTTTGTGATGCAGAGGACAGGATTGGGAAGACAGTGCAGGAGATCAGGCACCATCCCTTCTTCAAGGGCACAGACTGGGAACACATTAAGTGAGGGGAGGAGAGAGGGGGAAGTGCCCAGGGAGAGGGGAAGGAGGGAGAGGGGAGGGAGGGAGAGGGGAGGGAGGGAGGGAAGGCCTGGGAGCAAGGGAGAAACAGAGTGATCATCCACCTCTGACCACCTCTTTATAGAGACCAGTACCTCAACCTCCCTTAGCTGACTCAGCACTTGTTGTAGGTGACAAGTCCTCTCCAGCCCCCAAGTTCACACAATGTGCTCTCAGTGATGTGGTGACTTGACACAGTCAGTGGTGGTCTGTCTTCCTCCACAGGTGATGGGTGGGGAGCTTCCTCAGAGAAGCTGGGACAAAACAGAACACTTTCTTGTACAAACGGAATGTCCTCAATGACACCACAGTCCTTGTACATAAGAGACATGTGAGTTTAGTCTGTTTTATGAGCAAGTCATGCACAGTAACATGTACAAAGTGAAGTTGTTTGAAGTGTGTCAGTAAACATAACACAGTTGGTAGTTTCTCATGATCAGTGAATGGTCATTTTGTGGTTGTGGGCAGACTAAGTCTTATCATTGGTGCTTACATAGTACACTTTCTGTCAATGGGAGCAGTTTGGACATGAGAGGTCTACCATTCAGTGTGCATATAGGTGTAGTCTTACCTGTTCCTCCGGGCACACAGATAGCAGTGTCATCACCCTGGCTCTCTTTGGTGTACAGAATGTTTTAAATCAGTTGTCCACACTGATATCGGTACCCGGGAATTGCATCTTGATTTTATACAGATTCATGTGCATACTGACAAAATATTGTAGTCGAGCGAATATCATATTTCAAGGTCGACTATTTGTTGCTTGCAATGACCGAATAGTCGAATATTTCATTCCACTGGAAGGGGTAACCAAATAGTGGTACCTTGAGACAATGACACCTCAATGTACACATCATTGAGGTCAGCTACTAATGATACTGGGGTGCCCTCCCTCCCCTCCCCTTGGGATCACTGCTATGTCTTGGTCTACACTTGTTTGGCTTCTGTGCACCCACTCCCATGGTACACGTGTTGACAGAGACCACAAACTGTTCACTTCGAACACTTCACATTCTACCGCTATGGCTTCAGTAAGGTGACACTGAAATTGGGAAATGGCACACATTGGAGAGTTCTGTCCAGTGTCAACTGTAGTTTGACGGACTAGGTACCTGTGTGCTTAAGAATAAGGTGCTGGCCAGGGCTAGTTGAATAGTATATGATCTTCATTGCAATAGCCAGTATCATCCAGGTCTCAGCTGGTAGTCTGGCTGTTAACCAAGAGGCAAACGTGAGTGAGACTCACAAGTACATGTTATTACACCTGACACCGGGCATCCCCAACTGTCACCTGTTCTCTTCCCCCCCCCCCCCCCCCCTTCCCCTCTGTCTCACCCCTCCCCTCCCTCTTCTCTTGTGCACACAGCTGAGGTCCATAGTAGACACTCAGCTGCGTAGCTCCATGGTGAGCTACCAACCTCACAGCGACTTCAGAACAGCCTATGACAGCCTACATGATAGGGTTGGTTGACTCTGCCCCATGCATCATGTGACAAGCAATGAATACAGTTGACTTGATGATCCATTTGATGTTTCAGTGTTTAGACACTAGTCACTGTCAGTGTTATCCCCTCTCATGCCCACCGCCTCCACGTCTCTCTCTACCCCTACCAGTATCGCTGCTGTGGATCAAACTCCTCTATGAACTGGCTGGATGCGTCCAACCTCAGGATGGTCGCACCAGACAGCTGCTGCGTGGTGTTCTCTCAGGGATGTGGCAACACTGGACCTCAGAGTAAATTCTACCAGCAGGTGAGTGAGCTCCTCCTCCACACCACTCCACATGCAGGGCTAATGGTACCTGTTAAAGAGTTAGTTGAAGGCATCACATCAGCAAGTAGTAACCGTTTCTCCTCCTTTCCCTCCCCCCTCCCCTCCCCTCCCATCCCCTCCAGGGGTGTCTGGACTTCTTGTCAATGTACCAGAGTGATCAGCTCTCCATTATCGGACCACTTGGACTCTTCAGTGGATTGTTTGTGGTGAGTTGTATAGACACTATCCCCATCTCTGTTACCTCCCCTCCCCTTCTCATCACTCCCCTCCCCCCTCCCCTCCCCTCCCCTACCCTCTCCGCCCAGCTCCTATGTGGTAACTTTGTCCCACTTGGGCTCGTCATCATGGTGTGTATGAACAAGGTATCATACCATCCCAATTGGACATTTTGTACTTCATTTTATGTACCATGTAATTACCTTACAACTGTACAAATCCCACAGAAGCTCTAACACACAATGTAATCCATTGAACTCTACCTCACAACACACTACTCATTCCTACACACACACACATGCATGCACGCATGCACACATGCACACATGCACTCATGCACGCACACACAAACACACACACACACACACACACACACACACACACACACACACACACACACACACACACACACACACACACACACACACACACACACACACACACACACACTGTACTTTCGAGCCACGGCACTGATGGATGTTGTATAGTATGAACTATACATGTACCTTGTTTGGCTCTAACAGATGATTAATCTGTGCTGCATGTGGGTAGAGTGTGACTGACCATCTCTTCACACACTAGTGCAGTCTTGTATTGGACACTGGAGGACTGGCTAGCTACATCCAACACAAGTACACACATGGTACACTGCTACTCAAGTAGCTAACTGCATCACTTAGCTATAGTAATAACTGCAGGTATAGCTAGCTATAGCTATAGCTACATAGATGTAGGTAGCTGCAATGACATGGCCATTGGGTTACTGGTCTAAATTGACTCGAGTGCACTTTTGCTCAGTCACCCGAATAGATTGAAAGTATTGTAAAAGTTGCATCCAATCACATGTGCTTCAATCTGCACTTGTAACATGTGTGATCTAATGTTACTGTTATTCCCATGATTGAGCAAAAGTGGGCATGCATGAGGAGTCAGCCGGGACCCTTAAGCCACTGTAACAAACCACGTGCACACACACAACCAGTTGGGCCTACAGCTGTAGGGAACAGACCACAAGTACTAGTACTGTTGATATGCAGTGTCTATGGCCATAGCAAGCTAGCTAGTTACTGACTGGATATGAGTATAATAGCTAAAATAGTTTGGCCAGCCAACAAATCCAATTTGCATGGATCTCTGCAGCTATGTACGTATATGAAACCACTAAAGTAGCAACTTTGGCAAGGTGATGTGCATGTGCCTCATGAGTGACAAGCCCACCAGCACATGGTGCATGTTATGACAAACTAGTGGCTATATATTATGATTCAGCACGAGGAGGGGTTATAGATTGGATTTTACGTATGCTGTGACGTCATCGGGTTAGTCTTGTGCGGGTCGTGGGCTCCAGCCCTTTCGCGGCTCCTGCCCTGCAGCACTGGCCGGGCCAGAGCAACTGTCGATCTCTTGCGGGTAACCTTAACCTGTGACTGCGAATGGGACAGCGGGTTTCGTTTTGGCGTAGGCGGCCGCGGCGCCGTGGGGCAGACGAACAAATCCCCACACGGCCAAGCGCTGGAGAGGACGAAGTGTCCTTGTCCAATGGGGTAGCGCAGAAAAGAGGGGTACGCTCTCCACCCATCCCCTCCGTTCCTAAGTACGACGGTCGCCCCCCTACTCCCAGCAAGTATCTTACAAGGGAAGAAAGGAGGGAGTCCAGAACAGCACCCCTTGGCGCTCTGGGTGCAGCATCTCTCAACAGTGCTTCAGGTGTGTGTGTGCATGCGTGTGTGCGTGCGTGCGTGTGCTTGTAAATTTGTTCATGAATTTCTTCATGATGAAACTCGACTTCTTTGAGCATACATAGGTGGTGTTTCATGGATGGGCCGCGTATGAATTTAACTCTGTTTCTATGACTGCAGCCCAAATCCAGACACACTGACTAGGCCACACCTAGGCTGACCCTAGTCCTCTGCTAGCAAATATAATTGTGGTTAGACTTGTGCACCATGCTGAGCAGGTCAGCAAGCATACCATTGTCTACTCTACTTGGTTATCGCAGTGCACCTGAGCAATTCAAATCCACTGCATATCCAATGATACCCTTCAAGTTTCCACCATTGCCATTGGAATATACCTATACTCCAGATTACTTGAACTGCATGAGACTGCTATAATAAATTTGGGGATGACATAATTATCAGCAAATCTAATTGGTCAGGAAAACATCCCTCGTGAACAGAAGCAATGGCTTTTGGCGCAAGATTTGCTTCTCCATGAACTGCACTATCATGATGAGTCCCTGATTCTACTTTGTGGCAATACTTCCTTTGTAGTGAAGAGAACTAATCAATTGAGACATTTGACATTGTTATAGCTTTTTACTCCTGCCAGTGGCAGTCGTTTTGGAAGTTCATTAATCTTAAATTAATTTATACGTAGCTATAGTCATTGGGTTGACATCCAGATAGACCAAGGTCGAAGCCCTATAGACATGCCCATGCACTGTTGTCTGTCAACTCACTCTGGAGTACATGCATGGTTAGCTTAAAATCTATTGCCCCAAACAGAGACAGCCTGTTTCCATACTATAGCTACATATAAGCAAGCCCGGTTGAGTACATATGTTACGCACAAACCTCAAATATATTGACTTCTTTGTTAAATACAGTGATACCATTGTTATGTGCATGTATGAGTGTGTATATATGTTTGCAATCACAGCTGTAAATACAGACGTTTAGTGTCGAGAGAAATGACTGGTACTCTTGCTCTCCTGCTGTGCCCTTGTGTTCTCAACTGTTACAGCTCATCCCCTGAATCCATGGAAGGATGATGCATTGGTCTCCATGCGTGAGAAGCTCAAGCTCCACTTACAGATGAACACAGGACTGAGTGATAAGCTGGAGAAGGCGGCCGGTGGCTTTATGGACCTCGCTGAGGCACAGACTGTCACAGAACAGCCGGGAAGAAGAGCACAGGTAGAACAAGTGATTGAAATTCTGCGAGGAAAGCGAGACGAAGACTTTACTTGCTTCCTTGAAATGCTGAGAGCCACCAACAACAGTGTGTGGGCAGAGGAGCTGAGGAAGAAGGCTGAACAGTTCAAAAGAGAATATGGTAAGTGTGTGTGGAGAGAAACAGACACCAAGGTGTAGTGTATGTACATTGAGAGGTCAGGTGCTTAGGTTCTGGAGTAAGGTCAATTGGCACAGTTGACACGCCATCCTAATTGGCTCGATCCTCCTGTACGGCTGTTGCTAGACAAGCATAGGCTGCACTGAGTACTCTGTGCAGGTGCACCCAGTCGTGATTCAGCCCCACCCACACTGGTGTGTGCATACATGATGGACTCACCCTTAGTACTTGTTCTGTTAGGATTGTCTCCTTGCGGACTGTCTGCACTTGCTTTCAGCCACTTTACTGAGACTTATATAGCTGTATATACAGTACATATTACCTGGGCACTACAATTATTGTATTTCAGGTTTATGAGGCGTTGATGAGCATTCACGTAGCTAAAAAGCATAGTTCAAGTAAAATGTTTCGACCACGAGGGTCTTCATCAGTTACAAAACAGTTTTGTAACTGATGAAGACCCTTGTGGTCAAAACATTTTACTTGAACTATCCTTTTTAGCTACGTGAATGCTCATCAACGCCTCATAAACCTGCTAGACAACATAGCATGAGCCTCTACCACATTATTGTATTTCACTCATATGTGGACTGGCATAGAATTCACCAAACTGCTTCTTCTTTGTGCCATGGTTAGATTGGATCTCACCAGTTGGTCAAGCCCATGCTGATACTCCCAAAGGATCCAACCACCGTAGTCATCACAGCAACTGTCTACAGCATGATGATGATGAACAGCCTCCTTTGAAGCAACACAAGTTTACTCCTACCGGTACTAGTGGTGATAAACACTATGAAAGTCAGCTAGCTATTGCACCACTGCAGAAAAGAATCCCTTATTCCTTGGCTGTTGTTCAGGTGAACATACCACATAAATTGCTGAAAGCAATGAAATGCATAGTTATTGGCCACTATGCGGAAGTGTTCCGAAGCATGTATGGCTACTTGGTGAATGTCATCGGGCAGCATACAAAGAGAGTTTCAGGAACAGTTGCAGGGTTCAATGTTGAAGATGGTGTTGTCCTTGAGTTAGGATTAGGCACACAGCAACATCTTCCCATCCAGGCACTCACTCATCCTGCCTTTGTGCACAGTGAGGACTATGAGAGCATTCTTCAGCTAATCATGGAAGCAGTACTCATGGCACCTAATCCCAAAGAAAACCTTGACAAGCTTTTTCAATGCCCACATCTTGATATCCCCGAGTCACTAAAGCTGCTATATAGGTCACGCCTTCCCTCAGTAGCCACAGATGAAATACTGAGAGATGAACTGGCCAGCAAAAGCCAACACCTTGCTGACTCGCTAAGAGATGAACAACATCAAACCAACTTTGCTGCCAGCAAGACCACTTTGTACCTGTCCCATGTCTACGATGCCACTGCCTACATCAACAGACACCAACAAGGTGCAGACTTCAGAGCAGTATTCATGCAGAAGGTAGATTTCCATGAGCGTGCAATGCAAGAACGACAGAGCTATGAACCACGCACAGACCTGGAGAAGGCTCTGCTGAAGTTGGAGTGCACTCGTTCAGTACATAGCCAGGGATATGCTTATGCTAAAATGGCCACAAATGGTCCAGAGCGTCCTAGGATTCGGAGGGAGCATGCTGAACGGGCACGGGTTTTAAATGAGGAAGCAATAAGTCATGCCACACCACTATTGGAGCTCCTTCACATGCCCAAAGGAATGTCTGAAGGGGCAGCCCTTGTGGCCAATCTGAGATTTGACGAGATGCTGAGGATCCTCCGCCCCACTCAGCTGGACTACAAACTACACTCTAGCAAATGGAGTGAAGCAGAGAAAGAGAGAAAACTAAAGTATCATCTAGCACTGATTGAAAATGAGTTTGATCGAATCCGTGAATTACTCTCTGACCATACAACAGTTGTTCCTACTCTGGAAGACCTTCTGTTGGAGATGGAAGAGAATATGGTTGTATTGAAAGAGGATGTTGCTAAAGGGTGCATTAAGGGTGTAGAGACTGTTAAACATTGTGTTATGTAATACTGCGTGTATACATGTTGTATTCCTATGTTACTATTTATGTTAGCATGCCATGTGACTTGTATACTTACCTTATTTGCTGTATTTACTGTTTTTGATTGGTTACTTGTATGCGTGATACGTTGTTGATTAATGATTGAGCCATGTGGCGAGAGTGGCAAGTTTGATACCAAGATCGGTGGTCCTATCAAGTAGCCAAATGCTACAAAGGGCTTTGCAATTGAGGGTATATATGGGCAGAAATTCAATGGCATGCCCTTAGGCAAATTAACATTTGCTTGCTCCAACGTGCACTCCAATGGCGGCGGTGCAGGTTCTGACTGGCTGTAACTTGCGCTGGTGGTCCTTTTCTTCAATCATTGAGCGCATTTACTTTCTGGCACATGTGGTGGCGTGAATGGTGCGTGTGCTGCCCCGGGCCACTGTAACTTGTACTGGTAGTCTTTTTCTACGACCAACTGGCGCAGATACTCTACTGGCACATGTGGTGGTGGCTACTGTAACTTGCACTGGTAGTCTTTTTCTACGACCAATTAAAAGTGCTGGCGCAGACACACTACTGGCACATGTGGTGGTGGCTACTGTAATTACTTGCACTGTTGGTCTTTTCTATGGCCAACCAGCGCAGGTACTGTACTGGCACAGGTGGTGGTGGCTGCGATACTGTAACTTGCACTGGTGGTCGTGGTGGCGGTGGTGGTCTTTGTTCTAGAGCAATATGGTGCATATACTGAATGCATGCATTGTAACTTGCACTGTGTGGTGGTATGTGGTGGTGGCGGTCTGTTTTCTAGAGCAATGGTGCATATAGTGAATGTATGCATTCATTTGCATTGTAACTTGCACCGTGTGGTGGTGGTCTTTCGTCTATAGGAATGCATGTGGTGGATGTAATATTGTAACTTGCACTGTGTGGTGGTGGTGATGACGGTCTGGGTCATCTAGGAATGCATGTGGTGTCCATAATCTTGCTACTAGCACTGTGTGGTGGTGGTGGTAGTATGGGGTAACAGTGCTTGATGTGGTTGTTTGCTTTCTTGCAGCACATTATACTGGTGTGTTTGTTTCGACTTACACTGTGTGGTGGTGGCGGTAGTGGTGGTGGTGGTGGTATAGTAGCTGGCTGTTGTGATTGGATAGTTGTGAGCAGGGGCACATGTAGGTGCTGCTCTGCTCCTGCATATATAGGCTACAAATGCCTGCAAATTGGGGCTAATATGTGATTGTTCGAAACATTTCCACCATTTTGTGACAAATTAAGCAATCCTGCTAATGATACGAGGAAATGGACCATCTAACTATGTCCACTTAGTATCATGACTTTGCGGGGCCTGTTTGGTAGGCTATACAATGCACCTCATTTTTCTCGGCCATTTTGCAACTAATTAAGCAATCCCACTAATGACATAGGTAGATGGGCTACTTGGACGTGTCCACCTAGTGTCATGCCACAGCAAGCCCATTTGCATTAATATACGTGATACCACTATGCATCAATATAAATACACCATACATTAAGTGTTATGCTATGCGCATTTATATAAGCACTTTGTGGGTTGCTTGTATATAGAACGAAGTCCTAATTAAAAATTCACAGCAATTGCACAGCATGCAGGTCTGGGCTAGGCTAAAGCAAGGCAAGGCCAGAGAGCGCGGTCGGCAGGCAGACACTGAAGGGCAGATACAGCTTCGGCTGGCTACACAAGGACTAAGTGGGGTAGGCGTGAAGTGGGCTGTCGTTTGATTGCTCGCTGTCGCTGAAGTTGCATCGGTCAAGAAGAGCTTCGCATAGTTCCGCTTCCGCTGGACGGCGCCTGTCAGGGCCATGAATGAGGGTGCACTGGACCACCTGGCTCTACAAGGACTGCACGGTCCGTGTTAGAAGTGTGCTGCAGCTTTGCTACCATTCAGCTACCTTCTCTTACTCAGCCTTGCTCCCTGTAGCCATGTTACCTTTGCATCGGTCTATTCCTTGTATATATTGTGCACTTGCAGTTACGCAGTCTGACATTGCATGGCACGCCTTAATGCTAATCAAGGTATCTCAGTCATTACTTAGTTACCAACATGGCCCTCCCTGCATGCATATATACTCTCGCTCGCCCCCACAATATTTTACATTCACTTACTATTATATTACTTTTATATTTTATAAACAAACCACCACATCAAGCGCTGCTACCCGACACTACCACCACCACCACACAGTGCAAGTTACAATGCAAGCATTCAGTATATGCACCATTGCTCTAGAAAAAGACCACTACCACACAGTACAAGTTACAGTATCGCAGCCACCACCACATGTGCCAGTAGGGTATCTGCACCAGTTAGTCATAGAAAAACACCATTTACAGTGGCCCCATGGCAGCACACGCACCATTCGCACCACCACATGTGCCAGAAAGTAAATGCGCTCAATGGTTGAAGAAAAAGACCACTAGCACAAGTTACAGCCGGTCAGAAACTGCACCACCTCCATTAGAGTGCACGCTGCAGCAAGCAAATGTAACTTAATTGCCTAAGGGCATGCCATTGAATTTCTTCCCATGCACCCTCAATTCAATGGTATGTCTTTAGGCAAGCTTACATTTGCTTGCTGCAGCGTGCATGCATGCATGACGTTACAATGATAAAGGGGGATTTGTTGAGCGTTAAACACGTGGTACACTTTTTACCAAAAGGCAAGACGTTACATTGCATTGCCTTGATCGAGCGGACGGGATCTGATAGTCCATGGATATATACCTGCTGGCATTGAGTGTGCAGCGATGCGTACATATAGCTCATGAAATTAAAGCTCATGCATGCAAGCCGAGAAAATCCGAAACTCAGTCTTTAATTTTGTCGCCCGGCAGTCCGCCATTTTCTAATCGGAAACCCCCTTGGGGTATATAGAGTAGGATATCAATTAGCGGGCACAATGTATTAGCGGCCACTCGATCTTCTTAACCGCCGGGCGAATCGACTCAATACAGCATGAATTTGTAGTACGGACTATACTGACTAAAATATGTTAAAACAAGCTGGCCCCCCTATTGCGTTCCCCAGCAAGAGGGATGAAACCACGCTATCTCAAAATATCGATTAGCGGCCAAAAATATCTATTAACGGACATCGACTTGTACTCCGCCTAGGAGAGGCGATTACAGTCGTAGCTACTGTAGTACAAAGGTGCACCATTCATTACCACACACACCTGGAATCGCAGTCTGACGTCGTCCGGTCGCGAAGCTACAAGTCCTCTAATAGCATGATGTACACTGATCAATTAACGGACACCCACGCAATTGTTTTGGCGGGTAATTTGAACCTGATCAGCCGAGTTATGTTAGCCAGGATCCTCTCCTGTATGCAAGGCTAAGCCATGCTCGGTGCCGAGTCAGTTCGTACATATCATGCTACAGTTCAGGCGTATAGCTATAGGCTAGTTTGTCTCTAGAGACAATGCACTGTTAGATGCCATTTTCAGCCACTCGCATGTGAATCATTCAAAAGCTCAGCAGAAATTAAGTTTAGCAACAGAAAGAACAGCAATAACAAAAATCTTTTCTCTTAGCCTTCTTTGGTTCCACACCAGCACACACACAGTGGTGCCACACGAGGCAAGAACTACATTGTAGCCAGTGTGTGGCTTTCTCATTAGCACAGATTCCTTCTTCACAGTGCCTGGTAATCTGCTTACCTAGGAAAGAAAAATATAACTTGTGAGCTGCATTCAAAGCCTTAACATGAATATCTCAGCATAGATTTACATTGATGGAATTAGATAGCTATTGTGTTCACTGTATGGCTAAGGGATGTTCTTTAATACAGCTCAATAGGGGCTGAGGACCGAGAGAGGAATTGCCACACAGCCAGGAATCAAACATGCTAAATGCTTGATTCAAAAATGTTTTTGTCGACCCTTGGTGTTCATAGTGTGATTCTGGACATGCACAGGCAGTGGAACCTTCTGCAAATTGGGGAGTCAAAGTGCAGTAAATAGTTGTGGACACTACATTGCTTCTTATTTCTGTACTTCACACTATTATAAGCTGCAAGCTTGAGGAGTTTCTGCAAAGTAGACTCATCAGTAGGCTGGTAGGCTTTAACCTCAGCAGTACAACCTTCACATTCACAAACACTAGGTAAATCATCCTGATCCTGGTTCATTATGTAAGATAGAATCAATAAAGATAGCAGAGTTACAATATATATGCAGATTTAAAATGCATGCATGCTTGCAGGCAAGTAGCTACAAATATATGTTATGTGCATTCCTCCAACCTATACTTAGATACCTATTAGTAGCTACATCCTTATACACTTGCCTCTGGTTGAATCTTTCTGCTTCTTAGCTGCTGCCCGCTGCTCTTTCTCCAGTCTCGTTTGTTCCTTCATCTCACTACGAATTCTCTTTCTTTCCTCATTATCCTTCTTTCTCTGCTCCTTCTGTGCTTCCTTTTCACATTTCTTCTCTTCCTTCTCCTGCAGGAACCTCCTGCTCTCTGCACGTGTTAACACACGTGAGGATGTCTTCGCACTCTGAGAAAACTTCTTGGATGGAGGTGTGGGTGGCTGAAGAAAGTGTGATGTAGTGATTCCTGCTGTGAAAGGTACTAAAGTACCTTGGGTCACTTGGGGGAGGTGTGCCACAATTGTTGCATCTGGATGATGGGCACGCAGCCACTCATTATACCGGAGGTCGGTTGTCAGGTCGTATCCTTCTGTGTAGCGCTTCTCAAACAGCTCATTTTCAGCTACAGTGAAAGGACTCTCCTGCTCATCTACTGAAAACAATTGAAACTGGTCAATAGTATGTAGTATTTAGATGATTTAGCATGGTATAAATGTATTATAGGTACAGCACTAGTTAGCTACGTAGTAAACAGTGCAAGCTAGGTTAGTAACGATTTTCATAGAGTGTGATTCTGGACATGCACAGGCAGTGGAAGCTTCTGCTAATTGGGGGCTCAAAGTGCAATAAATAGTTGTAGACACTACATTGCTTCATATTTCTGTATTTCACGCTGTTATAAGCTGCAAGCTTGAGGAGTTTCTGCAAAGTAGACTTATCAGTAGGCTGGTAGGATTAACCTCAGCAGTACAACCTTCACATTCACAAACACTAGGTAAATCATCCTGATCCTGGTTCATTTCCACTAGTACACTGTAACAGCTGAGTCACACTTTTCTGATCCTACACTAGAGTCATCCGCATGCATACTTCGGGAGCTACTGTGTCCTCATTTTGCTCACCTCCAACACTTATAGCACCTTCATTCTTAGTTTCTTGCAAAAATGTTTATTACTGTTGGCTAAACATGGCCAGAAGTCCTGTACTTTTCTGCCATTTGACTGTATACATGTAGCAGCTGTGGTTGTTGCTAATAAATTATCTCAGACTAAAATGGCCACCAGTTGAAGAGGAAGATTAGGAGGAATCTTGAAAGAACTATCAATGTGTGCTTGAAATTAGGTTAAGTTATAATATCAAACTAAATGGCAATACATTTAGCTGTGCCTTTAGTATGCTATTGTAAAAAGGAGTGGTAGTTTCAAAATGGGGGCTTTGCCCCTCCACCATGCAAGGTGGGGGGCTCCAGCCTCTCCTACACCCCCTATTATGCTGCCTCTAACATAGACAGATTTAATTGGTTTACCTTGGTTCTGCATTGTCTGTGGTTGGAACTGCAGCTCACTAAGTGCACCACCTTCAGTGCCCAAGACTCCTGCATGTAAGATAGAATCAATGAAGATAGCAGAGTTACAATATATATGCAGATTTAAAATGCATGCATGCTTGCATCCATGCTTGCATGCAAGTAGCTACAAATATACACTTTGATACCTACTAGTAGCTACATTCTTATACACTTGCCTCTGGTTGAATCTTTCTGCTTCTTAGCTGCTGCCCGCTGCTCTTTCTCCAGTCTCGTTTGTTCCTTCATCTCACTACGAATTCTCTTTCTTTCCTCATTATCCTTCTTTCTCTGCTCCTTCTGTGCTTCCTTTTCACGTTTCTTCTCTTCCTTCTCCTGCAGTAACCTCCTGCTCTCTGCACTTGTTAACACACGTGAGGATGTCTTCGCACTCTGAGAAAACTTCTTGGATGGAGGCGTGGGTGGCCGAAGAAAGCGTGAAAGCCCACCAACTGACTGCAGGGACCTTGAAAATGTAGTGATTCCTGCTGTGAAAGGTACTAAAGTACCTTGGGTCACTTGGGGGAGGTGTGCCACAATTGTTGCATCTGGATGATGGGCATGCAGCCACTCATTGTACCGGAGGTCGGTTGTCAGGTCGTATCCCTCTGTGTAGCGCTTCTCAAACAGCTCATTTTCAGCTACAGTGAAAGGACTCTCCTGCTCATCTACTGAAAACAGATTTGAACTGAAGGTCAATAATAGTATTAGTTATGTATTATTGGAATATGCATCAACGCATAATTAGACAAATATTTGTACATGCACACACAGACCCACATCCCATACATGCATGCACATGCACATGCAGATGTACCAGTACATACACACAAGCATGAAGGCAATTCCATGGCCACTGCTTGATAGATTCAGCAACATGGACACCTATGCAGATGTAGCATTTACAAAGCTATAGCTACTTGCGTGGATGGACAACAGAAACTGCTCAGTTGATTTAAATATAGCATATAGCTAGGGAGCTATATATAGAGAGACAATAATTGTCAGTGCTTTAGTGAAACCAGTATAATGACAGTGACCACACTAGTATAGCTAATATATGAACTTACCAACAACTGCTTCTGCCTGTGGCACAGAAGATGGAGGTTGCTCAAATGGGTCACCTTCCGATGCTGTTCGCTGTGCACATCCTATACACGGGATACAACAATTTAATATGCAGCACTGTGAATAGCTATTCCTATTGGGCTGCACGAAGTCAAAATTGCATGCAGAGTACTATTTGAACTTTAATGTAAAGAAGACATTGCTCTCATTTATTTGCAATAATTTCAATTTTAAAGAGAATGAAATTAACGCAATGTCGTACCTTAGATGTATATGATTAGCTCCCTCTTTATGTATATAGGATGTCACTGTATGCATTAGTGCACCCTGGGGGGTAGTATAATTATATTTGCAGCCACTGACAGATTGGATAGGGAAAGACTTCGTGAGCTGGATTGGAAAGGCTATAATGCAAGCCTGGGGACGGATCTATAGCGACATAGGATTATCTCAAAGAGGATCAGCTTGCTATAATGATCATGTGCCCTAGTGGGACGTGGGGGCATATATACCGGTCCACCAGAATAGAAAATATTTGAATTACATTGCCTCTAAGACTGAATCTGGTCAACTCTTTAAGAGGCGATCGTGAAAGTAGCCCTTACCCACAACAGAAAGTGCTAAAATACAGCAAAATAGCTAGGGAGCTATAGATCTATAATTGTCAGTGCTTTATTGAAGGCATGTGTGCAGTATACAGTGACCACAACAGGGCCAGCCAGGTATAGTTAATATATGAATTTACCAACAACTGCTTCTGCCTGTTGCAGAGAAGATACTGATTGCTCGAGTGGGTCACCTTGCGGTGCTGTTGGCCGTGCACATCCGGATCCTGTACAGGGGATACAACAATATGCAGCACTCTGTAAAACTATCCCTATTGGGCTGTGTTGCATGAAATTGCAGAGTATATGACACTATTAAAGGTAAATAAGAAAACACTCTTGTTTATATTTGCATTATATATGAAAAAACATATATAGTAATATATACTGCATTACATGCATGACCTCTCTGGATATCACTGCTGCATCAGTGGTTATCCTGGTGGGGTACAAATATATGCAGACACTGAATGTGTATGTATTTTGTGTATGTTTTGCTTAAGTTTTATTGGGTTGGAGTTGTATGCATGCATGTGTTGCTTACGAGCACGTTGAGGCCGAGGGCTGAACAATGGAATGTAGGCTAGCCCACTCTTCTGAGCAAGGTTGGGCTCTGATTCTGGTGGTAGAAGGGCTTTCCTATTGAATGGGTACACCCCTGTATCTCGAAAGCTTCCCATTATATTGCCAATTGTAAAAGCCCTTGAATAAGCTTTGCAGAAAAGCTGGGAAAATGTGTAGCGTGTTACCACTTGGCCAGGATTGAGGATCATATGCTCCCGGCATGCTTCCTTCCAGTGCAATTTCAAGGCACCAAATGCGCCATTATCCAATGGTTGAGTGATATGTGTTGTATGTGGGGGCAAGCAGAAAATGATTACTTCTTCTGCAGCAGCCATTTCCACCACTGCTGGCTGGAAGTGTGACGAATGCCCATCCAAAAGTAGGAGGAGGGGTCTGCTTGATGGTGCATATCTCAAAAAATGGTTACAAAACCATTCATTGAATAAATGGGTATCCATCCACCCGCTGTCACTGAGCCCATAGAAAGTGCCTGGTACCTCCCCAATGGTAAGCTGGGGGTTGAGGAACTTCCGGTCAAAAATGACCATTGGGGGAATTGCATAGCCTGCAGCACTAGCACAGACTAATGCTGTAATGTGTGCTTTGTCCCCACTGGCAACCTGATAAGGATGTTTCTCCCCTCTTGGTGCCACTACCTTCGATGCTCCAGGGCTGAGTGGCATGCCAGTCTCGTCGCAATTAAAAATGCTGGCTGGTGATTCCCACAGCCCATTATCCAGTAGGGTTTTCTCCAACTCGTCGTAATACCTCTCAAGAGCATCGCTGTCAGAGGCAATGACCCTGGCACGTGCGATGCTCTCGGCACACCTAATGGTAAGGGTCGGATGCCGCTTCTGAAAGGAAGCCCACCAACCACTAGATACCTGCACTTGCAGGCCTTTGTGGTCACACAATCTTTGCACCATACAAATAATATCTCTTTTGGTGCGGCTGTATCCGATTTCAGAACAACGAGTAATGAATCTTACTAGCTTTGCCTCTTCATCATCATCCAAATACCGCTGAGGTCCAGTGGAAGCACCTGGTAGTACCTTCCCCGATATGCGGTCTTGTAGGGTGGACCTTAGTAAAATAATTGAAGGAATGCTGCATGCAGTTATTGTGCTTCTATGGTTACCCAATTATGTAAGGAAAATATAATAAGAAAGGAGGTAGTTAATTAGTGTATGACAGCTTGTTGATGGTTTTCAGGAAGGAGTTGCATAATGTAAAGAGAAAATGGTGCTTACTGTTTTAATCTGTCATGCAAGAGCAGGCAAGACTTAGTATATATGTAGAGTATATGTGCATGAAAGTATATAACAGTTATGTAGGTAAGTTAGATTGCATGCGTTTAACTTAGAATTGATGAGTATCATCTTAGTACCTATGTACCTACTTTGGTATGTTGTACAGTTCTGCTGCACGTCGTACGCTGCACTTCCCATCAAGGACAGCTTCCACTGCCTTGCCCATAGTATCCTCTGACCATAGCTTTCGTACTCTGCTATTGGCTGGTGTCTGCAAGCGGGTCTGGATCGTGGTATGATGTGGAAACTGACTAGGCACCGACCTCGACTTAGCAGTTCTTGCGTGCAAAGGAGGAATTCGAGCTGACAGCATGCTGGGATCCGGTTCAAATCTCCCGCCAAAACAATTGCGTGGGTGTCCGTTAATTGATCAGTGTACATCATGCTATTAGAGGACTTGTAGCTTCGCGACCGGACGACGTCAGACTGCGATTCCAGGTGTGTGTGGTAATGAATGGTGCACCTTTGTACTACAGTAGCTACGACTGTAATCGCCTCTCCTAGGCGGAGTACAAGTCGATGTCCGTTAATAGATATTTTTGGCCGCTAATCGATATTTTGAGATAGCGTGGTTTCATCCCTCTTGCTGGGGAACGCAATAGGGGGGCCAGCTTGTTATAACATATTTTAGTCAGTATAGTCCGTACTACAAATTCATGCTGTATTGAGTCGATTCGCCCGGCGGTTAAGAAGATCGAGTGGCCGCTAATACATTGTGCCCGCTAATTGATATCCTACTCTACGTGTCCTGAGAAGACCTCCCCAACAAAGTTCATCTCGACCCAACTGGAGGACATGGCTGAGCAGAACGAACTGGCCTACTCTCAACGGACGTATGACAGCGCTAGGAAGGCGAGGATAAGGTCAGAGAACTTCTATGACAACCTTCTTGTTCACTATCGCGACAGGAGTAACCGGTGAATCTCCCCTTACTTCGGTACGGTCTACAGTGCATTACGTCACACGTGTGTGCTTTGTGGAGTGTGTAAGAGAAGGACCGTCTCGGAGAAAACTAGCTCGGACGCGATTTCTGGTTAATGTGGCGTTTTATTATGGCGTGCGTGAACGGTATTCCCTGTTTCTGTACTCCCCGTCCCTCTGGTGCGCACATGTGTACACACACACTCTTCTGGTGTGGCCTTGAGTTGTGAAAGGAGTTGTGGCTGACTTTGAGGAATAATGCAGTGATCTACTGCCACAGTGTGTGTGTGTGTGTGTGTGTGTGTGTGTGTGTGTGTGTGTGTGTGTGTGTGTGTGTGTGTGTGTGTGTGTGTGTGTGTGTGTGTGTGTGTGTGTGTGTGTGTGTGTGTGTGTGTGTGTGTGTGTGTGTGTGTGTGTGTGTGTGTGTGTGTGTGCATGTGTGTGTGCGTGTGTGTGTGTGTGGTGTGTGTGCGCGCATGAACTTGCAGCATGTCCTGACAATGTGTTCATCCGTTCAACTGTCACCTTAGACACTCCACTTTGCATCTGATGCCATGGGTGTGTGGTATGGAGTGTCTACGCATGCTGTCACACATCTTACTGGTAATGTCTCTGACAAGCAAGTGTACAACATTCTACAGTCTCTGCATTCACATCCTCCCAATCTCTGAAGGGGAGCGGAGGAAGAGGGGAGGAGAGGGGGAGGGGCTGTACTCTGTGAAATAAGTTGAAAGTATTGCATGCATTGATATGGCTGCTGTGCTAGTTTCAAGATGAATGGATGAGGCGATGTTAAATGGTCTTTGAACTGAACTGGAAATATTGCTTACATTAACCTACTGTACGTATATCCATGCACTCTGCCCCTCCCCCTACACACCCACACTGCCCTTCCCCCTGCCACACCAACACCCAATGCTCCTCCTCTCCACACCCTCACTCACTGCCCCTCTCCTGCCACACCCACACCCAATGCTCCTCCCCCCTCCACACCCTCACTCACTGCCCCTCCTCTTTCCACACCCACACTCAATGCCCACACCCTCACTCACTACCCCTCCCCCTTCCACACCCCACAGATGGAAGAAGCTGGAGCACACAATGGAGGAGATGGACCTCCCTGATGAAGAGGTCAGTCTGCAGTTGTGTCTTTGCCAATTCCTTGTCTCCATCACACGCTGTCCACATCCCTTTCTGTCCCCTCCCTCCTGGTCTCATCCTACATGCACTCCCACGCACTCCTTCATTTCCAATATCCATTCCAGCTCCCCCTCCCTCCCCTCCCCTCCCTCCCCCTCCCCCTCCCCTCCCCTTCCCTTCCACACAGTGAGAGGAGAGGAGGGTGCAGCATGCTCAGAAGGAGACACAATTCCTCAGATTGAAGCACTCTCGTCTTGGCAAAGATGACTTCAAATCCCTCAAGGTCATTGGCCGAGGTGCCTTCGGAGAGGTCAGACTGGTGCAGAAACACGACACTAGACACGTGTATGCAATGAAGATACTACGCAAGACAGACATGGTCCAGAGGGACCAGATAGCTCACGCAAAGGCTGAGAGGGACATCTTGGTGGAGGCGGACAACCCCTGGGTGGTCAAGATGTACTACTCATTTCAAGACAACACTAATCTGTACCTCATTAATTATGAAATTCATACCTGGAGGTGAGTGGAGGGGCGGGGCGGGGCAGACACACCTACCCCATGCCATTGGTGTTGGCTACGTGAGTTCAGCTTTTGGCCACACTTGGTCACATGTACACACTTAATACTGTTGATGTATTTGAGGTGCCTCCATTTGGACTTAGAGTAGTTTGGTAACTTCAGTGGTTCCCTTTTTCTCTCCTCCCCACCCCTCCTCTCCCCCTTCCCACCCCTCCACTCCCTTTCCCTACCTTCCCCTCCACTTCCTTCCCTCCCCTACCTCCCCTACCCTACCCTCCCTCCCCACCCATCCACTCCCTTTCCCTACCTTCCCTTCCACTCCCCTCCCCTCCCCCCTCCCCTCCCCTGTACGTGACATAATGACTCTACTGATAAAGAAGGACATTCTGTTGGAGGAGGAGGTTCGGTTCTACGTGGCAGAGACTGTCCTTGCCATTGACTCCATCCACCAGTTGGGGTTCATCCATCGAGACATCAAACCAGACAACCTTCTCCTAGATGCAAGGGTGAGGAGGAGGGGAGGGGAGGGGAGGGGGATAGGAGGGAAGGGGAGGGGGGGAGAGGGGAAGGGGAGAAGGAAGGTTAGGCATGAAATGGAGAAATGGACCTAGTAGTAAGGGTAACAGGTGATGATTGTTGTATACACGATACGTAGTAGTAGCGGTGTTGGTCTGTCTGTCTGTCTGTCTGTGTGTCTGTGTGTGCAGGGTCACATCAAGTTGTCTGACTTTGGTCTGTGCACTGGACTGAAGATGGCTCACCGAACAGACTACTACAAGGAATTCAAGAGCATTGACCCCGGTGAGTGTGGGAGTGTGTGTGTGTGTGTGTGTGTGTGTGTGTGTGTGTGTGTGTATGTGTGTGTGTGTGTGCGTGCGTGTGTGTGTGTGTGTACATGACAATAGTACGTAATTCAATATTCAGAGCATTTAGACCACTGTTTTGTGCCAAACATCACGTGTGGTCCTTTGTGCACTTTTGTATGGGAACCCCCGTCTACTTGTAGAAGTATGTAATGTAGTATTTATTTTTGTTTTGTTAACTTAGTATTGTCCATTTCTCCTTTTCTCTGCACATTTAAGCTGTCTTTGTTCCTCAGTGTCCATTGTGTTGCCGTGTGTAAACACTGTAGATGGAGCCTGCAATCAGCCCATATCCCCAGCCACCCCCAGCCACCCCACCCCCCTCCCCAGGCAACTGGTTAGAGGGGAGGGGATGGGAGGGATGGGAGGGGATGGGAGGGTTGGAGAGGGAGGAAGAGATTATAGGACCACATTTTGTCGATCTGTTTGCTGTAAGATGGCTTACTGTATGTGGGTACACTTCTTTTTCCTCAGACCTACACTACTGTGGGCACGCCAGACTACATTGCACCTGAGGTCTTCAAACAAACTGGCTACACTGCCATCTGTGACTATTGGTCCCTTGGAGTCATCATGTACAAGATGCTAATGGGTGAGTGGGTGGATCATGTGACTGTCATGTGACCTGGCATGTATGTGAACCTGATGTTAATGCTGCTACACTTACCTGCAGACTGTCTGTGCGCTGTAGGTCCTTATAGCCCTTAGTGATTGTGTGGTGTTGTGTTCTGATGCATTCCATTGCCCCTTGCAATTAGGTGCTGCAGTTGTATATTGTGGCCTCACAAGATCATGAACTAGTGAACGTACCTCATCTTCTCCCCAGAGCTCCCTCCGATCTCCCCTGAAGCAGAAGACCTCATCCACTGCTTCCTTTGTGATGCAGAGGACAGGATTGGGAAGACAGTGCTGGAGATCATGCACCATCCCTTCTTCAAGGGCACAGACTGGGAACACATTAGGTGAGTGGAGGGGAGGGAGGGAGAGGGGAGGTAGGGAGCGGGGAGGGAGGGAAAGGGGAGGGAGGGAGCGGGGAGGGAGGGAGAGGGGAGGGAGGGAGAGAGGAAGGAGGTAGAGGGGAGTGAGTAAGAGGGGAGGGAGGGAGAGGGGAGGGAGAGACAGGAGGAGGGATGGGGGAAGGATGGAGGCACTACCTGTCTATAGAGACCATTCCCTTAATCTACCCGTACCGTGTAAGCTCTGATCTTCATGGGACTTTAATTTTGCAAATGTCACAAATCAGTTGGCAATCACAGAATAAACTGTTGTGAAGATGCAATGCATGTAATGCAAGAAGTTGTCTTTTGAAAATGTAAATTCATTGCTAATGTAAATAACTAGGTTACCATTAGTGGAAATAATATTGCGAATTACCCTTTCAAATGGCCATTCACGGGATGTTTGTCCCACGAAATTAAACGTTACACTTTAGTGCATTCCACCACACATGAAGCACCAGTGACAGGTTCATTTTCTCTTTCTCTGTGTTTGTAGGGACTGACCGGCAGCCATTGCCATTCATGTCAAGTCTATTGCAGATACATCTAATTTTGAAGTCTTTCCTGAAACTTCAAAGAGAAACACACATTTGAGAATGAAGGCAGCGGTAAGAAGGACTGGGTTCTTAAACACCTCTGCACCTCTACAATAACTGGTTGTGTGTGGAGAACTATCTGTACCAACTTCCTGGAAGTGATCATGCTGCTTCACTCACACTCACCCAACACCTGACCTCATTCCCTCGGCCACTTGGTGGGGGAGTTTGTACTGACAGCCTTTCTTGTATTGTGATTGTGTGCAGGTTTCATTTCAGAGCCCATCTTCAGACCTTTTATGGCTTTGAAGGACTGTATCCCTGTGGAGTCTGACACAGGGGTGGAGGGGGAGGAGGAAAGCCCTCAATTAGAGGAGGAAGACGGAGTGGGTGAGTCCTCACAATACTGGCTGCAGCTGGAGAAGGTTACCCTCCCAGATGCCTTGGATCTTCCCTTTTCACGAGTACATGCTGGGTGCTCACAGTTGAGTGACTACTTTAGTGAGGCCAGCTCTCCTGACAGCCTCTCCAGATCCATTTCTTCTTCAAGTGTATCTGAAGTTGGAACTGAGGAGGATTTGACAGAGTTAGAAGATGCTGAGATGTTGAGCAGTTTCCGATCAACTCGTGGTAAGTGTGAATGTGTCTGTCTGTCTGTGTGTGGGCAGCAGGTTGTATTGAGGTGTGACCAACTGTCACATTTGTTGTGTCTCCTTGCAGCTTTGTGTTCCCGTCGCCGTAGCTACTGGACCATCAAAGAGTTGGTGTCTCACAGAGTTGTGTCTTATTTATGTCAGAGGTGAATGTGCTGTGCTGTATGGAGAGTATTGTGTGTGTGCGCCTGTGTGTTCGTGTGTTCATGTGTGTGTACGTGTGTGTGTGGCTGTATTTGTATGTGTGTAGCTATGTGTCAGTGTGTGACTGTGTTTGTGTGTGTCCACCCTATGCCTCTATCCGTGCAGTACATGTGTGGTGTACACATCTCTGTTTTGTACTCTGTCACACTCTGTCCACCAAGCTACCCTGGTTGAGTGTTGTTCCCCTCTCCTCTCTCTCTGCAATCTGCAGTGTCTATGCACTGTGCATGCCAAGGACAAACAGTATGACTTGTGTTTGTTTGAGAGAGCAAATAACTTATGGAGATCTGTATTATACCATGCCACAGACTCATCAAACTGATGTAAAGGACGTTATTTATTGCAGTGTGTGCTTCTGACGCTTTTGCTGTTGTCTCTTGTTGTGTGAAGAGTTGTAGCTGGTTGGTTGTAGCCAGCTATTTAGCTATGTTTTGTTGATCATTGTTGGTCACTGTTGGTTGACATTAATTTTGGGCAAAGTGAAATATGAGGCAAGACACTAGTTAGTCTGGCCCGCGAGACTAGCTAGCTAGACCCATACGTACGTAGATGTAGACTATCGAGATAGACCTCTTTCGCATATTTTTCGCGTAACTGGAAGTGACGGGCAGAAAAAGGCAAAAGCTGCTTTCGCCATTCCCTGCCCGTTACTTCCGGTAAATGCGCAAGAGGTCTAGTTCGATCGATCAAAGATCGAGGAGAAAACTTATATGTACCCTACAATACACCTACGCACATTCTCCTGGTCTGCTTCAAATTTAGCTTCTGTCACAGGAACACTTGGTTGCGGGCGCTTGCTCTTCAATGTTGCAACAAGGAGCTCCTCAAAATTAATACCAGTCGACTCACTGTCTGAGTCCAAAGCGGGTCGGGCATTGGTAGAGACAGGTCACGGTGGACCTGTCTCCACAGATCGGGAATTCGTTCTTGCTGAGCCTGATAAAAGGCTACAGACGATCACTCCCTGCATCTTAGTTCCGTAGCATAGGATGCCTTGATGCACAATTCGATTACGCGGAAGAGATCGGAAGCAATACCAATCACCCGTGGTTTTAGCTCCTGCGTCGCTGTGGCTTCCAGGAATTGCTTCACCTCGACAGACTGCTGCCTTCCACGCTTGGAGAACGAGTTGGAGTGAATGCCACCTTTTAGAGACTTCACAAACTGCAACAATGAGCTATAGCAATCGCGTACTGAGGAATGGACGTGTGAAGCGGCCATTTTCCGGGTTACTATGCATTACATCATGGGATCGCGAGCTTCAACCTGTGACGTCACGCGTTTCCTATCCCGTTTTCTCCTCGATCTTTGGATCGATAGACTAGTAGATGGGGTAGTGCTAATTCATGATGCGAGATGCATGATGCAAGATGCGAGATGCATGATGCAAGATGCGAGATGCATGATGCAAGATGCGAGATGCATGATGCAAGATGCAGTGCGCTAGGGCAGTCCGGGTGAATTTAGTGCGCTATTAAGATCTGGCTCAGGCTGCAAGATGCAGTTAGTGCACATTATTTTATTTCGCTAGAAGGGGACTTTTGTAGATAGCATGCATTGACCTGCATAGTTGGAATGATACGCGAAGTGCACTTAAGTATTCTAGCCACCTGCACAGAATATGAGCTGTTGTTTGTGTCTGCATGGCAATGTTGGTGTGCATGTGCTGCCCTACTATGTATATATGGGTCATATGGGTCCCAATACAATTTCTCCTCATGATCATAAGCACCATTTCTATGCAAATGATCATGATCCTCCAATTGACATCACGCATCATATGCCATTTGTGCACTGCTAAACATTGTAATAATTGTAATAAGTGCATGTTAAAGTGTATGACAGTCAGTAATAGCATAGATTGGTAATAGCAACTCAAAAGTATCAGTAACTTAAAACATGTCATAATTAGTAGCAGCAAATCAAAAATGCCAGCGAAGACCTCGTGACAGCTTGCTTCTTTGTTCTGGTTCCAGTTTGACACTACAAACTACACGCGAAGGATGAAAATGTGGAAACTTTCGTTGTATGCATGACTGAAATGGATGGAAATGAATTGTTGTAGTTTTTGACACCGTATGACCAGATGAAAAGGTTAGGGTGAATACGTCAACAGCAGCCACACAGAGGTTGGCACATGCTTCATGAATGTAAGGCCCCCCGCAACCAGCACACTTCTTGATTTTGTTGCTGAGTGGCTTCACCCAGAACTCTTTGCCAGCCTGATTCCTGTGAGGTGTGGAGATCGTCTGATGTACTGGTTGTTGATTGGATAGGCCTGATGCAGATTGCAAACCAGCCGCATTGGTATGCAAGATAGCGTTGGGAACTGTTGTACTTGCCATGCTGGAACTGGATGATACGCTAGCTTGTAAAGTAGCAAGTGGCACTTCCACTGGTGTGGTTGATGTTGCAGGTGTTTGTACCCCTGAATCATTGGCAGGGACACTAATGGATAGGTCAGAGTCGTCATGCGCATGCAGGGTAACAAGGGATTCTGTCGTTGGTGCAGGCATGCCTGGCTGCAGCTGTCTGAGCTGATTACTGTGTGAGCTTTCACAACTGTTTGATACATTAGATGTCGTAGGGTCTTCACCACATAGGCTTCTTTGAGTGGAAATGTACTGTGTGACTTCAGCTGGGGTTTTCCTTTTCTTCTTGTACTTTCCTTTGCCATCTTTTGTTCCTGCTCCAGGTGGGATGCCAAACTGACAGGCTTTGGATAGATTCTTTGCCCCATGCATTTTGTTGAATGCTGCCAAGAAAGCTGCCAGACCTCTCTGATATTCTGCCGCTGCAATGCAATGACTGCAGATGCTAAACATTCCAAAGGTACTGCATGTCTTCTTGTCGCACTGTATCACTCCCCTGGCAGATTTCTGAATGATGTATGTGGAACTTTCAGTTGAGACAACCATCTGGTCATCTTTCTTTGGAATGGACATCACCCTTCCTTCACTCAACAAATTGCCGGCTTTTGTGAACATCTTACGTACACTGTGCATGGGTACGCTGGTGATGGCACTCTCTTCTGGTTCTACAGAGAGCTGTGACTGTTCATGAGACTCTGGCTGAATTGCACGTGGTTCTGCAACAGTGTGGCCAGGAGAAAACTTGCTGACTTTCCCAATGTAGGCAGTCTTCTGCTTTGGTGTCATTGTCCACCACTTGTCACCTATGTGGAACTGCTGAAATTCATGGACAAATACGAAGTCTCCTTCTCCCACAATGGCATCAATGACACGTTTCTGTTGTGCATCCAGCATAGTTTGCATTTTGTCCACAAACTCAGGTAATTGGGATTTTCGATACAAGACTTCATCTTTTAGGACTTTGTTGGCAGCCTCATTGTCATTAGTGCAGTAGAATGCAGGTGGGTTCCCCAGACCATTGCGACGTCTGATGTCTGGCAGCATGCACTCCTTGAAATCTTCCGCCTTCTCGTTCAGAAACCAGCTGTGGAATTGTGGTGAAGATGCTCTCGGTGTGTATGGAACTTCGCGCTCATTCCAATTCTCCTGCATGGAGTCCAACACAGTATCGAATTCCTCATTGGAAGATGCATCAATCAAGCCACAATGCATTGTAGTGCCCTCCACATAGCCAAAAATTTCCCTCACAAACTCCTTGCTGACATTTGAAGGAATTGCCATGGACTTCAGCTTCTCCTTAATGTTCCTCTTCATGTGAACAGTGCACCGCAAGTGATCTGCATCTGGAAAGACTGAATGAAATGCACTGTAAAGGGCTTGCTCCCCATCTGTGCCAAAAGCTTTCAGCATCTTCAAGGATGGCTGAAGGCGAGAGAGTCCTGAGGCAAACTGATGGTATGTCTCATACAACTTCCTTTGGTGAATAAACATTGGACCATGAAACAGGCACAGTTTGCCTTCTTTGTTGTTCATGCCACTGTGACGATACACAGTACAAGTGACATAGAAATCCCCCAAATTGAATGTGGGGTCAATACCCAGAATAGCATTGTGTGGTCGAGGGGCACAGCAAAAGCGATCCAGGTCTGCAAGCTGCTGGTCTGTTGCTATAATGCAGGTGGGTTCAGGAGCTGCAACAACCTCACGAACAAGCCTATCTTTACTCATAGCTTTGCACTTTTCAATGATTGCAATTAAGCTGTCTTTGGCCATCGAAACTCCAGAAAAGAGCTTTGTCTGACTTGACCCACTTGGTCGAAGATTGGAAAATTGCTTTGTATTATGTGGCAGTTCAGTGGAACTATGGGAATGGATGAATCCTCCCACCTTTTCTCGAACCTCATTCAGTGCCTGTAGTCGAGACATGTTGTAGCTGGTGCCTTTCACAATTTGCCTTGTGGAAAACTGTGTTGTTTGAAATGGCTGTTTTCCTTTTGTTGCATTGCCATGTGCAGCACGTGGACACCATGTTGCAGGTAGGAGCCATTGCCGTCTGCTGTCAAGTCTTTCACATCTGCTAGCTTTGCAAGGTCGACAATGAATGTGACATCATCTTCGATGAATGTAGGCTTTTTGCTGCAGATTTTGTCTTGAGGAGGCTTCATCAGCACCTCAACCACCTCTTTACTTGCAAAAGCCTGTTTTCCAGTCCTGTACACCGGAAGATGCGCATCATTCCTGTAGCCATTTGAGAAGCTGCATTCTGACGATGCGCTGGAGCTGGATTGGCCGGAATTACTTTGGGATTGAAACAAGTTCCTACATTGTACACAGGAGAAAGACATTCAACAATGGGCTTGCTCATTTCTTATAGAGTTGCAATATTTTCATGCTCAACTAATAACTTCGCTAGCCACAACTGCTCACACCCTCACTAAGAATAGCATGTGAGCCCTAGCTATTTAAGGTGACCTTTACAGAAAGGGATAGCTTAGATCATGACCAATACTATGAACTCACAAAGAGAGATTAACCTACAGTAATACTGTCAAGCAGATCAAATGAAATAGGTCATAATGTGGTCACTTTATACAGACTACAGGTCAAAGTAGTAATCAGATCTCCACCATAATGTTATGAATATCATTAACATATTACCTATGTGCAACCATAGTACACTATCACCACTTATGGTAGCCAAATGCTATCACATACATATACCAGTTTACCTAGCAATGGAATGAGCAGGTGTATCATCACAGCTGTCGTCTGAGACAACTTCAAATAGTCCCTTTATCCTGCGTTGCTTCCTGGGTACATATTTTGAAGGCGTGAATGGTGAATCAGGCACACTGGATGAATCAGCCTTCTCTGGTGAAGATTCTGCGCTGCAGTAAAGCTCTCTGGATTCTTCATCTTCCCCAAGCAAGTGTTGTGGACTTGAGAATAGGTCTACTGATGTATCACTCTGCAGTGTATATCAGCAATAAAATAATTGAACAATTGTATCACCGTGCATATTCTACAGCTAGAATAGTAACATGCTTGCAACAACCTCTTCATCAAGAGGCATGATAAAACAAGAGTTAGTGGGGGTTTCACTCTATCTATGATTCAGGTCATAGGCAGTCATAGATATGTATACAACTGTTACACTGCAGTAAAAGATCAGGCCAATTAATTAAGCAAACTCATTACATATGAGTATACAACATACAAGCCACCACCATCACTACATAGCTATAGCTACTCTTATATAGACCACACTGCTGTGCTGCCTGACAGTCTGCATGGTTGAATTATATAGCTAGATGGCAGGCTAACCTTTGTATTAAGATCCACAAATATTGGGGACTTGCATTCATCATCATCTTGGGTGAGGTCCACAAACTCACTGTCACTTTCAGCCTGCCTTTCTGCCATTGCAGGGTGATCAGTTCAGGGACTAGGCCAGTCGGGGGTAGTAGTGTTCGACAACGAGATTCACTAGGCACTGGGCCAAGTCGAGGGCGGTGTTCGAGCTAGTAGAAAACGTGCTCCACAGCGCCCTGGGGCAAATCGGGGGAGTATTCTGATCAAGCTGGTCGACAACGAGGTCAGCGACGCACTAGGCCAAGTCGAGGGCGGTGTTCGAGCTGACGGACAACGTGGTCATCCTCCCTCTAAAAATCCTAATTGGACTACTGCACATGCGCAAAGCGGCATTTGCAAAACGTGCAAATCGTCGATTAAATCGTCTCTCCCTCCTCCCCGACGCGCCGCACCCCTCCCCTCCGCATCTTGCATCATGCATCTCGCATCTTGCATCATGCATCTCGCATCTTGCATCATGCATCTCGCATCATGAATTAGCACTACCCAGTAGATGTGCCCTGGGAAGGCCAGTCTCGTACCCAGACCACTTCCGGCCGCCATTTTGAAATGGGCCGAAAGATGGTCTGGGAGCTATGTGCAGATTCCTTGGCGGAATCCGTGGATCCGCGGACACCAATCAGATTGCAGATACGTGGTCACGTGCGCTCGTACATTATAGCCCAATGATGCACACCATAATAGGCAACATAATACAACACACCCAGGATGACATGTTAATTGAGAAAAAAAAGGAAAGGATAATACAAGAACAATTATAAGTAGTACACCGGAACTGAGCAATACTATAGAGTGAATCACAGGCAATACAATACATTACGACTGTCTCAGTTAGTTCTGATTAGCTACCACCTTGGTACCCCTGCCCTCCCTAGCTACAAGATCGACAGGCGAGCTGGCAGGGCTGATCGGGTGGTGGTAGCTGGATCTCGAGCCCCTCACACACATCACCGCTGAATGGATCAGGGAGAAGCTGATGGCGCATCGAATCCAGCCCATCGTGATTGCGTATCTCTGGTCCTTCTCACTTATCAATGACGCGAGGCGTTTGTAAGAGGTCTCAGCTGCAACCCTCATGCTTCCGGTGGCTGAAAACACCAGTGGTGTAAACTCTAAGGAACCATGCTCCACCTCACGGATTCTCTCATCATAGGACCTTCTCTTCTCTCTCTCATGTCTGCGATAACAGGCACCTGGGGTGGAGTGATGGTTGCTGGATGCATGCGGGTTGAACACCCTGACGTCAAAGAAGGCATCCTGTCGTCTCTCCCCCCAGAAACCCTGGGCCTGGATGTCCAGTCGGGCATTGTCTTGGCGATTGGCAGTTTGATGTGAGAGGGTCTCACCTGTGAGTGGCTGCAGATCTGGCTCAATCCGTACCCCATGGCATACCTCTGAGAGCAGGCTTGCTGTCAAGTCCCTGATCTCATTATGGCGGATAAATGTGAAACTGCCACAGGGGCATGTCAACGCATGCTCTGCGTTGTACTGTGCACCACAGACACTTTTCTGGCATTTGCTCAGGCTTCCAACCATACCTCAAGTGGATTGCGTCCCAGAACGCAGTCTTGCTCAAGTGGAGCCCATGTTCTTCTATTGGCAGTGTGGCTAGCCAACTAGATGCCCCTTTCTCGGATGCAAGCTCAATCATCCTTCGCAGTTCAGCAGACGCTTCATCAAACACTTGCGCTGCTACCTCGGCTATGTGTGTTGACCTCTGTTGGGAGATACTTGTCTTGGCTCGTTTCTGTTCAGCATCACAGTTGGGGGAGGCATTCCCCTCTTGCTGCAGAATGGGTTCCCATAACGGTCTTGACAGGGAGCATGAGGCAGTGTACTCCAGAGCAGCTTCCTCCTGAAGATTGGCCAAACCAAGTCCCCCATGGCGGGTCGACAATGCTAGGACCTTTCTCATAATGTCACTAATGTCCTGTTTGCCTGAGATGGATGGGAGGAGTTGATTGTGGATGGCACTAATATGGGTTTATGAACATTATAGCTAATAGTGCAGCATTGAATGTTCCTTTACTTGGAATCTCGGTGGAGCCCCTGCGCTTTCGAAGAGTGCTTGGGGATGTTGCCAAGGCACAGCGTTCCTCTTCCATAGTGTGAACGGCTGCTTGCGCTGTTAATGCAAACTACGGCTGTTACGCAATTACAAGGCTAAGGGTTACGCAATCAATGCCAAGGAATCTGCACATAGCTCCCAGACCATCTTTCGGCCCATTTCAAAATGGCGGCCGGAAGTGGTCTGGGTACGAGACTACGGGGAGGCAGGGGGGGTCGGACAAGTCCTGGGATTGCGCAATACCAGCACCTCAATAATTGCATTCCTGACATTCCAATCGCGTATCCATATGTTAGCTGACTGTGCTCCAAGGCCGAATGTGCATGCCCTGAGCCATGGCAGGGCCTTGTACTGCATTCGCGCCCCTGGTATGACCCGTACGTACGTAGCCAAGGAGCCATACGGTAGATTGGGCTTAATTGTCTGACCGCTTTCACGATTTAGTTTTGCAAGTTATCGCAGCGTTTCTTGAGGATTGCCAGCACGCTTAAGCCATTTCTAGCATCCCTGCTATCGAAAGTGACAAATCGTGTACAGAACTAAGACGATTGCAAGGACGTGGCTGCCGATTGCACTCCCATTGCAGAAGCAGTCAACCTATCAGTCTTGCAGTCCTGAAGTGATCAATAAGGACTCGCTACCAGCTTCTAAGGAGTCATTTCCACAGGAGCACTTGCTCAGTACTCCAGATTAGGCTCCATCTGCCTCGTAGCCAGCATCAGCGAACACTTGTACACCGGTGTTGGAAAATGCTCGCAAAACCTACCTAGATGCTGGGAAGGGCGGGGAAGGGTCCATTTTCTGATAGCCCTTGTCCAACTGTGTGCTCAGAAGCAAAGAAACAAGCGATGCGACGTGTTTCTCGAAATATGTCTGCTCTTAGCTAGTATAGGTAAAATACACAGTAAAGAGCAGCCGCGTCGGCCATTTTGCGGACACACGTGACCGCCGACGCTGCTGCTCTTTCCTGTGTATTTTACCTATACTAGCTAAGAGCAGACATATTTCGAGAAATACGTCGCATCGCTTGTTTCTTTGCTTCTGAGCACACAGTTGGACAAGGGCTATCAGAAAATGGACCCTTCCCCGCCCTTCCCCAGCATCTAGGTAGGTTTTGCGAGCATTTTCCAACACCGGTATACGAGTGTTCTCTGATGCTGGCTACGAGGCAGATGGGGCCTAATCTGGAGTACTGAGCAAGTGCTCCTGTGGAAGTGACTCCTTAGAAGCTGGTAGCGAGTCAGCATTGATCATTTCAGGACTGCAAGACTGATAGGTTGACTGCTTCTGCAATGGGAGTGCAATCGGCAGCCACGTCCTTGCAATCGTCTTGGTTCTGTACATGATTTGTCACATTCAATAGCAGGGATGCTAGAAATGGCTTAAACGTGCTGGCAATCCTCAAGAAACGCTGCGATAGCTTGCAAAACTAAATGGTGAAAGCGGTCAGACAATTAAGCCCAATCCACCGTATGGCTCCTTGGCTACGTACGTACGGGTCATACTAGGGGCGCGAATGCAGTACAAGGCCCTGCCATGGCTCAGGGTATGCACATTCGGCCTTGGAGCACAGTCAGCTAACATATGGAAACGCGATTAGAATGTCAGGAATGCAATTATTGAGGTGCTGGTATTGCGCAATCCCAGGACTTGTCCGACCCCCCCTGGAATAAGACCAGGGCAGGGCAGGGGGGGTCGGTCAAGGTCACGTGTGTCCGCAAAATGGCCGACGCGGCTGCTCTTTACTGTGTATTTTACCTATACTAGCTAAGAGCAGACATATGTCGAGAAACACGTCGTATCGCTTGTTTCTTTGCTTCTGAGCACACAATTGGACAAGGGCTATCAGAAAATGGACCCTTCCCCGCCCTTCCCCAGCATCTAGGTAGGTTTTGCGAGCATTTTCCAACACCGGTATACGAGTGTTCGCTGATGCTGGCTACGAGGCAGATGGAGCCTAATCTGGAGTACTGAGCAAGTGCTCCTGTGGAAGTGACTCCTTAGAAGCTGGTAGCGAGTCCTCATTGATCACTTCAGGACTGCAAGACTGATAGGTTGACTGCTTCTGCAATGGGAGTGCAATCGGCAGCCACGTCCTTGCAATCGTCTTGGTTCTGTACACGATTTGTCACATTTGATAGCAGGGATGCTAGAAATGGCTTGAGCGTGCTGGCAATCCTCAAGAAACGCTGCGATAACTTGCAAAACTAAATCGTGAAAGCGGTCAGACAATTAAGCCCAATCCACCGTATGGCTCCTTGGCTACGTACGTACGGGTCATACCAGGGGCGCGAATGCAGTACAAGCTAAGGCCCTGCCATGGCTCAGGGTATGCACATTCGGCCTTGGAGCACAGTCAGCTAACATATGGAGACGCGATTGGAATGTCAGGAATGCAATTATTGAGGTGCTGGTATTGCGCAATACCAGCACCTCAATAATTGCATTCCTGACATTCCAATCGCGTCTCCATATGTTAGCTGACTGTGCTCCAAGGCCGAATGTGCATACCCTGAGCCATGGCAGGGCCTTGTACTGCATTCGCGCCCCTGGTATGACCCGTACGTACGTAGTCAAGGAGCCATACGGTGGATTGGGCTTAATTGTCTGACCGCTTTCACGATCTAGTTTTGCAAGTTATCGCAGCGTTTCTTGAGGATTGCCAGCACGCTCAAGCCATTTCTAGCATCCATGCTATTGAATGTGACAAATCATGTACAGAACCAAGACGATTGCAAGGACGTGGCTGCCGATTGCACTCCCATTGCAGAAGCAGTCAACCTATCAGTCTTGCAGTCCTGAAGTGATCAATGAGGACTCGCTACCAGCTTCTAAGGAGTCACTTCCACAGGAGCACTTGCTCAGTACTCCAGACTAGGCTCCATCTGCCTCGTAGCCAGCATCAGCGAACACTCGTACACCGGTGTTGGAAAATGCTCGCAAAACCTACCTAGATGCTGGGGAAGGGCGGGGAAGGGTCCATTTTCTGATAGCCCTTGTCCAACTGTGTGCTCAGAAGCAAAGAAACAAGCGATGCGACGTGTTTCTCGAAATATGTCTGCTCTTAGCTAGTATAGGCAAAATACACAGTAAAAAGCAGCCGCGTCGGCCATTTTGCGGACACACGTGACCTTGACCGACCCCCCCTAGGCCCTGACGGGGAGGCGTGTAATGATCAATGATCACGTGCACTTGTTCAAAAATGGCTGCTAAATACGTTGAAGGAGAAGCTCAGAGAGAAAGAGCCGATCTGAGGCAACAGTTTGCAGCCAGTTTCCCACTAGACGAACTCTTGCCAACATTACTCGTGGAGAATGTACTCACCAACTTTGAGTTTGCACAGCTCCTCCCAACACCGCGATCTACCGTGGCGGACAGGAATCTCAAGTTCTTCGAGTATCTCGCCAAGGACCCGTCGGCCGTCAGTCTCACGCTCTCCATCCTCGCACGTCCCGAGCATCTGGACCACCGATCCTTCGAGGAGATGCTGCGAGAGCTTTTTGACGTAGAGGAACAAGAGAATGGGACGGGCGGGATTCCCAGTGCCAAGCTGCAACGGGAAGGGGCGCGCGTCAGTGGCGCCAGAGAGGTGAGCACACTACGGTCACCTACCACACGACTAGTACGTACAGCGCTCGGTGATCGGTTCAGTGTTAAATAAACTGTTGGTATTGTAGTTAGCGGATGGGAGGCTATTTAGCTACAACCAGTCCTGTGTAGTTGCCCACCGTTTGTAGCTATGTACTGTCATGCGATATATAAGACAGCCCATGGGGACTCCCATGGTATATGCACACAATAGCTATTGTGGGTATTTAGGGTTTGTCATGGTTACATGGATTGTCACTTTTTTCCGTTGTCTTCACTTTGATAGGAAACATTAATGTGGGAACAGACGAGCTTGCAATACGCAGAACACCTGCAGACCGACCGGACTGTGGCACAAGGAAAACAAGCAGCGCAAAGACAACAAGCTGCGCAAGGACAACAAGCTGCACAAGGACAACAAGCGTTGCAAGGACAACAAGCAGTGCAAGGACAACAAGCAGCGCAAGGACAACAAGTGGTGCAAGGACAACAAGCAGTGCAAGGACAACAAGCAGCGCAAGGACAACAAGTGCCACAAAGTCAACAAGCAGCACAAGAACAACAAGCAGCGCAAGGACAAAAAGTGGTGCAAGGACAACAAGCAGCGCAAGGACAAGCTGCGCAAGGACAACAAGCGGTGCAAGGACAGCAAGCAGTGCAAGGACAACAAGCAGCGCAAGGACAACAAGTGGTGCAAAGACAACAAGCAGTGCAAGGACAACAAGCAGCGCAAGGACAACAAGTGGTGCAAAGGAAAACAAGTGGCACAAGGACAACAGGCAGTGCAAGGACAAAAGTGTCACAAGAACAACAAGTAGTGCAAAGACAACAAGCAGCGCAAGGACAACAAGCTGTGCAAGAACAACAAGTGGTGCAAGGACAACAAGTGGTGCAAGGACAACAAGCAGTGCAAGGACAACAAGTGGTGCAAGGACAACAAGCAGTGCGAGGACAACAAGCAGCGCAAGGACAACAAGTGGTGCAAAGGAAAACAAGTAGCACAAGAACAATAGGCAGTGCAAGGACAAAAGTGTCACAAGAACAACAAGTAGTGCAAAGACAACAAGCAGCGCAAGGACAACAAGCTGCGCAAGGACAACAAGTGGTGCAAGGACAACAAGCAGTGCAAGGACAACAAGCAGCGCAAGGACAACAAGTGGTACAAGGACAACAAGCAGTGCAAGGACAACAAGCAGCGCAAGGACAACAAGTGGTGCAAAGGAAAACAAGTGGCACAAGGACAACAGGCAGTGCAAGGACAAAAGTGTCACAAGAACAACAAGTAGTGCAAAGACAACAAGCAGCGCAAGGAAAACAAGTGTCACAAGAACAACAAGTAGTGCAAAGACAACAAGCAGCGCAAGGAAAACAAGCAGCGCAAGGACAACAAGTGGTGCAAAGGAAAACAAGCAGCGCAAGGACAATAGGCAGTGCAAGGACAAAAGTGTCACAAGAACAACAAGTAGTGCAAAGACAACAAGCAGCGCAAGGACAACTGGCTGCGCAAGGACAACAAGTGGTGCAAGGACAACAAGCAGTGCAAGGACAACAAGTGGTGCAAGGACAACAAGCAGTGCAAGGACAACAAGCAGCGCAAGGACAACAAGTGGTGCAAAGGAAAACAAGTGGCACAATGACAACAGGCAGTGCAAGGACAAAAGTGTCACAAGAACAACAAGTAGTGCAAAGACAACAAGCAGCGCAAGGAAAACAAGTGTCACAAGAACAACAAGTAGTGCAAAGACAACAAGCAGCGCAAGGAAAACAAGCAGCGCAAGGACAACAAGTGGTGCAAAGGAAAACAAGCAGCGCAAGGACAATAGGCAGTGCAAGGACAAAAGTGTCACAAGAACAACAAGTAGTGCAAAGACAACAAGCAGCGCAAGGACAACTGGCTGCGCAAGGACAACAAGTGGTGCAAGGACAACAAGCAGTGCAAGGACAACAAGCAGCGCAAGGACAACAAGTGGTGCAAGGACAACAAGCAGCGCAAGAACAACAAGCAGCGCAAGGACAACAAGTGGTGCAAAGACAACAAGCAGTGCAAGGACAACAAGCAGCGCAAGGACAACAAGTGGTGCAAAGGAAAACAAGTGGCACAAGGACAATAGGCAGTGCAAGGACAAAAGTGTCACAAGAACAACAAGTAGTGCAAAGACAACAAGCAGCGCAAGGACAACAAGCTGCGCAAGGACAACAAATGGTGCAAGGACAACAAGCAGTGCAAGAACAACAAGCAGTGCAAGGACAACAAGTGGTGCAAGGACAACAAGCAGTGCAAGGACAACAAGCAGCACAAGGACAACAAGTGGTGCAAAGGAAAACAAGTGGCACAAGGACAACAGGCAGTGCAAGGACAAAAGTGTCACAAGAACAACAAGTAGTGCAAAGACAACAAGCAGTGCAAGGAAAACAAGTGTCACAAGAACAACAAGTAGTGCAAAGACAACAAGCAGCGCAAGGAAAACAAGCTGCGCAAGGAAAACAAGTTGCACAAGAAAAACAAGTGGTGCAAAGACAACAAGTGGCGCGAGGCCAACAAGCAGCGCAAGGAAAACAAGTGGTGCAAAGACAACAAGTGGCGCGAGGCCAACAAACAGTGCAAAGGAAAACAAGTGGCGCAAGGACAACAAGCGGTGCAAAAACAACAAGCAGTACAAGGACAACAAGTGGCGCAAGAGTAACAAGTGGTGCAAGGACAACATGCAGTGCAAGGACAAAAGTGTCACAAGAACAACAAGCAGTGCAAGGACAAGAAGTGTCACGAGGGCAGCAAACAGTGGAGGGACGGCAAGCAACACAAAGTTCTAACTCTCCAGATCAAGCAGTGGAGCAGCACGCTGGAGCAGGAGGTATGTTTAGCACACACATTGTTGCACTGCATGATGGTGGTCTTACACAGCGACCAATCACATGCACTGTTGTCTGTCAACTCACTCTGCAGTACATGGTTAGCTTACAATCTGCAAGCTATTGCCTCAAACAGAGACAGCATGTTTCTGTACTAGCTATAAACAAGCTCGGTTGATTTATATACTTCTTTGTTAAATGCAGTGATACCAATGTGTTGTGCATGTATAATGTGTGTATATATGTTTGCAATCACAGCTGATGCATACATTTAGTGTTGAGAGAAATGACTGGTGGTACTCTTGCTCTCCTGCTCTGTGCCCTTGTCTTCTCAACTGTTACAGCTCATCCCATGAGTCCATGGAATGATGATGCATTAATCTCCCTGCGTGAGAAGCTCAAGCTCCACTTACCAATGAACACGGGACTGAGTGATAAGTTGGAGAACGCGGCTGGTGGCTTTATGGACCACAGTGAGGCACAAACTGTCACAGAACAACTGGGAAGAAGAGCACAGATAGAACAAGTAATTGAAATTCTGCGAGGAAAGCGAGACAAAGATTTCACTTGCTTCCTTGAAATGCTGAGAGCCACCAACAACAGTGTGTGGGCGGAGGAGCTGAGGAAGAAGGCTGAACAGTTCAAAAGAGAATTTGGTAAGTGTGCAGAGAGAAGCAGACACCAAGGTGTAGTGTACGCTGTGGGGTCAGGCGTTTATAGGCTGTCAAGTAAGGTCGTTTAACATGCTTGACACAAGTTGGCTCATTCTTCCTACATGTAAAGCTGTTGCTAGGCAATTTTAGGCTGCACTGTGAACTCTGTGCATGAGGTGCACCCAATCGTGATTCAGCCCCACCCACACTGGTGTGTGTGTGTGCTAATATGTTGGACTTGTCCTGTAAGTAAAGTTATGGCTCTGAATAGTCATAAACTGTGACCTGTGTATGTCTCCACTCAACGGTGAACTGACCATTGTCCACACATGGGGGTGGAGCTGAGGGAATACTCATATTGTGGCCTCATCTTGTCTCTCTCAACTCCTTCACTGTAGTTGATGGAAGAGGAAATGATGGAGGGCTGGCTACTTCAACCAGGAGAGATAAGCAAGAGGTGAGCCTGCTTGAAGTATGAGGCATACCGTATTTGCTCTATTAAACGCCGCTCTCTATTAGTCGCCGCTCTCTAATAGTAGCCGCATCTTCGGATGTGCTGAAAGAAATAGTAGCCGCTCTCTATTAGTAGCCGCAGCTAGTATTCGAGTAGACAACGTTGGGATCGCTCGACGGCAATAGCAGAGATAGCAATACAAGCAAAAGGTATACAGTAGCTACATTTTAAGGATTGTAGAAAGCATAGTATAATGAATTAGCAGTCTTCTAGAACAAGTTCGTTCTCTTCCAACTCTTCTTCGTCCTCTTCAACATCGGCGAAGGAGTCTGATTTCTCGAGCGAATCTGTTGAAGTGGCAAGCGAGGCAGTGTCTCTTTCAATTGTCTTCCTGGCGTCTGCAGCCACTTCGCCTTCTTTAAGACAGTGGATTTCTCCGTCTTCCGTGCCGTCTGTGTGCACGGAAATCCCACACGCGCGGAAGGACTTCTTTACGGTCTCTGTTGGAAGCGCCTCCCAGCACTCCTTCACCCACTGGAGGCACAACGCTTTGCTGGGAGCACGTACATTCCCAGCGGCTGTGTAAGTCTTGGGACCGGTTGAGGTAGGGGCTTTTTTCAAAGCCCCTACTTCACAAAAGACTTCACCGACCGAGTCACCGACGGCCCACTGAGTTTAATAAACGCCACTCTCTATTAGTAGCCGCTCTCCAATAGACGCCGCACCAAATTGCCTAGCGAAATAAATAGTAGCCGCGGCGTCTAATAGAGCGAATACGGTAGTTGGGTGTGGTGTGAAACTGACAGGAAAGTTTCAGCAGATGTGCATTTTGTCATCACGCAGCCACTGCTGAGCCTACCCACTTGTTAGTCATGGATGTATGCATGTATCCATGGCAGGGGAGTGTAGAGAAGGTGTTTCCAAGGTTATTGAAGCGCAACAAAGTGCAACAGAGAGCCCATCAACTGTGCTGTGACTCTGTACCACTAACTCAAAATCAACCTTTAGCGCGAAGTGGTCCCTTTTCTCAGATCCACTCACACATGTTCGTCTTGTATAAGGCAGCCATTTTGATGATGTAATGGTAATGTACTCAGCTGCATTGCATGTAGTGTTTCTGGGGATATGTTCAGAGTATACATCCTCAGTTTTACATGACAGTGTGTATACATGTGTGTGTGCATGTTTATGCATTGGGACTGCACCATCAGGTTGTGTCTGGGTACCTCTCTGTGTTGCAGTTCCTCCATGCCAAGCTCGGCTGTTACTACTCAAAGGAGTGCATCCAAGACAACCCTCTGCTGGCCTCTTCCACAATGCAGTATGTGAAACTTAACCTGATACAGTCAGAACAGTGGCGACCGATAGCGGGGAAGATTGATGAGGCAGTATCAGTGCATCTGGTGAGGGGAGGTGTTAAACAGGTGCCTCATGAGAAGGTGCCACTCAGTTATGAACACATCCTCTCCTTCTCCCCTCCTGCTGGTATCTCCAGAAAGCGGGTGCTCATCGAGGGTGTACCAGGTAGTGGCAAGAGCACTCTTGTCCAGCGAATGTGCCACGATTGGTCGGTTGGCCGTTTTGCACAGGACTACAAAGTAGTCATCCAAGTCACCCTGAGGAGTCTCCCCAAGGACCAGAAGCTGTGCCTGGAAGACCTCATCTTCACATCAGTCGGGGATGCAGCTGTCGTTCAAGAGGTCACTGACTTCGTTACTGCACACCAAGGACAGGGGGTCCTGTTCATATTTGATGGCTTTGATGAACTGTCAGAAGAAATGCATGAGAAGTCTCTTGTTTGTGACATCATCACTGGCCATCTTGCTCCTCTCTCATCATTCATTGTCACCACTCGCCCCATCTCTGCAGAGAGCCTCTACCACCATGTAGACAGGAGGGTTGAGATCAGTGGATTCGGAATGGAAGAAGTGGCAAAATTCATAATAGAGTACTTTGCCTCCAACCCATCAGCACGAGAGAAGCTCCTGTTGACCCTTTCTCGTCGCCCTGACATCATGAACCTCTGCTTCACCCCACTCCTGTTGCTTATGGTATGCTATGTAACATCCCTCAGTGACGACTCTCAAGAACTCCTGTCACTGCACCAGCTGTTTGAGTGTGTCATCATCCACACCATCAACCACAACCTGAAGCGATTGGGCAGGAAGGAACGCGCTCGCAGTCTCAAGGACGTGATGCAACTCTTTCCCAGCTTCAACAGACTGATGCAATTGGCACAGGAGGGGATCGAAAAGGACACCATCATTTTCTCCGACATCGACTTTGAAGTGGACAGTGCCTTCCATGGCTTGTTCAACTGCGTTAAAGCACAGGATCGGTTCGGGATCATCTCTTGCACATGGCACTTCCTACACCTGACCCTGCAGGAGTTCATGGCGGCCCTCGCTGTGGCCAAGAAGACACCAGAGGAGCAAGTCACCTTCTGGAGACGACGCCTCACCTTGAGGTACAACAAGTGGGGGGACTTTGTTCTGGCAGATGACAGGAACAGGACTATGTTTCTGTTCTTCAGCGGGCTGAGTGGTCTCAGCGCCCCAGGCATGCAGAGGATGCTACTGGAGACCCTCAACACAGTAGTGGAGCCCAGCATTAGGAAGAGTACCGCACTTCCTGAACTGTGTGAAGTCGTAGCTGAGAGTGGCAATGAACAGTTGGCTCAGTCCATCCTGTCCCCATGTGGACCAACAGTAGAGATTGGTAAAAACAGCCTCAGGGGTGTTGGCATAGCGTGGTGTGTCGCTCAGCACTGCAAGCAGGTGGAAGGGGCTGGAATCAGGGTTGGAGGGTACTCATCGGATGTCACTAGCTTTATCTCTCAGCTGGGAGATGTCTCCACACTAACAAGAGTGGAGCTGCCAAGGATGACGCTTGATGATGGTAAGTTATCCCATAGATAGGGCCGAGTATTTATGGTTGAACTCATTTACAACTGAGGACTGCTTGACTGTAAAATGTTAAGATTGAGAAGGACACTTAATAGTTGGAATAATGTTATTCTTACTTCCCAATGATGCACTTTTGGTAGTGCTCTGATTACTATACTCAACCACTGAGGTCCAGTACAAGTCTGTTGTTTGTAGCTGTTTAACAAGAAGGTTGACACAACAGATGGTTACACTGTATGCACTGAATGGCTGTCAGTTTTACTGCATGAGGAACCTCCAGCGTGCAATGCCTCTTTGCTTTTGGATTTGAATTGGGAATGGGAAGTATAGACATGTACTGTGTGTGATTATGAGTAACAGACGTGTGTCCATGGTTCCCACATGGATGTTGTGCAATCTGTATACGTATGCACCTTACCTTCCAAAATTGTGTGGAAATCTTTTCATGACTTTTTTATGCTTGTCCTTTCTCCAGATCTGTCAATTATCAGGGAATTTCTACTGAAGCAAACACAACTCAAGTGCTTTACATTTGGAAACCTCAGAGAACACACCAAGGATATGCTTGACACAGTGAAGGTATTGAAATGTTACAGTGGAATATCAACTTGATTTGCCCACGTCTCAAAGTGTCCCATGTCAACTGCCCCTAACCTGTGCAGTGTGGGTGGAGTATGTTTAGACTACAAACTGTGCACATTCCACCATTTGAGCAATGTGTGCATGTGAGTGCCCCTTTACTTTGTTGTTTGTGTAGGATGTGCTAACACACCACAAGGACTCACTGGAGGAAGTGACACTACATGGAGAGGAGAATTCCCTGGAGGAAGTGCCACTACATTGGTGCTGGACCAGAGGTGTGTTGTGAGTAACATGTGTCACACCGTGTGTCCACACGTCTTTTGTTACAGTTTATTTACCCATGCCACGATGCTTTCTCTGTTTTCTGGCGAAACGACGTTTTTTAACATCAACGCGGACGGATGGCACCAACCAATCGCGTACAACGTGGTTGCTTGGTGACATCTGGACGCTGCCCAGTGCTGCTGATGAGGAGTGGGATTCTCCGAAAAGGCCTTCCAGCACAGTGGCAAAACTCCAACTTTCGTCAACCTGTATGCAGAGGTAGGTACCTTTTTTCTTGTCATTTACCTACTCCAGCTAGACGGAGTCAATTCTCTTTTTGCTGACTGTTGCGCCCTTCGTGGGACCAGATGGCAGTCGTGCAACTTCGTGGTGATGTTGTTACCCCTTACATCGCGGTGACATTCCGGCATAGTGTTAGTCTAGCCACGTCTTTTGTTACAGCGGTCAAATGTTCCAGGGTGCATATGGGACATGCTTCGACCGCCATTCGCCCACACATCATTTCGGAGGTTCTTCACAGTCGTGCCATTTGGCAGCCATTTTCACTTATTTCGCGATTGCTTCCGGCCGCCATTTCCGCGTTCGTTTGGCAGTGCAGAGCTAGCTGTCACTTCCGGTTCTACTCCACAAGCATTCTGCATTCAAGGGTGTAGGTATAGTGCAGCTCTTTTGTATGCATGTAGGGGCAGCCTGTGGTGTGGCTATATACGTAGCAGCCAATATCCCTCCAGACAGTGAGTCAGAGTGGCAGCGAAATATGATTGGGATTGTGGGTGTTACTCCGTGACCAAGCCAGTCCTGCCTACCGCCACGATTTCCTAAAGCAAGTAGGGGGGCTACAGCCCCCTAGCCCCCTTTTCTGCTGTCCTACCCTTATCACAGCTAACTCTGCAACATGATAGCCTATCCAAACAGAAGTAATGCATCTTGCACCCACTCACCACAGCGTACCCTAGGTAGCCCACCCAGCCACATCCCACAGTGTGCTACACACCCTGCCATGCATTTGGGGCACATTGATTTCTTTGTTACCACTGTTGTTTGGAAGCTTTTCAAGTAGACCAGCCGTTGCCCATCTGAAATTTGCATTACATAAAAATTTGAAAAACAATGGTGTGTAAAAATGTTTCCTCCAAAAACAAGGGCAGATGTAGGGATGGTGTAGTGTGTCTCTGAAGGGCATGGCAAACCACCTGGCAGAAAAACCGTAGGAACAAGGAGGAGGGCCGGCCCATGCAAAGAGGAGGGCCAGCCTGTCCACGCAAAACCCAGATCATTAATATTTGCTGACTTTGAATACATTTGCACCATCCTTACGTCTGGCAACATTTTGCTGTGCTTGCGGTCTTGCTACCATCCTCTTTTTCTCTGCCTGCATATTGTTATGCAATTATGAGTGTGCAATAACAAGCTAAAGGGCTACTATATGCAACTAAAATTGTATGTCTATTCCAGCTATGCATCTTCTCATGTACACATCACCAAGCTGCATGCATACACCCATGTACATGACTAAAGCGCTGATGAGAAAAGGCTGTACAGCTATATAGCAATATTGCAGAATCTGGTACACAGTGGTGCATGCATATGTACTGGTGTGTTCTGATATACTGTAAGACACTAGCTACCTGGATATGCAGATTATGAATTTAAGGTTGAACTTCACTAACGCTGGCAGTGAAGTGTACAATGTTTGTGCTGGCCTAGAGCTAAACAGTGTGGGCATGAAAGTGGGTGTGGTGATTTGCAGACAGCGATGTAGTGAACAACTATGGTAAGTATTGCCACTGCAGTTGAGCTTAGTGGTTTGCTAGGGTCTCATGGCACAGCAAGATGGCTACATAAGAGATGAATTAAAGAATATGACGCCTGCAACTGATACTTACGTACGTGGAAACGCATAAAGAATTAGAAGAGTAGGAGGTCCTAGATTCTAGAGCACAGCAAAGTTGATTGAGTAGCAAGCATTTTGCAGGGACCACCTGGTGGAAAGAGAAGATAGTGCACAGCCAAGCAGAGAAATGGGCAAATTGTAGGGCTGTACCAGTAGGTGTAAAGGGAAACTGAATAGTCAGAATAGTTACGCAGTAACTAGCAGGAGGCGCAGCAAAATGTTGCCAGATGTAAGGATGGTGCAAATATATTCAAAGTCAGTGAATGTTAATGATCTGGGTTTTGCGTGGACAGGCTGGCCCTCCTCTTTGCATGGACCGGCCCTCCTACTTGTTCCTACGGTTTTTCTGCCTGGTGGTTTGCCATGCCCTTCAGAGACACACTGCACCATCCCTACATCTGCCCCTGTTTTTGGAGGAAACATTTTTACACACCCTTAAGTATTGGTGATGTACAGATGTATAATGAATGACTATTGTCCAGCGGTCTTCACTCCTGCTTGTGCATGTCTGACGTGTGTTGGAATTCTCTCTGTTTGTTCTCATATACCACCTTCCAGATACTCTTGACCCTTTGGTGGAGTCCCTTGTGACCTGTCAGAGATTGACCTCTTTGGAACTGAATCATATCGACGTGTCCCTTCAGAATTGCATCACATTAGTCAAGGGGTTGCACAATCTGAGGGCACTCAGACTGAAGAGGGTGTCCTTGCTGGATGAAGGAGTGAGTGACTGAGTTTCAAATGCATGAATTGTAGACAATCAGTTGCAGTGTTTGAATTATTCAACATGTCAAGCAATTCTATTGTCTTCCCTTACAGTCACTCACTGCCTCAGATGTCCACCACATTGCATCATCAGTGGAACACCACTCCAGTCTGAGGGAGCTGGCTGTAGGAGTGTGCAGTGAGTGCCTTGTCAAGGGAGCTGTGGAGGGGATGGCAAGGAGACATGGTGTGGATAAATTGGTTGTTGCTCCATACAATGACTATGTGGGCAGTGAGTATCTTTAATACATTGTCATTGCATTGTATTCATGGCACACGGACAGTCTGTTCTAAATCATGCCCCCCCAAGCATGTTCTGTTGTTATGTGTACCTCATCTGTCCCTTGCTAACCTCTCTAATCAGAAGGAAGAAATGACAGCTGAGTCAGTTTTGGAGGTTTAGTCATATTCCATGGGCCTTTTCCAAATGTTGCCCCCCCCTAAGTGGTTAGCCAATAGTTGTCCAGCGTCATAAGATCTTGTCATTCCTTTGGTACTCCTTTGCATGCATAGCAACACAAGTCCAAGCTAAGTGTGATTGTGGGACATCAAACTTCACCACCAACAATAGCTAATCTGTCACCTATAGCACTACACTGGGGAATCAACGCTTTTTATGGGGGCCTGAATGTATGAACCCCTATTTAGCCTATTTCTTGGAAATACCCAGAGGTGTACTCTCCTACTTCAGTAACCCATTTCCGTCCTTCCAGATTTGCTAACTCCAATACCTACTGAGTCACTATCAATGTATTGCCTCATGCATCCTCTGCAGTTGATCCTCCTCTGGTCCTGTCCATCTGTACTGTAATGAGGACAGGATCGCTAAAGACCATGTGTGTTTTTGGTCTCAATTCCGAACTAGCAGAGCAGGTGTTGAAGGAACTGCCTCACTGCACTCAACTCGGGGAGTTGGAGTTGGTGTTAGACTTGTCCATGTCAGACGAGGTGAGACATGTCACTTTGTATCCAATACATCAACAATGTAAACTCCTACTGTACATCTGCACATGTAGTAAGGTTGGGAGGCTCTGCATGTACCCCAACCAGAGCAGTTGTGTAAGGGACTGCCTCACTGCACTCAACTCACGGAGCTAGAGTTGGAGTTGGAGTAGTTGACACAGTTAGACATGCAGGTTGTGTTTTAGACATGTCACTTCTTGCATATGCATGTGTCTCTGGAGGTGTGATCTAGCTGCTAGCCCCTACTTTGTCATCTCACACACCGCATGAAATGATAAATTAGGGGTTAGCAGCTAGACTATGTTTGTGTAAGAAATGCACACACCACACACTCACCTATAATTATTATGCTACAATTTATTTCACACTCTGATCTGTACTTTGTGTCACATGACATGCATGTGACCCCATCTTCTTTACAGGCTGGCACCCTCCCATCAGCTATTGAAGCTGCTCTCTCAAAGTGCACCACACTGGAGAAACTGACAGTGGAGGGACTTCCCTCTTCTGTGACTGCTGCCCTGCTTAGGGCAGTGAGTACTGTCAGGTCCTTGAAGGAAGTGTCAATGGACGGGTGTGACTATAGTATGCAGTGTGTGTGTGTGTGCGTGTGTGCGTGCATGCGTGTGTGCGTGCATGTGCATGTGTGTGTGTGTGTGTGTGTGTGTGTGTGTGTGTGTGTGACGTCATCAAGATGGTGGCAGGGAGGCCACATGGTTGCAGCAAGGAACCAAAGAAGCTGTCTTTCCTTACGGAGGTGTCACCATCTTTTGTCGCTGAACAGTAGCCCGACGCAAAGAGGACTCGCAGTGCACGTGGTTTGTCTTCTGCGACAAGTGTCACTTATGGAACAGGCTGGCTGAACCAGGACAAAGGAATCTATCGCGCAGCACACCACGTGGCCTCCGATGCTGACTGCCGCTGAAACCATCATCCACCATGCCACTTGGGAGACTGAAAGCTCGGGCGAATGACGGGCACCCTACCCCATCTGTGTATTCCAGCTCAGTAGCGTGGAACTAGCTGGAACGTCACACTACGATCGCGGGAGTCAAGCGGGACAGCTGCCAGCTACCTCATACCCTTTTCCCTGCGGGAGAATTTGCACCTCTTCCAGTGGACTTGCCATCGCAGTTACCATCTTTGCACATAGGAGTGAGGCAGGAGATGCAGTCTACAAAGGCCCAGCTGAATAAGCGAAGATGACCAAGCAACTGAGCTCTAAGTCTCACTCCCTCCCCCCCTTTGGGGGATTGTGTGACCACTGAACGGCAGCAAGAAAGACAGACAGATAGACAGGCAGACAAGACAGTGTGTGTGTGTGTGTGTGTGTGTGTGTGTGTGTGTGCGTGTGTGCGTGCGTGCGTGCGTGTGTGTGTTTGTGTGTGTATGTTGTGTACAATGTAACAGTAGCAGTGTTGTGTGTTGCTATGCATGTGTGTGAGTGTGACAACATTTGACAGTGCAGTACGTTTTGTGTTAGGTCCACAGCTTGCAATGTGTAGTTCAGCTCTGCACCTTGTGTCTCCCTCCACGACCACTTGTCTCCCTCCCCTGCAGATGGTGTTGATGAGGAAGTGGAGACATTTGCCAATTACCTTGAGACATGCAACTTGAGGAAAATTGCATTGACTGAGTACCACAACCTATCTCCTGTGCACGTTGCAACCATCCTCAATGGTCTCAGTGGGAACAACAGCCTTGAAGAGCTGGAAGTTGAGTCGTATAGGCTGGTGAGTCATGTCTGGAAATGTGATTGTTTCATGTGTGCATGTGTACTAGAAGGGATGCTAGTGACACCAAACCCACAGCTCAGTTCTGAATGTGTTGTCTGTATTTTTCATAACACCATGTGAACTGGTTTCTTCCATCAGTAAGCTACGCACACTTTGAAACCATCTGCATTCACTTGACTACCCATAACAGGTGATGGCCCCTTCCTCTCACTCGGGAGAGCCCCCATGATGTTGTACATCTGTTTTGTTCATACAGTTCCTCTTTGCAGTTTGCAATTCTCACTTGTGTACAGTTTTGTATTCTTTGTAGTTTGTAGAGAGAACTGAACATTACACTAGTATTCCACGTATTGTCCAGAGTACTTGTTTCTACTGCTGTGAATGGTGTTCTCACTGTGGGCTCAACTGATGAAGCCATACAAGACCTGTAGTTTAACTCTTCTGTCCCCTGGCCTATTAGCTTGCCTTGCTTATGTCAATGTGTGTCCATTGTCCTTACCTGTACACCTCCCCTATACCTCATGTCCTCCATAGCTCCATTTCATGTGCGTCTTTGTCTCAAGTATGAGACTGCTGCAGTGTTAGTTGTCACACAGCACCGTCTCCTTAAACACATGCAGTGGGAGGATGAGATGACGGGGGTGGATGTGTGGGAACCTGACATGCTGAAGGCAGTTCAAACAGCAGTCAGGGTGAACAGGTCGGTAAAGAGGATCAGGATTAAGGACCAGAAGTTGAGGTGCACCAATGTGGCCACTGCTATCATTGAAGGAGCAGCTCATAACATAACATTGATGGAGGTGGAGCTGGAGACACCAGATGATGATGATCCTCCTCTCCAGTTGCAGGAGGTGGTTGACAAAACAAGACAAGCAAACCCAAAACTACGACTGTTTGTTAGGGCTGGTGAGTAAACATCACATGACATCACATGGCATCACATGTCACTATTGCACTCCCACATGTTGTGTGTCTCATGTCCCAAGTTGAGTCTGAGTGGTGTGTGGTGGTCTGTTGGTACAAGTGTGTCACAGTGAGGGCTTGTGAGCAAGTGCTGCACTGGAGGAGGGACCTGTCCCCCCTCGCTAAAGAGGAGGTTCCCCTCACAACACTCACCCAGTAGTGTCAGTGTGTGGTAGTGTGGATTGGCCTCATACCCTTTTGTGTACATGTGAAGGATGGTCTGGTACGTGCATACTGCTTGCACTGTGTGACATTCACAATTCCACAGAAAGCAGTGGAGCCTCTGCACATGTGCACACAGTAGGTACCAGGCTGTCCTTCCCGCCCCCACACAATTAACAGTGCACACAAATGTAGTCTCATTCCCAGTCCCCCAAAAGGTGGTCTGGCATATTTGCTCGATATTTTGATTAATTGAAAACTTTCGGTATATCGCATCACATGCATGCACGGATTGGGATGCTTGCCAGAATTACCTCAAGGGGCGGTAAAGGGCAATGAGAAACTGTACCAGGCAACCTTTTGAATTAGTGGAAGCGGTCGAATTGGGTGTAGATTGGTCTCTTTTGATAGATTACCCGAATACAACTCACGTAGGTGAGTGAATGAAGCTGTTACATTGCGTGTCGCAAGACATGGAAGCGCTTGCCAAGATGTTGGCAAGTGCCCCAAGGGCGGTATATTGAGCAAATGTGCCAGACCACCTTTCGGGCCACTGCAAAATGGCGGCTGGAAGTGGGCTGGGGACGAGACTAACTGAAATGAGGCTAGTGACGAATGTGTGGAAGTGGGCATGCAAGTGATTAGGAGGGACTGATTTAGGCAAGACTGACGTGGTGCTAGGATGTCAGGTGACATGTCACATGTGTGCACTGTGAGTGACCGTCATTTGTCACTATTTGCACGCAGGCTACATCAACTACTTCTAATCTCCTAAGACACCCCCCCCCCCCCCCCCCGACCTGGTGAGTTGAGCAGTGTCCCAACCTCCTCTTGTCCCTGTGCTGGTCACATGACCCAGACAGAGGTAGTGGGTGTACACATTGATCCATTCGTCATGTGTCCTCCCATTTCATGTCCTTACCCACAACATGTCACTCCACTCCACAGGACTCCAGTCTCCTCTCATCTCTATATACATGTATGACAACTATACTGACAGCTTTTGCTTATTATTAGTCGACGAAGTATTGTTATTATTATTACATTGTCATTATTAATTATTGTATAATTCTATCAAGTCTGTCCTGTAACAGTATGCATAATTTACACAGACATCTTCTTCAGTTGTGTACATGATACGTAACAGTTGGAAATGCTTGGTTGGCCTCTTGTTGATCGAGGCAAAATGCAATGCAGTTCCCCAGTGCCAGCAGAGAGCGGTTAATGTTGGCACCCTCCCTCAGTCGCTCCCCACGTACGGTTAGCAGTCACAGTGGCTCGCAAGTCAATCAGGGACAGCTTAGCCTTGCTCACCTACACACAACGTACACAGTCACACACATGGACAGAGAGAGAGGGAGGGAGGGCATGTAGGGCTTACAGAACAGGTCTTTCTACCATCACACACACACACACACACACACACACACACACACACACACACACACACACACACACACACACACACAACATACACAGTCACACACACATGGACAGAGAGAGAGGGAGGGCATGTAGGGCTTACAGAACAGGTCTTTCTACCATCACACACACACACACACACCTGTGTCTGCATCACTGCAGTGCGAGGCTTGTGGTGGACATAGACCTGGAACACAGCATGAGAGTGAGAGGAGATGGCATTGGCCTCATTTGGGTGTTGGGTGCGGTTCTGGTTGCCAAGCTCCAACATTGACAGTAGCTCCTCTGCATTCTGGGGCTGTGACAGAGATGGGAAGAAGGGAGTTGTGGGGTAGAGAGTTAGGTTAGGGCTTATATATACACCATGTGCACACACACACACACACACACACACACACACACACACACACACACACACACACACACACACACACACACACACACACACACACACACACATACACACACACACACACACACACACACACACACACACACACACACACACAGTTTCATCGTGTGTAGTGACAGTCCGTGTACCACCAACTTCCCTCGATCATCTCTCATGCTGAGGGGTCCTGGGGGGATGAGGAGGTCCTTGATCTGCTCGTTTTAGATCTGCAGGGGTAGGGGCTTTGGGGCAGGGGCAGGGGAGGGGCAAGGGGAGGGGCAGGGGGAGGGGTTGGGCAGCACAAGGTGGGACCAGGGTTCACATCATCCAGTAGTGTCAGTCTGTCTGTGGCACACCTCTAAGTAGGACACAGCTACGTTGCAGGAGATCTCCTCCTTCTGTTGGTAGATCTTGTGGTAGAGCTCCATCATGGTGAGGAAGATGACACCTGGGTGCTCCTGGCCACCGAGCATGGTGTGAGTCTTGCCAGCACCAGTGGCTCCATAAGCAAACACAGAACAGTTGATACCTTCAAGGACACTGTCCACAATGCCTGAGGGAAGGGAGGAAGAGAGGACAGTCTAGTGTGTGGGGGAAGATGGAGGGGAAGTGATGTGCTGTGTGGTGGTGGAGGGAGCGCACTCCTGGGGTCTGTGGGGGTAGTGGTAATTAAGCAGTTTCCTTGCACGAGTAAATTAACAACACAGACTGTGGAGCTACATAATAGCTAACGACACTTGAAACATGTGCTGCACCTCTCACGAGGCAATTGGACTGACCTTGGGCACGAGGGGTATACGTAGTTAGCTAAACTTTGGTAATGCATATTGTAGAGTTAGTCAATAGCACTCACTTGATAGCCATGTAGCTAGCTAGCTACATTGAGAGCTTAATATACTGCGGATGTTCCTGCGGGAGTTGACCGTCTCGCGGAAGCTCAAGCTCAGATCACTTGAACCCATGGTCTCCATCCATCGGTGCTAGTTGAAATGATGCTACACATCCGAGAGGATCATGCCAAACCCCATATTGAGGTGTACAACTCGACTGCACCGGAGCTAGCCTCGTTCCTAGCCGTTCACACCGGAGCCGAGCAAAGGGAACGACCATTTTCACGCAGTAAAAAGAACGCCATTTTGTCATTCCAGACCAGCTAAACTAAGTTGAGACGCCCTACACCAGGCGTCCATACAACTGACTAGCGACGGCTTTAGAGCATTCTTCAAGGGTAACCTGTGGACAAGGTTACAGGTAAGATGAGGTAAAATGGGGACAGTGTGGAGATTGGAGGGTTTCTATATAGCTGAGGGCTGTTGGCGGGGGATGTCCCACTTGTCCCCCTTTAACGCGTTCCCTTGTATGTGCTAGTGGTATTTCCTGCTAACTGATTCGTGCTGAGAAGGTGCGTGTGTTGTGTGTGCCCTACGCTCACTTCATGTGTAAGAGTAGACTGTAGAGTGGGCAGGTCTGGGCCTGGCCATGTGAAGGAGTTGAAGGATTGTGCTAGTTATCCCTACTCGAAATGATGCACCTGTTACATGCATGTAACAGACAATTTCAGGTGTAACTTTCATCCATGCATTGGCCTGTATGACTATGCATGCCCTAGTCTGTAATAGGTAGAACCATGCAATTCCCATGCATGAAACCTGTAACATGCATGCAACATGCAGGGATTTGGGACGCTTTTTGTGTAATTTTCTTGCATGTTCCATGCATGAAACAGGTCCATGCAAGGTTTTCTAGGCATGAAATTTCATGCCAATTCCATGCACATTACATGCATGTTTCATGCATGAATTCATGCATATTCCATGCATGGTCCCTGCACATTCCATGCAGAGCCTATGCACAAAACGTGCATTTCCATGTGTCATCCATGCACATTCCATGCACGGAACATGCATATTCCATGCATGTTGTGTGCATGGTACCTCATATTCGCTGCTTTCAATGATTAGCACTGGTCTACTGCCAAAAATAGTGTACGGGTTTTGAAATATCAAAGATTTCAGATTTCTGGGATTTCACTGGATTTCATAATTATGATTTCAAAACTGAGATGCTAAATCATGAGCCATACTAGCTATAGCTAGTTGATGGCATTATAGGGCTACCACCACACCACAGGCCATGGAAAACCAATGTTTGCAGCATGTGTTGTCTGCTGTTGGGTGGCTGCTGTGGATTAGCACCATATTATACGTATTGATTATCAGCTTACCTACACTACGGTACGGACCCTTTTAGCTAAGCACCATGTGAGGTTAATTGATAATCTGTACATTTTATAATAATTAATAGATAAAGATAATTGCGATAATTAGCACCAGCATAGAACCTTTGTCAAGGCACAACAACAACAGAAACAGAAACTTGTAAGAATTTAAAACAATGTAACAATGTTATGTACACTGCATAGACATGTTTTGAATTAAATATTTGTCAGTTTCTGTTTCTGTTGTTGCAATTGCTGTGGCTTAGATGCTATTATCGTCAATCTGGTAGTCCACTGTGAAAATTAGACTGACTGGCAGCTAACTATGTTTTAGCTACATGATCATGACTGTCAATTGCCATGGCTACTCCCTTTAATTTTGGTAACTCAAACTCTTCAGCTAATAAGACCTCTCAGAAATTTCAACATGCATGTATGCATGCTGTATATGAGTGTCCTTTAATTTGTGATTTTAAAGTAGTTGTAGCTCCTGTTTCTGCATTAACTATTGCACACCTAGCTAGCTATCTCAGCATAACTAATATTTTAGCTAGGTACAAATGATCCCAGAATAATGTGCCCTCTTCAACTATCGTTAGTAGTGCTATTCCTTGTATTAATAATGCAAACACACAGACATGTATTGTGTCTTGCATTGCACTGTGGTGGTGGTTTATGCTATAGTTCAGCTACGGATTACTAGGTGATATAGCGCCATTTTATGATGATGTCATCAAATGATGACATCACAGAAAATGCATGCAGTCTGTATCATGCATGCTGAAGAGTCAACTGGACCATGCAGCCATTTCACAGCCTCTAGGCGCGCATAAACTAATTGGGCAATGTAAGAAGTTTCCAAATGATTATAATGCTGAATTTTTATAACAGCGCACAAGCAGTGGGATATTTCAGATTTCAATATTTCAGTCCGATTGATTTCAGCCTCTGTGTAGCTACGACATTTCAGCACAGTGAATGACCCCTCGTTCACTCCTGCCCTGGAGCAGGCCTAGAACAAACTGTCCATCTCTCGGAATCGCAGGTAGCCTTGACAGCAAATGGGTCAGAAGTTTTCGTCTTGGCGCAGATGGCGCCTTAGCCGTGGTGTGGAGGAGCAACCCCCCCGCAGCATGTGTGTGTGTGTGTGTGTGTGTGTGTGTGTGTGTGTGTGTGTGTGTGTGTGTGTGTGTGTGTGTGTGTGTGTGTGTGTGTGTGCATCTGTTTCTGTTTCCCCATATCCCACCTAGGCCCCTGCCCATTCAGTAATAGTGTGGTTACCAAGTCCAGGCCATGTTAGTACTCTGTCACACACTGTATGTCCACCAAGCTACCCTGGTTGAGTGTTGTTTCCCCTCTCCTCTCTATCTGCAATCTGCAGTGTCTATGCAACTGTCCATGCCAAGGACAAACAGTATGACTTGTGTTTGCTTGAGAAGGCAAATAACTTATGGAGATCTGTATTATACCGTGCCACTGGCTCATCAAACTGATGTAAAGGACGTTATTTATTGCAGTGTGTGTTTCTAACAGGACCTATTTTAGCTGTTGCATCTCGTTATGTTAAGTGTTGTAGGTTTGGGTTAGGGTTAGGGTTAGGGCTAAGGTTTGTTTTAGCTACATCTGTAACGAGTCAGTTGTATATGACTTGTGGAAAGTTTGATTCATTGTGACTATTGGCAGTAATTAAAGTTGAGAAATGAGCGAGATACAAGAGTTGATTATACGGAGAAACCCGGGTACCCAGAATGGATGACGTTCACTTGTTAAAATGGCTGATAAAGACGTCGAAGGGGAAGGAACTGGCAGTAAAAGAGCCGTTTTGAGGCAACAGGTGGCCGCCAGCTTTCCGCTCGACGCTCTATTGCCTGCACTGCACGTGGGTAATGTGCTTACCGACTTTGAGTTTGCACAGCTCCTCCCAACACCGCGATCTACCGTGGTGAACAGGAATCACAGGTTCCTCAACTATCTCGACAAGAACCCGTCGGCCGCCAGTCTCACGCTGTCAATCCTCACCCGTCCCGAGCACCTGTTCTATCGACACTTCGGTGAGATGCTACGTGAGCTATTTGGTGGGGAGACGGAGGACAGAGAAGGCCTAGGGACGTTTGGGGTCGCCAGCATCCAACCGCTGCAACGAAGAGGGCGCGTCAGTGGCGCCAGAGAGGTGAGCACACGTACTATGGCCACCTAACACACGAGTGGTACAGTGCTCAGTGAACGGCTTGGTGTTGAATAAACTTTAGTAGTGGAGTGGATGGGGCGGCTTGCACTAGAAGACTATTTGCATTCCCATGTACGTAGTTGCCCACTTTGTATGCACTGTTACGTGATGCACCACATGTTGTCTGGCTTCCCTCACAGACCACACCAATATCTGTTGGTTCACTGAACCCATCACCACTGTGCAGTGCTACAGGTCAGTGCATAGCTATCTGTGTGTGTTGGTGTTATTTGTGCATTTCCATGTGAGGCCGTTTGATCATGATGTGTGTGCTAGTCCCATGTAGCCCAGACTGTTCCTGCTCCTTGTTATTGTATTCTGATGTCATTGGTTAGGGAGAAGGCTATGGGGCGCTGTTTGTATTAAAATAGTGACCTGCACAAAGCTGTCCATTTACTGGACACACCATCGATTTAGTAAATCAGGCCACTGATTTACTCAATTGGGCCGTCGATCGATTTAGTAAATCGGCGGCCTGATTTACTAAATCGACGTTGTGTCCAGTAAATGGACGGCTTCGTGCAGGTCACCATTTTTGTACAAACAGTGCCCCATACTATGCTCTGGTTAGCAGCCTATACCGTTTAGTTCCAAGTCTCACTGACTGGATGTAGTGAACAAGATAAACATAATTGTGGCATGTATGCATATCGAATTGCAAAGCTGTGTGATTGGTGTGCGAAGTCCCTAAGTTGGTGTACAGAGAGTTGTGTGGATTGGTAATACTTGCATTGGGTTACTAGAACTCATCGTCTTCATTCTCATAGCTAATTCATAACACTTTCCCGCTGCAATACAAGTTTTTATTTTATGAATTATGTTAATTCTATGAATGGGTGCTGATATTCATGAGGCCCAATTTAGGTGGGCTTAGAACAAACCAGTATACACAGTTGGCCAGACTCATTCCTCTCTATTATGCAATATAGCAGCATCGGTGGAAAATTCTGTGCTATGTGAGATTGTGTGTGTGCATGCACATGTACATGCATAGTGTGTGTATTTGTGTCTCATATTAAAATGTGTGAATCACAGAATTAGGCATAGTTTGTTGTGTACATTATGCTCCTGTACACTTTGCATGGTAGCTAGTACATGATCCATGTCTTTCAGTGTGCGTCCTATTCTTACCTCCTCTGCAGATGCTGCCCTTCTCCAACTTCAGCCCAGCTTGGAACTGGTCTCCAGACTAGTGGTCCCTAGGGTGTCTTCACGATGGGACTATGTAGGGCTACAGCTGGGGATGACCCCTGAGCGTCTGAAGGTGATCGAACGAGAGCAATTTGTGAAGATGGAAGACTGCTGCACTGCCATGTTCAGGGAGTGGTTGCAGGGAGCCCCTGGCACTGGCATCAAGAAGCGCTCATGGGAGATAGTCCTGCGTGCAGTGGAGTCTGGACACGGCACAACTGCAGAAGAAGAGATAGGGAAGGGACTGAAGGAGGTTTCAGCACAACCTGACTACAAAGCTGTTGGCATTAGTGACAAGGTAAGGACTTATGTAATACCGTATGCTATGCAAATACTGTGTTAGTCTAGCAAGCTAGCCCCTCTCCGCCTGGGGCGCTTAGCTTCCTTATGCAGTGGAGAGGGTCTAGACAACATTGCACTTCCGGAGCTTCTCACTATGCAATTTGCACTTGCAATTGTTATCTTAACGGGACCCCTTATCTAAACTATGCAACCGTAGTTTTAATACATACTTCTATTAATGGCGGAGCCTTGTGCGGTGTGCAGTAGGGTGCTCAAGGAAGCATATCGAGTGCGAGTCCTATGAAGAGAGAATCTGTGAGGTGGAGCATGGCTCCTTTACACCACTGGTGTTTTCAGCCACCGGAGGCATAGGGATTGCAGCTTAGATCTTCTATATGCGCCTCGCATCATTGATAAGTGAGAAGAAGGACCAGAGCTACGCAGTCACAATGGGCTTGATTCAATGTGGCATCAGCTTCTCTCTGATCCGTTCAGCGGTGGTGTGTGTGAGGGGCTCCAGATCCAGCTACCACCACCCGATCAGCCCTGCCAGCCAGCCTGCCGATCTTGTAGCTAGGGAGGGCAAGGTACCAAGGTGGTAGCTAATCAGAACTAATTGAGACAGTTGTAATGTATTGTATTGCCTGTGATTTACTCTATAGTATTGTTCGGTTCTGGTGTATTACTTATTATCGTTCTTGTATTATCTTTTCTTATTTTTTTCTCATTATGTTGTGTATTCTTGTCAATGATTAATGCTGCTATATCGAGTGCAAGACAGGTTTGGGAAGCCTATGCAACTAGGGACGGTGATAGTGAACCTGCTTGACAAAGCCCTGTCCGAGAACACGCCTAGCACCGTCTGCCGCAAGTGCAGATACGAACTGTTACGCCTCGAGAAGTTTAAGAAAGAGTACGAAGAGGTTAAGGGCAACCTGAAGACTCAATTACGAGCTAGTCAGCTTCCACAACGGCGGCAAGTGCTTCGCACTGGTTCACCGTTAGCGGAATCCACTGGAGTATTGACAGCAGCTAAGAGAACATATCGTTCAGTCAGCGTGGCAAGAAAAGAGCTCTTCTCAACAGTGGACCCAATGCCTGGAGACTGTGAACCAAAGTAATCAAATCTGACCAGCGATGCAAGCGATGTCTAACACTGCGCCGTAAGATAGTTAGTGCTTTTTCGATGAGCTGGAAGCGGAAGAGGAATCTTACTAAGGCACAGATGAATCTCCAACTACCAGTGCATGCTCTTGTGGCTGATAGTCCTACCAGATGGGGCTCAATGGCAACAATGGTAGCCTGGATTTTGGACCAGGAGAGTGCCATCCGCACAGTCCTCAGTGCTGACAGGAAAGCAAGCCATTTAGTTCCTACCTGGCAGGATATTCATGTGCTAACAGCCATTCACCAGGCCCTCTCCCCCTCTCTGCTCTCACTGACATACTTTTGGGTGAGGAGTATGTCACCGTGTCTGCCATTCTGCCCATGTTGCACCTTTTCGAAACAAAACTGCTGAAGGATGAGGCCGGTGACACACACCTCACTAAAGACATCAGACGTCTCATAAAGCAGGACCTTAGCAGCCGTTACACCATCCCAAAGATCACTGCAATGGTTTTGAAGATTCTTAAAATGGTCACTTTCTTGGACCCACGGTTCAAGTGTCATTTCAGTGACGATGCTGATGTCGAAGACATCAAGGAGACCCTACATGAGGAGGGTGCTAAGATCATTCAACGTGCTTTGAGTCTCAGCCTTCAACAGTGGAAGATTCGTCAAGCTCTTCTTCTATTGCAGGTCCTCCACCCACCAAGAAGAGTAGCCTTGGTTCCCTTTTCAAGGATGCTGCTAAAGAAACTCAACCAGTTTTATCACCAGAGCAGCAAGTCAAAGCAGTAGTAGCAGCATACGAGACCTTTCCAAAGTTGGACCCAGAGTAAGATCTGCTGCAGGGGTGGAAAGTGCAGAGTCCTAGGTTTCCAGCTTTGTGCCAACTTGCACAATCGTATCTATCTGTTTGCGCAACGAGCTCTTCATCTGAATGCCTGTTCAGCACCTCGGGCAACATTTTCACACCCCAGGGAGCTTCTCTTAAACCTGACAAAGTTGACATGCTTGTTTTTCTTGCTAAAAACTTATAAACTTATGTACTGCTTATGTGCGCACTTCACTTTGTCTATGCAAACTTGAGTTTAATACTCATTTTATGACCTTTTATTGTGATGCTTGCTTTACATTTATAGTTTATTATAAGAATCTTTCCATTATTGATATTCAGCATGCTATCATCATCATCATTAGAACACTACACATCATTTCAAAAATCAAAATGTGTCATGATGTGTAAGGTGCTTATCAGATTAGATAACAGCATGCTATTGAGATCATCCTGCAAGTCAGCCATTGAATAGTAGGTATGTAGTTATACCGCAATATTTTTACCAGAAATACTGTGGTACTATATTGGTCAATACCGCCCATCCCTAGTAGAGGCTCATGCTGCAGTGCAGAAATGAACCTGAACTTGACGAGCTTTCGCATAGCAGGTATGGGGACAGTAGTAAGACCCTCGTTTCGACAAAGACCCTAGTTTTGTAACTGACAAAGTCCATTTTGTAACTGACAAATACCCTCATGGTTGAAACGTCTTACTAATGCCCCTACCTGCTACACGAAAGCTTGTCAAAGTTTTAAGTTGATCAGGTTCTTGGTTCCACTGTACTTTTGTGCTGGTTCATACAGCTACTCACTAGTATAGGTACAGCTACTCACTATTGATTGATTGATTAAACTATGCATTGGCTTTTTATTGCACTCGCCCTTGGGCGCTTTGCACCCTCGGGACAAGAGCAATAAATATGCCAATGCATAGCTGACCATACAAAACTATTACTAATCCAATGATCTTAGAGCATTGACAAGTGCAAAGTTCTGTATGCGTCATAAAAAGGTAACGGTAACTGAAAATCCCTAGTAAAAATTGTGAGGGGCTAACAATTATCAGATAACCGTCAACTGTTACTGTTCACTGTTAATTGTCAACGGTTAACGTCTTGATTGTAACTTGCTCGTTGATCTTGAGGTGACCTTTCCTGCTATTGTGCCTCTTGAGCTTTGAAACAGACTTCAAGTACTCTTTACCGTCAAACTGCGACGATCCATAGCCCTTGTACCTAATCAAAACCTTCTCCATAATCCACTGAACCTGCGTGCGACTTGCAGCAACTGGGCAAACTTTGACCTTCCAAATTTCTCACGTACTCTTTACATTAACACTTAAGTTAATGCTTAACCATTAACTGTTAATGCTTAACCATTAGCTGTTGTCAGACAGTTACCATTTGTTGTTACCTTTTCTATGATGCATACTGTTCTTGTAATAGAAAGTATCATTTCTTTGTCTTACATTTTCTTTGTGTTGTAGTCCCTCCGTACCAAGTTGGGCTGCTTCTACTCTAAGGAGTGCATCCAAGACAACCCTCTACTGCCCTCTTCCACCATGCAGTATGTGAAACTAAATTTAGTGCAGCCAAATCAGCAACGGCCAGTAGCGGGGAGGGTTGACAAGGCAGTATCAGTGCACCTAGCCAGGGGAGGTGTTGAACAGGTGCCTCATGAGAAGATGCCACTCGATTACGAACGCATCCTCTCCTTCTCCCCTCCTGCTGGTATCTCCAGAAAGCGGGTGCTCATCGAGGGTGTAGCGGGTATTGGCAAGAGCACGCTCGTCCAGCGAATGTGCCACAATTGGTCGGTTGGCTGTTTTGCACAGGACTACAATGTAGTTATCCAGGTCAACCTGAGGAGCCTCCCCAAGGACCAGAATCTGAGCCTGGAAGACCTCATCTTCACATCTGTCGGGGATGCAGCTATCGTTCAAGAGGTCACTGACTTCGTTACTGCACACCAAGGACAGGGGATCCTGTTCATATTTGACGGCTTTGATGAGCTGTCAGAAGAAAAGCGTGAGAAGTCTCCGGTTCGTGACATCATTACTGGCCATCTTGCCCCTCAGTCATCATTCATTGTCACCACTCGCCCCATCTCTGCAGAGAGCCTCTACCACCATATTGACAGGCAGGTGGAGATTGTTGGATTCGGAGAGGAAGGAGTGGAGAAATTGATCACAGAGTACTTTACCTCCAACCCATCAACAGGAGAGAAGCTCCGGTTGACCCTCTCCCTTCACCCTCAAATCATGAACCTCTGCTTCACCCCACTCCTGTTGCTGATAATATGCTACATAACATTCCTCGGTGATGACTCTCCAGAACTCCTGTCACTACACCATTTGTTTGAGTGTGTTATTATCCACACCATCAACCACAACCTGAAGCGCTTGGGCATGAAGGAACGCGCTGGCAGTCCCAAAGATGTACTTCGGCTCTTTCCCAGCTTCAACAGACTGATCCAATTGGCACAGGACGGGATTGAAAAGGACACCATCATTTTCTCCGACCTCGACTTTGAAGTGGACAGTGCCTTTCATGGCTTGTTCAACTGCGTTAAAACACAGAATCGGTTCGGCATCATCTCTTGCACATGGCACTTCCTGCATTTGACCCTGCAGGAGTTCATGGCGGCCCTTGCTGTGGCCAAGTTGACACCAGAGGAGCAGGTCACCTTCTGGAGACGTCACCTCACCTTGAGGCACAACAAGGAGGGGCACTTTGTTCTGGCAGATGACAGGAACAGGACTATGTTCCTGTTGTACAGTGGGCTGAGTGGCCTCAGCACCTCGGGCTTGCAGAAGATGCTACTGGAGACCCTCGACACAGTAGTGGAGCCAAGAATTAGGAGGAGTACTCCACTTCCTGAACTGTGTAAAATCGTGGCTGAGAGTGGCAATGAACAGCTGGCTCAGTCCATCCTGTCCCCATGTGGACCAACAGTGGAGATTGATGAGGATTGCCTCATGGATGTTGGTATAGCGTGGTGTGTCCCTCAGCACTTCAAACAGGTGGAAGGGGCTGGAATCAGGGTTGGAAGAATGAAAGTGCCCTCAGCGGCTGTCGCTAGCTTTTTCTCTCAGCTGGGAGATGTCTCCACACTAACAAGAGTGGAGCTGCCAAAGATGATGGTTGATGATGGTAAGTTATACAAGGGCAGTTGAACCCATTTTTACAACTGAAGACCACTTGACTGTCAAGTGCTAAGATTGAAAAGAACACTAAATAGTTGGAATAGACTTATTCTTACTTCCCAATGATGCTCTTTTGGTAGTGCTCTGATTACTATAAACGCCCACTGAGGTCCAGTACAAGTTTGTTGTTTGTAGCTGTTTACGAAGAAGGTTGACGCAACAGATGGTTACACTGTACACACTGAATGGCTGTCAGTTTTACTGAGGAACCTCCAGCTTGCAATGCCACTTTTTATTTGAATTTGAATTGGGAATGGGAAGTATAGACACTTACTGTGTGCATGATTATGAGTAACAGATGTGTGTCCATGGTCCCCATGCACATGGATGTTGTGCAATCTGTATACAAATACATGCACCTTACCTTCCAAATTTGTGTGGAAATCTTGTCATGACTTTTATTCTCATGCTTTCTCCAGATCTGTCAACTGTCAGGAAATTTCTACTGTAGCAAACACAACTCAAGTGCTTGACATTTGGAGAACTCAATGAATACACCAAGGATATGTTTGACACAGTAAAGGTATAATTGAAATGCTACAGTGGAATATCAACTTGATTTGCGCATGTCTCAAAGTGTCCCATGTCCACTGCCCCTAACCTGTGCAGTGTGGGTGGAGTCTGTACTTGCTGCAGCTGTACCAGTAGTAGAAGTGTGTCAGTTGTGTGTTTAGACTACAAAGTGTGCACATTCCACCATTTGAGCAACATGTGCATGTGAGTGCCTCTTTACTTTGTTGTTTGTGTAGGATGTGCTAACACACCACAAGGACTCACTGGAGGAAGTGACACTACATGGGGAGGAGGATTCACTAGACGAAGTGCCACTACATTGGTACTGGACGAGAGGTGTGTTGTGAGTAGCATGTGTCACACCATGCACAGTGGGTATCCATGGACACTTTTCCACTCAAAGAGAAAATGAAGTGTGTTGTGAAGAGGGTATTTGCAGTACAAAGGTACGTATTCCGTGTAACGTCTCCCGTTACCATGGTAACCAAGTTTTTCTGTACTTGAAGTAGCAGATGGTTGCTGTAATCATCAAACTATTCCACCCATAAGGGGATGTATCAGATGTCACGTACGTGACGTCTATTTAGGAATCTGCCCGGTTCAAAATGGCATCTCCTATCTTATTGTATTAGCGCACTTTATTGAAACTAGCCAAACAGCGGTGGCAAAGAACAATTGAAGGCCATGGATAGGCTTCTTTGGATGTATTGAAGACGGCAGCACACCCAAAGTCATCCTGGGTACACGTAAGAGAAAACTATCATAGGCTGTTCGTACCCCATTTGTTCTTTTCATATTGTTATTCTCCTTCCCACAGAAGTTTTGCCGCTCCTAGTGCACAACACAGGGCACCTATTGACCCCATTTTCTAAGACTACTTACATGTATATGCCAAAGACTAGGATCTGATCGCCGGTGGCAATCCAATGAGTGCAGCGTTGGAACGAGTACAAAATTTGCCTTCCCCGTGTCCTAATAATACCCCAATGCTGCCATTTTGTTGCGCTAGTATGTATACCGTACGGTAACACTATAGCTGGTTCATCTAAAGTGGCATAACTGTGCTCGATGCTCTGCACAATCTCCATCTAATTTAAGGAAGGGGTATTAGTCAGCGCTGGTAATTATCTGATGTAGCCATAGTCCTTTGGGTATGCAAAAACTGTACAAATTATTAGTGTTTAAATTCCTTTAGAATTAAAGACGATTTTGGAATGGCCAGCAGAAAAAGCATAGAAACAAGCAACAGTAGCTGAACACCATGATGAACCACATTTCAGTGAAATTTGCTCTGCATTCCTTATTTCCTTGTAGCTACATGGGACTAGGTAGCTAGACATTTGGGTCCATGTAGCTGTACAAGGAAATTAGGAATGCAGAGCAAACTTCACGGAAATGTGGTTCATCATGGTGCTCAGTTACATTTGCTTGTCCCTATGCTTTTACTGCTGGCCATTCCTAAATCTCATCTAATTCTAAAGGAATTTTTATACACTAGTAATTATTGGTGATATACAGAACTATAATGAATGACTGCTGTCATTAGGGGTGTGCGATTATCAAAATTTGTAGCATCACGATTATTGCCAATTATTGCTTATGAGGTAACACGTATAATCAATTAATTGGCAATTGTGATAGACATAGCAATGTTCCTTGTGCAAAATGACGGATCACACAAAATTGATGCAACGTGGCAAGTACTCGATCAAGAAGCACACCATGGAAGCATTTACTGATGAAAGACAGGTGTAACAGTTGTCAAAAAGAACACTAACTATTACATGTGAGTGCTAAAATCCAAGCCTATTTCACATATTAAATAGCGCAGATGACCTATATGCACAGATATGCGCTAGGCAGAAATGAAAAATACTTCACTAAGTGCACGATACGAATACCAGTCTTGACTACCGACTTATGCAGTTGCGATTTGTAGACACTTCCATTCAAGTCGGAATCTAAAACACTGCCGCACATCGCTGCTACAGTTTCTTATGGTAGGCAGATAGGCTCTTCAAACCAGGTTCCATTCACACTCATCCATTTGAAAGCAAAGAAACAGCCTCTTACAGCAGTTTTTACACCGCAGTTTAATACATTGCAATAGCACTTGTGCAATTAATCGATTGGGGAATTGCCCTCACGATTATAAATGTGATTGGTGCAAGACCATCGATTAATCATCATAATCGATTGAATCGCATATACCCCTACTGTCCACTGGTCTTCACTCCTGCTTGTGCATGTCTCATGACATGTGTTGGAATTCTCTCAGCTTCTTCTCATACCACCTTCCAGCTCCTCTTGACCCTTTGGTGGAGTTCCTTGTGACCTGTCAGAGGGTGACCTCTTTGGAGCTGAAAAGTATCACCCTTTCCCTTAAAAGTTGGATAACATTAGTGAAAGGGTTGCACAATCTGAGGGCACTCGGACTGAATTGGGTGTCTTTGTCAGATAAAGGTGTAAGTGACAGAGTTGCATTGTTTGAAGTAGTCAACATGTCATGCAATTCTATTGTCTTCATTACAGTCACCCACTGCCTCAGATGTCGACCTCATTGCATCATCAGTGGAACACCACCCCAGTCTGAGGGAGCTGACTGTTGGTGAAGGGTGCCATCTGTCCATTGTCAAGGGAGCTGTGGAGGGGATGGCAGGGAGACATGGTGCTGATAAATTGGTTGTTGCTCCAGACAATGTATACGGTGAGTATCTTCAATACATTGTCATTCCATTGTATCCATGGCACACGAACAGTCTGTTCTGAACCATGCTCTCCAAGTATGTTTCATTGTTATGTGTACCTCGTCTGTCCCTTGCTGACCTCTCTAGTTAGAAGGAAGAAATGACAGCTGAGTCAGTTTTGGAGGTTTAGTCATATTCCACGTGCCTTTTCCAAATTGTACCCCCCCCCCCCTCTAAGTGGTTAGCCAAAAGTTGTCCAGTGTCATAAGATTGTGTTATTCCTTTGGTACCCCTTGCATGCTTAGCAACACATGACCAAGCTAAGTTTGATTGTGTAATTGGGACGAGCGAAGTGAAGCCCCTTATTTATGGGCAGTACGAATCCAGTGGACAAGTTGTGGTATGTCGCATCCACTCCGTATATGGTTGGTTCTTTATACAGGCTTGCACAATGCCTGCACATGACCATTGGTTTGCGCAACACCAGCACGGAAATGGTCAGCATGGCTGCTTTACCGCTTCTGCCTAATTGTCGCTACTGCGACACAGCGCTGCGGCCAAGAGCATGATGGGTCCATCTGTACGTGCCTGGGCATTTCCAGCAAGGTCTCAACACTGTGTTCCCTGGTCATCAGCCATCCCTTTACCACCAGCCACTGTGCAAGCTCCAGCTCCCCCCCCCCCCCCCCCCCCCACAATGTTTCACATTTGTCTAGTATCAATCTTGACCAACAATGATAGCTGAACTGTCACTTGTGATGTAACACTAGGGTATCTATGGTATGCCTCAACCTCTACAGATGACCCTGCTCTGGTCGTCCTGCCCATCTGTGCTGTAATGAGGACAGGATCACTAAAGACCTTGTGTGTTGGTGGACTCAGTTCTCAACTAGCAGAGCAGATGTTGAAGGAACTGCCTCACTGCACTCAACTCAGGGAGTTGGAGATGGAGTTGAACCTGTTCAGGTCGTACAAGGGGAGACATGTCACTTTGTATCCAATACATCACTAGTATAAACTCCTACTGTACACCTGCACATGTAGTAAGGTTGGGAGGCTCTGCATGTACCCCAACAAGGGCAGTTGTGTAAGGGACTGCCTCACTGCACTCAATTCAGGGAGTTGGAGTTGGAGTTGGAGTTGGTGTTGGAGTAGTTAACACAGTTGGTCATGCAGGATGTGTTTTAGATATGTCACTTCTTGTATATGCAGTGTCTCTGGAGGAGATTTTGTGTTGATCTAGCTGTTAACCCCTACTTTGTCATCTCACGCTCCGTACGAAATGGCAAAGTAGGGGTTAACAGAGGCTAGCAGCTAGACTATGTTTTTGTGGGAAGAGCACACACCTACACTAACAATGGCTTTTTTCACACTCTGATCTGTACTTTGTGTCACATGACATGCATGTGACCCCATCTTCTTTACAGGTTGGCACCCTCCCATCAGCTATTGAAGCTGCTCTCTCAAAGTGCACCACACTGGAGAAACTGACAGTGACTGGTAGAGTCCTTCCCTCTTCTGTCACTGCTACCCTGCTTACGGCAGTGAATACTGTGAAGTCCTTGAAGGAAGTGTCAATGGACAGGTGTTGCTATGGTATGCATGCGTGTGTGTGAGTGTGTGTGTGTGTGTGTGTGTGTGTGTGTGTGTGTGTGTGTGTGTGTGTGTGTGTGTGTGTGTGTGTGTGTGTGTGTGTGTGTGTGTGTGTGTGTGTGTGTGTGTGTGTATGCATGTGTGTGTGTGTGTGTATGCATGTGTGTGTGTGTGTGTGTGTGTGTGTGTGTGTGTGTGTGTGTGTGTGTGTGTGTGTGTGTGTGTGTGTGTGTGTGTGTGTGTGTGTGTGTGTGTGTGTGTGTGTGTGTGTGTGTGTGTGTGTGTGTGTAGGTTGTGTACAGTACCAGTGTTGTGTTGCTATGCATGCATGTGTGTGAATGTCACAACATTTGACAGTGCAGTATGTTTTTTGTTAGGTTCACAGCTTGCAATGTGTAGTTCAGCTCTGCACCTTGTGTCTCCCTCTGACCACTTGTCTCCCTCCCCTGCAGATGGTGTTGATAAGGCAGTGGAGACATTTGCCAGTTGCCTAAAGAAAAGTAAGTTAAGGAAGCTGGAGTTGATGTGGTGCTACAACCTATCCCCTTTGCATATTGCAACCATCGTTGGGGCTCTAAATGAGAACAGCCTTGAAGAGCTGCTACTCACAAGCCTTGTGAGTCATGTCTGGTAATGTAATTCGTGATTCTTGTGTATGTACTAGAAGGGATGCTAGTGACACCAAGCCCACAGGTCAGTTCTGAGTGTGTTGTCTGTTTGTCACATAGCACCATGTGAACTGGTTTCTTCCATCAGTAAACTACGCACATTTTGAAACCATCTCCATTCACTTGACTACCAAATAACATGTGATGGCCCCTTCCTCTCACTCGGGAGAGCCCCCCATGATGTTGTACATCTGTCTTGTTCATACAGTTCCTCTTTGCAGTTTGCAGTTCTCACTTGTCTACAGTTTTGCATTCTTTGTAGTTTGTAGAGAGAATTGAACATTACACTAGAATTCCATGTATTGTCCAGAGTACTCGTTTCTACTATGCTGTGAATGGTGTTCTCACTATGGGCTCAAACTGATGAAGCCATGCAAGACCTGTAGTTTAACTCTTCTGTCCCCGGCCTATTAGCTTGCCTTGCTTATGTCAATGTCTGTCCGTTGTCCTTACCTGTACACCTCCTCTATACCTCATGTCCTTCATACCTCATTTTAATGTGTGTCTGTGTGCCGAGGCTACATGCATGCTGCAGTATTAGCTGTCACACAGCACGGTCTCCTTAACCACATGCATGCAGGAGGTGAAGGGGGAGGATGTGTCGGACCCTGACATGCTGAAAGCAGTTCAAACAGCAGTCAGGGTGAACAGGTCAGTAAAGAGGATCAGGATTGTGGGCAGGTATTTGAGGTGGACCAATGTGGCCACGGCTATCATTGAAGGAGCAGCACATAACACAACATTGATAGAGGTGGAGCTGGAGACACGAAAAGACCCTCATACTTCCCACCTACAGAAAGTGGTTGACAGAACAAGACAAGCAAATCCAAAACTACGACTAGTTATGGATGCAGGTGAGTAAATATCACATGACGTCACATGACATCACATGACACTAGTACATTCCCCCACATGTTGTGTGTCTCATGTCCCAAGTTTTGTCTGAGTGGTGTGTGGTGATCTGTTGGTACAAGTGTGTCACAGTGAGGGCTTGTGAGCAAGTGCTGCACTGGAGGAGGGACCCGTCCCCCTCACTAAAGAGGGGGTTCTCCTCACAACACACACCCAATAGTGTCAGTGTGTGGTAGTGTGGATTGGCCTCATATCATTTTGTGTACATGTGAAGGAAGGTCTGGTACGTGCATATTGCTTGCACTGTGTGGCATTCACAATTCCACAGAAAACAGTGGAGCCTCTGCACATGTGCACACAGTAGGTACCAGGCTGTCCTTCCTACCCCCACACAATTAACAGTGCACAGGAATGAGGCTAGTGATGAATGCGTGATAGGGGGCATGCAAGTGATCAGGAGAGACTGATTTAGGGCAAGACTGACATGGTGCTAGGGTGTCAGGTGACATGTCACATGTGTGTACTGCGAGTGACAGTCATATATCACTATTTGTATGCAGGGGATATCTTCCCCAACTTCTTGTAGCCTCCCAGGACACACCCCCTGAGCTGGTGAGTTGAGCAGTGTCCCAACCTCCTCTTGATCCATTTGTCATGTGTCCTCCCATTTCATGTCCTTGCTCACAACATGTCTCTCCACTCCACAGGATTCCAGTCTCCTCTCATGTCTGCACAACAAACTGAAAGATATTCACAACTAGTGTTATGTTCATAGTATATAATTTGCTTACTTACTGTTACAATATTTTTATATATAATTCTATCAAATTTGTCATAACATGTTCTAAAGTAGATCGTTAATTTCTGATTAAGCAAATGTCAGCCTTGAAAGCTTCATTTTATCGGGTGTTATGCACTTACCTGAACTGTATAGACAATTTGTTGAAATGTTCATCATATGAACATAATCAAATACAAGTTATAGTGACTAGAAATAATAAAAATTTTCTACAAAAATTGTAAGGATGTAGGGATGGCATAAAAAGGACAGAAACAAGTAAAGGCTGTTGCACAGTGGAGCATTAACCATGGTCCCTACATGCAAGAATGTTGCACCTTATAGTCCTACATCCTTGAATGTAGGGACGACGGTTAATGCTCCACTGTGTAACAGCCTTTACTTGTTTCTGTCCTTTTTATGCCATCCCTACATTCTTACAATTTTTGAAGAAAATTTTTATTATTTCTAATTTCTGTACTTTTTATAGTGGGCAGCTAAGCTTAAGCAACACACAGTCACTTAATCTCAACCATAGGGCATTGGTGAAGGCATTATACCTCATTTCTGTAATCCTAGAACTCAAGGTGTGGGCTAGCACCTAGGTTCCGCGTTAACCTAGCAAGGAACAGCGACCGGAAGCCAACCGTGGCTGGGAAATGCACACACGACCGCGAAAGTCCTTCAAACGGCGCGCAAGCTAACTGCTGCAGCTGCTAATAAATGGCACCAGTCACTCCGGTTTCATCCGGTTTAATTACGTAATTTGAAAATGGCTTCCGTCCCGCTTGGCCAAGCAACATGGCAGGAGTCGCGGCAAGCGCCGTCTTCCGCACTAACTCGCGCCGCCTTCTAACCTACAAAGGAATGCAGCCAGCCAAAAATGGTGGAATTTGGTGGGTGAAGTATTCTCTTGGTTCCTCTGGTTCGTGCGCTACGGATGTCAAAGAAGAAGAAGAAGAAGACGAAACGTGGGAAATGTCGAGGGCGCTATCTACGTGTAGGCGCACCTTCGCTGTGAAGTAAGGTTAGTTATGGGCACTGTTCAGTCCCCGCTTCGTCGTGGTAAGCTTCGTTTGCCGGTTTTCGGTCCTGTTCAGGAGTAGCGCGACTTTTCGTTTATATTACAGCATACAAACAACCACTGCCATCCCTACACATAGCTGATAAGCAAGAAGGTTCATGAATTCATTAGATCAATAATACACATATTGCTACAATTCTGTACGTAACTGCTAAACATAATCAAAGATGAACATGAATGTAAGCGTTTTGTATAGCTGTTCAAGGTTATTCCATATTGACTACTGTTGTTGGTGATAATAGAGTATTAACCTCCATCTCTTGCAGCTCACTGAAGGCTGTATAAAAAGAAATGGTGCTTCTGCGCTTCTCCAAGGCTTTGCTTGCAATGTGCCCTGCATGAATATGAAATTAAATGTGCATGTCAATTGATTTTACAAGTGAATTGCAACTAAATTATAGTACAGATCTGGCATGCATGTTTGCATTTTGCACGTAGCTACATTGGCCCAGTTTGGACTAGTTACATACACGCTACAAGCCCAAATTTGTGAAGGTTGCAACGTTCACAAATTTGGAATTGTAGCATGAGCTCGAAACTCAAGATTGATGAACAGCCCCAACTTTGTGATTGTGTAACGTTCACAAATTTGGGAATATACCTGTTGAATGTGAGGGAAGGAATGTTAATTGGTTAATGACGTCACATCCAGACTACTGCCCGAGCGGATATTCTCGTGTGGCCAGCCCCTTCTACTGCCTGGACTGCAAGGCCCTGACCACAAGTAGTTCAAGTCACTGGCCCGCTCGCTGCCCATCATGCACTATTTCAGAAACTGTTTGAAGATACACCTTGATGTTTCCCCTTGTGTTGCCTTTCAAACGAAGAGATTTGATCCCGGGGTGGTGCAAAACAGTCTGCCAAATGACCCCGCGAGCTGAGGACTGTTATTCCTCCCACTAAATGAAATGGATCATTGAAGGTTTCAACACTACCTGTTTTAGATGGAATCGTGGTAGCCACAGTGTAGAGGCTATTTTATAAGTTGGGCCAACTTCTTGCTAAGCGCTTAGACTTTAACTCGAAATACTTGTTTCACTACGAATCCATACCCACAAGTCTCTAACTCGTACCCCCTGTGCTCCTTTGGCGGAAGACCTGTCAAAACCTCTTGTGCTATCTGTCTTCGTCGCTCTTGTCGCCAAATCTTCGCTGAGTCTCCATCTCAGCGACTGTACGGCTTATGGACCTCATGCAAACACCGGCGGGTGTGCCTTCGCGCAGACGTTTCATTACAGCCTGTTAAATGTGGCCAAACGTTAGAGATCGCTTGAGGGTGTGGGTGGCATGGCGTATCTATGGTTTAAACAGCTGGAAACACGTATCTGCGCCTCGTATGTATCGCTTTACATCAACAGAATGGAGGGCTTCCGCTTCTTGTACCTGCTACACACGATAGCCTCGCGTAGCCAGTCCCTATTTCATCGCCCCCGCGGAAAATAGGGACTGCCTACGCGAGGCTATACACACGAGTGAAAGTAGCCATTTTCTTTGCTGTACATAACTGGATCCGCCAAACTCCAGAAGTAATCAAATTATATTTGGCCAAAGGTCTATTTTGGAGTCCTAGCCAATTCGATCGCCGTCACTTCCTGTAAAACGGCTACTGTTTGCGTGTGCAGCTGCAGAGTTGGAACTGATCGAGGGTGGTGATTTGAAAGCCTGTTCATTGACTTCAAGACGGGAATTTTACTAATCTTCAATATTATGTGAGTTTCTCAGATAGGTAGACTGTCTAGGATTCAATGTGATTGTCTTTGGCTGGAATCGGAATTTCATGAGTGCGCCAATATTTTGTAGCATCAGTCTTCCATTCTTGCATATTACTGCTGATGAGACCTTGAATAGCCATAATTTTGTGTACATGCAGATGTTGGGTATGGAGGACAATCTGAAATGCAAGGAATATAGCTACTGTCTATTTACGGATGTTTGGAACGCCTATACGGATTAGGCATTTCACGTGCTAGTCATTCGGACCAAAGAAATATGCCCTCTTTTGAGATATAATCGCAGGCGTTTCAAGCAACTGTGAATGGACAGTATAATAATGAGGACAATGTATAAATTAGACATTCTATATATGGAGTGTCTATGATGTAATGTCAATTTCTGCTTGTTTTCATGTGCTCACCTGGCTCAACTGAATTTTGAAGCACCATTACTGTTTGCCCGGCTGAGGAGAACTCCTCAATGATGACATCCCATGGGGATTGCCCCGGCTTTAGAACAAAAGCATATGCCTTTGCTGCTGCCTTCCCTTCACCCTGGCCCCAATGACCCACTATGGCCAAGTTCACTTGAGTGGTTGTATTGCCACGTACTGTCGTGATGAAAGATTACTTGGAAACGTAACTTAAGCTTCAGAATCTATTGTCTACGACATAAGTATATGCCTAGATGCTATTGTGAATATATGAATTTAGAGTCTCACTGGCATGTAATCACATATGTGTACACACTTACTGGTTTCCTTGTCTTGAAGACACAAATAGAGAAGGTGTGCTTGGCCCAGGTTGGCAGCAATGGTGTTTGCCATTGTGGTGGCACCGATGACGTCCAATCCTGGGCACAAAGCTACAAAATTGTAGCTTTGTAGTGCTGTTGTGCAGGAATTGTAAGCCTTAGCTGACAGCACCATTGTTGTTGTGTCTTCCTCGCTCAGCTCCTACAAATAAATAATTTGTAATACTATATATAAGACCTATCACTCTATGCATACATAAGAGGCTGTTTGGTTTTATGTATTTACGTATGTGCAGTATACACATTTGCACAGCATGACCATATCAATTGTTTAGCTTACTGAGACTACATAAAGGCATAGGTGCACTTTACTATGTCTATGATGTAAGAATCTGTTACAGACAATGCAGTTTGTCTAACCTCAGTTAAGTGAGCTAAAACAGGTGAGCTCCCTGAAATGTGTCCACTTGGTTAAGGAGGCTCTGTACTGGGGTTGTCTTGTAGCCACCTTGAATGAAATGTGCACTTTGCCCATTCCTAGTGACTTTGTGGCCACTGTTTGTGGTTCGGTTGGCATCTAGTGCTGCCTGGCAGTAGTCCCGAAATTCTTGGGGAACAATTTTCCCCTTTAGATTCAGGGATGTGAAGGCCTTCAGTCGCTGCTCACTAGCATAGTGAGGAAAGCTTCTCTGTGCTTCTTCCCAGGACCTCTTGTTGACACATCTGAAACAGTAACAATTGAACTGCCATGTGCTACATGCTAGGTGACTTTAACCTAGACCGGCGTACTTACTTCATGAATACTTTCTTTGCTTGTAGCATGTCTCGGTGCTGTTTGCATGCCCCCTTCATCTCGCTCAGTGACATGGTGCCACTACAGACATCCTGCAGAACCTCCAACTGAAAAGGGTGGTCTAAATTCTGCAGGCACTCCAAATAGTGCTGCTTGAATTCAGGCTGCTTCTGTCCTATAGAGCCATTAACATATTAAGCTGAAATGTAAAGCAAGGCTGTATCATTTACGTACATGTTGGTATATTTGCTCACCCTTCTTCTGGTCCTTTAGCTTCCCCTCTCTGTGAAGTAGCATTGCTTTGGAAGCAAGACTGAAGACCTCCCTATCCATAGCCGCTTGACTGAAGATGTTGTCAGCCCTTGTGCTGCTGATATCCTGATATGGAAAGGAATAGTTCCTACTTAAGCTAAGTATAATATTGTTACTTGTGTACATGTGTATGTGCTGAAAACCATAGTGCGTAAGTGTATATTGTCAGTTGTTGTATGCAATGTCATAAATGTATGTCCCTTTTGTATTTGGCTGCCACTCACAGAAGGAAGCAAGCATTCCCAATATGAATTCTTCCACACCAGTGTAGGGGGTGGGGTGGGGTCCGACCTTGGTTTGTTCGCCATTTTGTACAGGCGGGATCTGCATGCCTCCGCCTGCAATTGAGGTATAGGTGTGTATGTTTCCTCCTTTGCTGTATGCAGGCAAAGTACTTACGTAGTCCTGGTGGGTCATTGAGTGGTTGAAATGGCCATTGGTATTGTGCCTGGTAGCCAGACGAAGGGCTTCTTCGTCTGTTAACCCACAGTAGATGGTGGCCATGCAGCTTGAGAAAGAGGGATGCTCTGTATAAAGTTAGTATATTAGTGTAAATGGGACGTATGACTTGTTGGCCCAATGTAGACAGTGCTTAATGTAGTTCATGCATTCAGTGCTGACCCGGATGTTCGTGGATAAGCTCTTGCTTAGCCTTTAGCGAGTGTAATCCACCTAGCACCTCATAGTGGTACTCTTGAGCCAGCTGAGGTAGGAAGTTCTCTTTTCTCTGTCGGGACATATGTGCATAATTATTATGTACATATAAATCCAGTTGAAAAAGGGTAAATGTTTCACTTGATTTAGAACCTAGTTATGTATAATACATACCACTTCTTTATTGCTGCTGTTCTTGCAGAGTAAGGCCAGAGGAGGAACACCAGGAGCAGTTGGGTCCTGCAACATCCTCTCTTTGAGCAACTTTACAAAGTGAGTATCCACTTTTCTGAGCAGCCTTGATTCATCGGGCTCAAAACATTGTGTAATGGGAATCAGCATCACTGCATCATCTATTTTGTAAAACAGAATGTATATTAACTGGGTCCATAAAAGATTAATCATGGTATACAGTGTACCATTATTTGTTAAAGTCGCTGTTAGGTATTTGTAGCTTGCAGAACACAGGGTAGTTATAACTGGAAGCAGCCACTAACTATTTTACACCTTTTTTAACTCTATTTTTGGGGCGCCAAAGGCGCCCCTATATTGTTTTCAGATTTAGGTATTCGTATGGCTTCATGTTCGTATATATATATATAAAAATGGCCGACCGAAGGTGACGGAGGTGGACGATTGTCGTGTTTGCCGAGTTGATCTCTCTGAGTTCTACGCCTCCAGTCGGCTCCAATCAGCTCCAACCAGCTCTAATCAGCTCATCTCACCCTATTTTCGTTCTTGAATGCCTGCTCGAGCTTCGTTGGTTGTTGGATCGGTTGCCGCGGTTGTTGCTATCCTCCTCGCATCAAGCGGTGTCAAGGCTGAATCGGTTTTCTGCCTGGGGATGCCGGTGGATGGTCGCTCCATTAGTGGGGCTTGTTCCTCCTGTGGAAGACAGATGCCATTGAGAAGAGATGGGAACGTGAAAGTGCACGGCCCCTTTGCGGATAGATGCGCTGGATCTGGTTTGCCACCCGCTGCCTCCCCCCCATCCCCACCGCCTTGTGCATCACTGCCAACACCCTCCAATGTTCTGACTCCTCCATCATCCGATCGTGTGAACACAGAGACTGTGCCTCTTAACCCTGGTCGGGCTGGAACTAAGCTCCTTGGGAGAGTTCCAAGGCCCGTGAGAGAGCAGTTGGCTAGAAAACTGGCTGAGATACTTGACCTGGTGGTATCCACGAATTGCAGAGAGAGTTGGGAACGCCTCTTCCTATTTTGCTGTAATTGCCTCCCTGTTCCGCCCAGGAGAGGCCACAGGCGAAACCTGGCCTCTCACATCCGACGCGCAATCAGTGATGAGAACGGGGAAAGCAGACCCATCAACACGCACACCCAGGAAGCCCATTTCAACCTGGCCAAAGACCCTTTGAGTACCTTGGCGGCACGTGTTGCTGCCAAATTGGAAGAGGGAGATTTTAGAGGTGCCGTAAGGATCGCGAGCTCAGGCGAGTCTTTTGCTCCAGTGAATGCTGCCACCTTGGGCCTGCTGAAGGAGAAGCACCCACCCCGCCATCCCCTTTCCAGCAATCCTCCACCCTTGGGACATCACAACGATTTTCCGGAAGTGTCCCCATCCCAGGTCCGGATGGCCATCCAGTCCTTCCCATCTGGGTCAGCTGGTGGCCCTGATGGACTACGCCCTCAGCACCTAAAGGACCTAGTCTTCAGCTGCTCGGGCCTGGGCTCTAGCCTTGTCTTGGACTCCCTCACCCGATTTGTTAACTTTGCCCTGTCTGGGGAGATTTTGAAGGATGCAAGGCCTTACTTTTTCGGAGCCTCACTGATTGCGCTCAACAAGAGCTGTGGAGGAATCCGTCCGATTGCAGTGGGCTGCACCTTGAGAAGACTGGCAGCTAAATGCGCAAGTCTCGCAGTGCGGGATGAGATGGGCCCCTTGTTGGCCCCTCTCCAGCTGGGCTATGGTACGCCACTGGGTGCTGAGGCAGCTGTGCATGCAGCCAGGACATACCTCCATCACATCCAGCCGGGCCACTTGCTCCTCAAGGTGGACTTCAGAAATGCTTTTAATTGCATTAGGAGAGACAAAATGTTACATGCCGTGAGGGAGCAAGCCCCAGGAATCTACGATTTTGTCCATTCTGCCTACAGTCAGTCATCTCTACTGTTTTTTGGGGATAACATTATTGAATCTGCTGAAGGGGTGCAGCAGGGAGATCCGCTGGGCCCCCTCCTATTTAGCCTCACTATTCACCCCATTCTGAAGATGTTGAAGTCTGAGCTCAGGATTTTCTATCTTGATGACGGCACTATGGGGGGGAACTTGAAGATGTCGCATGTGACCTCGAGACGATTGAGCAAATGGGTGGGGCGTTAGGCCTTGTTCTCAACCACTCCAAGTCTGAGGTGATCTGTGCGGATGAACACACTCGACAATCTATCTTGTCGGTATCTCCCCACCTTCAATGCACGGACCAAGCAGACGCTTGCCTTCTTGGGTCACCCATTGGGGGCCCGCAGAGCATCACCAAAGTGCTGTCCTCCAAGAAACAGTCATTGGAGCTAATGGGAGAGCGGCTGAAGCTCCTCCATTCCCATGATGCCCTATGCCTCTTGAAGAATGCGTTAGCTCTCCCCAAGATTTTGTATGTCCTTCGCTCTGCCCCATGCTTCTCTTGTTCCATCTTGGTCGAGCTGGACAGGTTA